>SJYX01024890.1:609780-646525 GCA_006410675.1 Oreotragus oreotragus
GTATTGCTTAAGTAATACATGCTTATTGGAGGAAAATTGAAAAATACAAAAACACTTTAGAGCCCATTAGTCATCAAGCAATAGCCAGTCAACATTTTGGTACATATTCTTTATGTCCATAAATGCATGCATATAAATGCCAGTCTGCATTTTCAGCATTTTCTCAATGACAGTCACCTGTGAGAACAAAATAAACTTTTTAGAAGGGCATTGTTTCATATTTTGGAATTTCACTAGTATTTCTCTTTTTGAATTCTGTGAGTATATAACTAGTAAGCTTTTTCTCTTCTAATATAGTTTTTAAAGCTCATAGTGTAACCAAGTCTATATCTGGTAAGAAATACGTGGACCGGTGGGTTGGGTATGGTTGAGAACACTTAAGAGTGTCTTATCGCACTGCTTCCCAGTGCGGAGTGAATTGTACATCATAATAGAGCCACTTGGATCCTTGGGTTCCTATCAACTGTCAGTGTGACCCCAAGTAATATACTAGGTGCCTTGCATAGACTGTATCAGTGCTGTTATGTTGGAAAATCTCCTCAACACAGTGTGTACTCTTGAGTGGTTTTCCTCCCTTTAAGTGGTCCTGAGTCCCATGAACTCCCTACACTCAGTTTCTGGGTCCATATATAACAAGCAGTGTGCCCTGTGAAGTCAGGAGCCTGGGGAACGATGTTTGTTTCTTTTTCTTTCTTTCTTTCTTTTTAAATACTTATTTGACTGCTTCAGCTCTTTATTGTGGCCTGTGAAATCTTTCGTTGCAGCCCACAGTCTCTCTAGTTGAGGCACAGGGGCTTAGTTACCCTGTAGTATGTGAGATCTTAGTTCCCCTATCAGGGATTGAACCTACACCCCCTGCATTGCAAGGCGGATTCTTTACCACTGAACCACCAGGGAAGCCCCAGGAAGTATTAATAGATTTACTTGTATTTATACTTTCAAAGAAGTGAACATTTACTTGGGGTTCTCTGTTTTCAGAAAGTGGCATTTTTATGTGCTAAATCACTTCAGTCATGTCTGACTCTTTGAGACCCTATGGACTGTAGCCCACCAGGCTTCTCTGTCCTTGGGGATTCTCCCGGCAAGAATACTGGAGTGGGTTGCTCTGCCCTCCTGCAGGGGGTCTTTCCCAACCCAGAAATCGAACCTGCATCTCTTGTGTCTCCTGATTGGCAGCGGATTTTTTACCACTAGTGCCACCTGGGAAGCCCAGTATTTTCATGGTTGTATCCTAAGTATTTCATTCTTTTAGATACAGTGAGGATAAACTGTCATCTCCGACAGTTTGAAAGAACCAAGACCTATAAATATTTTGATTGAAACATATTGCTTTCTTAGTTATTTGGAGAATAATTTTGAAGAATTTAGAGAACTAGCTTGTTTATCGGGGAAGGCAATGGCACCCCACCCCAGTACTCTTGCCTGGAAAATCCAATGAACGGAGTAGCCTGGTGAGCTGCAGTCCATGGGGTCGCTAACAGTCAGAGAGACTGAGCGACTTCACTTTCACTTTTCTCTTTCATGCATTGGAGAAGGAAATGGCAACCCACTCCCGTATTCTTGCCTGGAGAATCCCAGGGATGGGGGAGCCTGGTGGGCTGCCGTCTATGGGGTCACACAGAGTCGGACACGACTGAAGTGACTTAGCAGCAGCAGCAGCAGCAGCTTGTTTATACAAAGTTTGGAAAATAGAAAAAAATTTAAACTTGCCTTTTATGGTATTCTCTTCCAGTGTTTTTTCATAAACATCTTTCTTCATAGTTGTGATCATATTATATACATAATTGGTATGCAGTTCATTAATTTAAATTTTAAGTGTTTTCCAGGTTCTTATGCAATTCTTATGATTTAAGAATGTTTCATATTCTGTTGAATATATTTTATCATTGGCTTAAGTTATTTCATAGGCATTATTCTTAAAATTGGGATTACAAGGTCCATTTTTTTATGATTTGATTTGAGAGTTAATGTTTTCTCAAAGATTGGTAAATTAGGTACCTAGTAACAAAAAGTTTCAGGTTTATTTTACCCTTTCACACCTAGGGGATTATATGTATTTACATTTTGATAATTTAGAGAAAAAGTGTGCCTCATTTAATTTGTGTTTCTTTGACTAGAGGGAATGTATATATTTTCTTCCTGTGAATTAGATTCCCAGCGTTTATCTGTTAAAGTCTCAGGACTTCCCTGGTGTTCCAATGGTTGGGACTCTGCTTCCAGTACAGGAGGTGTGGGTTCGAGCCCTGGTGAGGGAACTAAGATCTCACACACTTCAAGGCATGGCCAAAAAATTTAAGAAATAAATAAATGAAAAATTTAAAGTCCCCCCAGTTTTTGTTGTTGCTTTTATATTTTGGTTTTTAGTTGATTAGTTTCAACTGCACCGGGTCTTCACCGCTGCGTGGGGGCTTTCTGCAGCCGTGGCGCGCGGTGCTGCCCTTCGGTTACGGCGCACGGGCTTCTCACTGTGGAGCCCAGACTGTGGGGCACCAGGGCTTCAGCAGTTGTGGCGCACGGGGTTAGTTGCCCCAAGGCATGTGGAATCTTCCCGGACTAGGGATCGAACCCATTTGCCCTGCACCGGCAGGCAGACTCAACCACTGGACCACCAGAGAACTCCTCAAAGGTTTTTTTAAATCTCAATTTTTATTTAAAAAATAAAACATGTTACTTGTCATTTGCTGCAGATTTTTTTTCAGTATACCTTTTGGTTGTATGCCAGTTTTTGTACTTAGTCAAATCTTTATATTTTGTGATTTTGGGGGTCACTTTTAGGTTTATCCAGGTTGTTAGATGCTTGGACTTAATTCACTTTTTGCCGCCCTTGTTTTGAGATATAGTTATATATATCCTTTTGTATATCTCAAAACAAAGGAGATATATCTTTGATTAAACTGGAGTTGTTTTAGTGACTATTAAGAGGCGTAGGTCTGAGTTAAAGTTTTTTCCTGATAATAAAATATTGCAGAA
This sequence comes from Oreotragus oreotragus, assembly GCA_006410675.1. Lineage (NCBI taxonomy): Eukaryota > Metazoa > Chordata > Mammalia > Artiodactyla > Bovidae > Oreotragus > Oreotragus oreotragus. The sequence continues at coordinate 612,751 of SJYX01024890.1, forward strand.
TGACTTACTTTTCACTGTGACATCGAGAAGTATGTTTTTTCTATATTACTCAAGTTGGTGTTTATGAAGTCCTGTTAGTCTAATGTCTTTCTGCATTTTCTTTTTCTTTCGAAGTTTTAGATATCTTGCCATATAGAATGTTTGCTATGGAGAGTTCAACATCAGCTCTCATTTCTTCTCCCCACAACTTTTGGAATGAGGACCAATTATTTCTGGCTTCATTCTTCCACCAGCCCTTTTCCACTTGCTTCCTGTGATGTGGACCTCCACTGTCATGGCGTTAACTTGTCTCTTCCTTTTTCCTCCGTGTTTCACTGCAGGAAGTATTCCTACTACCCCCACCTCCCCGCAGGCCCCACAGAAGCTTGATGTGCCAGCCGCCGCAGCGCCTGCCTCTGTTCTGCCTTCATCACAGGCTGCCCCCACCTCCACCTTCTCTCTGCCTTCTGCTGTGTTCTCCTTTGGTTCTTCGTCTTTGAAGTCCTCTGGTTCTGTCCCTGGGGAGGCTCCTCCGAGTTCCAGTGGCTCTGATGGTACCAAAGCAGCCCTGGCCTCTGGCACATCGCCCTTCTCTTTTGCTCCTCCTTCTCAAGCCTCCCTCGCGCCCACGCCTGTGGCCTCTCCCATGACCCCCTCAGCTGCTTCATTCTCCTTTGGATCATCGGGTTTTAAGCCTACCCTGGAAAGCACACCAATGCCAAGTGTGTCAGCTCCAAATATGGGAATGAAGCCCACCTTCCCACCGTCAGCTCCTGCAGTCAAGGTCAACCTTAGCGAAAAGTAAGTAACACTTCAAGTTTGACAGGTAGAGATATCGCTTGTTTCTCACTTACATGTGGGATCTTAGTTCTCTGACCAGGGATCTAAGTTCCCCACATCGGAAGGCAGGTTCTTAACCACTGGACCACCAGGGAAGCCCTACGTGTATCTTAGTTTTTCACTTCTCTACCTGCTTGTTTTGTTCTCACCACCAGAATATAAGCCTTTTGAGAGAAGTATCCCTTATACCTGTACCCTTTTGCATAATTGCCATTGAGTGTAAATACTACCAGCTTCCCCCTCCACTTTTTTGTATCTTCCCTTGTTACTATGGAGGGGATACCGGCTGCTGTCATTGCTGATACTAAGCTGTCATGCAGCCACTTCATTCTGAAGGTTGCCTGGTATTCCATTGTGTAACACCATGATTTATTTCACTAGTCATCTGATGCTGTATACTTATATTGTTTACAGACATTTGCTCTTTTAGGTGAAACTTACTTCCCCTTCCTAGTAGACCGTCAGCATCCCAGAGATAGTAACCTGCTCTCATCTTCCATTTTCCTTCCCCAGAGATGATCATCCCACGAGTCCTCAGTAATTTCCATGACAAAGGGAGGGTACTAAACTCTCCGAAGTCCATTGAGTCCCACCTTCTTTTTTCACTCAGCCTGATAGGCTAGACAGTAAATGTTTTATATCATGGTAAACTTAGTTTTGTCATCATGTTAAGTATCTATTTGATATTTTCATTCCAAATAAGCAGATGATTAATGTTTCCATGCAGCCTTCACCTTTTGTAAGAAATAGCTAAACATTTGCACATTTGGACTTCCCTGGTGGCTCAGACAGTAAAGCGTCTGTCTACAATGCGGAAGACCTGGGTTTGATCCCTGGGTCGGGAAGCTCCCCTGGAGAAGGAAATGGCAATCCACTCCAGTACTATTGCCTGGAAAATCCCATGGGCAGAGGAGTCTGGTAGGCTACAGTCTATGGGGTCACAAAGAGTCGGACACGACTGAGCAACTTCACTTTCCTTTCCCTTTCCTTGCACTTCCTAAAGGCATAAGAGTCTAGGAAGTTACCTTTTGATGATCACTCATGACTGTTGCGAACAATCCCACAGCAGCAGGCTGTTCTGACCCACTCGGGCTGCTATTTTCAGGTTCACGGCTACAGCCACCTCGGCTCCTGTTCACAGCTCACAGAGCACAGCCTCGATGCTGGCCTTCTCGGCCTCCAAGCCGGCTTCCTCTGGACCTCTCAGCCACCCTGCGCCCCTCTCGGCATCATCCAGTTCCTTGCCATCCAAGTCCTCAGTCACTCTATCGGCATCAGGTATGATTTTAAGCAAACAGCTTCAGAGCTCAATCCCGAATTCCCAGATTAGCATTTCTCCAAGTTATTTAAAAATCCTAGCCAACATAGCTGGACTGGATTCCTTTTTCTTGCTTCCTGTAACTCACACTGAAGTCCAGTGGCTTTTGTACTCCGGTTTGGAAAGATTCATAATGGCTTCAGTGCTTGTCTCTGTCTTGTGGGCATTTATCTTCACGTAGAGCTTGCTCTCCATGCAGGTCAGTCACCAAGTAAGTCTTGAAGACACATAGATGATAAGGAACCTGCGGAGGCTTTCTGCTTATTTCCTCTGGTGACTGCCCTGGATTTTCACACTCAGCCCTACGATAAGCAGATTTTTAAAATAAAGGTCATGATAATGGTTATGTCCAGGTTGAAGTGCATTATACAGCTCCATGAGCAGATGCACCCAGCCTGTCTTTTCCTTCCTTCAGCCCTCAGAGGCGGAGGCCTCTCTTGCTGCAGAGCACAGACTCTAGGCGCCGGGTGTCAGTAGTTGCAGCACACGGGCTTAGAAGTTGTAGCACATGGACTTAGTTGCTCCACAGCATCTGGAATCTTCCCGGACCAGAAATTGAACTCTTGTCCCCTGCATTGGCAGGCGGATTCTTAACCACTGCGCCACCAGGGAAGTCCTGTGTCTTTCTTTTTCAATGTAAATTTTTCCTAAAACATTTGAAAGTTAATCACAGATATGAAACACTTCACCCCTAAGAACTTCAGTGTCTCTCTCCTAAAAACAAGGACGCTCAATACATTATCACACTAAAGAAATTTCACAGTAATTCAGCCTGTAGCCCGATTCCCATTTCCAGTGTTGTTCCTGTACTGTTCCTATAGCTTTGTTTTCCCCCTTTGTTTTTCTAGAAGCAACTCAAGGACTCCACGTTATGTTCCGATTTTGTCTCGTTGGTCTCAAGCAGTCTTTTACCGTTTTTGTCTTCCTCAGCATTAACATTGGTGAGATCAGGCCAGTAGTTTTGTGGACTGTCCTTCAATCTGGACTTGAGAGTTTCCACACAGTGAAATTTACATGACACATTTTGAGCAGTGATACCACGTGGTAGATGTGTGTGCCATATCCCGTGATTTCCTTTTGTCCTGACGTAAGCGACGTCGTTTTGCTCACAGTGGTGGTGGCCTCTTTCAGATAGGTCTCTGTTTTTAAATTAGTTGTTTGCTCATGCCAGTGATAATACCCAGCCAGACACACTTGCATAGCCATTTGGTGTTTGAGTGTCAGGAATAATTTTATCTTGGTAAATCCTGAGCAAGCATTGAGCTGTATAAATTCCCGAAATCTTCTCTCTTAGCTGCTGATCAAGGACTGCCTTGTAGCCTTTGTCAAAGTCACCTCATTCTGGGAATTTTCACCAGATTCTGGAAAGTACCTGTCTATGACCTAAAGAGTTAACAAGCCTTTTGTCTTTTCACATCTCTTTACAGTTTAGGGTAGAAGAAGTGTGCCACACCGCACACACTTTCTCCCTGTCTGCTGCTCACCACCCACATCTCCCTACCGCCATTGCTCTTGTTTAATTCAAACACTTTGGTGGCTCCTGGATCATTGGATTGTACTCTAGACCCACTAGGGGAGTCCCCTCTCTCACTGTTTAACCCGGTTCTCTTGAGATGAGGCTTGGATACAAGTTTTTGGTATATTTGTTTTTTAAACGCTCCTACTGCTAAGTCACTTCAGTCGTGTCCGACTCTGTGTGACCCCACAGACGGCAGCCCACCAGGCTCCCCCGTCCCTGGGATTCTCCAGGCAAGAACACTGGAGTGGGTTGCCATTTCCTTCTCCAATGCATGAAAGTAAAAAGTGAGAGTGAAGTCGCTCAGTTGTGTCTGACCCTCAGCGACCCCATGGACTGCAGCCTTCCAGGCTTCTCCGTCCATGGAGTTTTCCAGGCAAGAGTACTGGAGTAAGGTCCCATTGCCTTCTCTGTTAAAAGCTCCTAGGTGATTCTTATGTGCAACAGACTTGTCCTAGAGGATTCCAGGAGGGTCCCGAAGGCCCTGTGAGTTCTTCCTAGGTGATGAGAATTGTTGTTCTCATGGTCTTTAAACTTTGTCCCCAGTTCCCAGAGGTCATCAGGCACCTCTGTGAGGATTAGGGATGGGCTGAGTGGTCTGCCTCCTGGGCCTGAACACCAGTCCACATACCTGTTATCAGAGACACTCCAGTTTACCTGCTTTACAAGGGAGCTTCCTGTTTTAAAATGTTGTATGTATTTTTTAGGTATTTGGAAACCGTGGATATCTCTTTTGGTAACCAAGATCATAAGTGGAGGCCAGGGACAGTGAAAAACTTATTTTATTAGATTTGAGGAAAGGATATTCGTACTGAAAGAAATAATGCTTTGACTGACCTCTTGTTCTTACAGGGCGAGCTGCTCAGGGCAGTCCAAGTCCGGTGCCCTCAATGGTCCAGAAATCACCTAGGATAACCCCTCCAGTGACTAAGTCAGGCTCTCCTCAGGTATGTTTAAACTCAGCCTGCAACACTGTGTTTATTAATTTACTGCCCCAGACATACATGTTTATCAAGTGAGTTTTTTTTGGTTTTAGAATTCACACCTTTGCAAAAGTACTTCGGACTATGTGATAGGAAGTACCAAGGTGGGAGCTGTGAATGTTTGTAATGTCTGCTCATGAAAGCCATTTAACGCAACCCTAGTATCTTAGGGTTGTCTTCTCTGCTGATTCCTGAGCTTATCCATGCTATGTTCCATTTATGGAATCCTATTTATGTCTGAAGACTGTAGTAGACCACCTGATCTTTTTTTGTCATTCCCAAAGTAATCAAGAAATCTCCCACTGCCCTCTTTTTTTTTCTGCCTTTCCATTACGACTTGGTTCATTTTATTTAATTTTTTACTAACTTAGAGTACACATAGTGGGAAGGAGGATACAGGTGACACATATCCACCTGGGTGAATTGTCACCAGCTGAGTACACCTTGGTAACCAACACCCAGAATAAGAAACAGACCATACTGGGGTCCCCGAGTCCCCCTCCTGTGAGCCCTTCTAGAGATTACCCTTGCCAAAGGGGTCTCACTGTCGTGATTTCTAATAGCATAGCTTAGTTTAGCCTGTGAGTATCTTCTGTAAAATGGAATGATACAGTATACATTCTTGTATCTGGCTCTTTGGCTCAGTGTTATGTCGTGAGTTTTTTCTGTATCGTCCTTGCTGTCTGGAATTCACTGGGCAACTATTACTACAAGTTTCATCCCACCCTTGACGGACATTTGAGTAGTTTCCAGGTTGAAGTCATTGTGAATCATGTTGTTATGACCACACCAGTTGATGTCTTTGGGTGAATGTGTGTATGCATTTCGAGGAGTGGAATTGTTAGGTCATAGAATATGCATATATTCCTTTTTAGTACATTCCCATCAAGCATATTTGAGTTCAGCTGCACATCCTCACTAGTCTTGTAGTTTACATTTTTCAGTTCAGTTCAGTCGCTCAGGCGTGTCCGACTCTTTGCGACCCCATGAATCGCAGCACGCCAGGCCTCCCTGTCCATCACCATCTCCCGGAGTTCACTCAGACTCACGTCCATCGAGTCCGTGATGCCATCCAGCCACCTCATCCTCGGTCGTCCCCTTCTCCTCCTGCCCCCAATCCCTCCCAGCATCAGAGTCTTTTCCAATGAGTCAACTCTTCGCATGAGGTGGCCAAAGTACTGGAATTTCAGCTTTAGCATCATTCCTTCCAAAGAAATCCCAGGGTTGATCTCCTTCAGAATGGACTGATTGGATCTCCTTGCAGTCCAAGAGACTCTCAGGAGTCTTCTCCAACACCACAGTTCAAAAGCATCAATTCTTTGGCGCTCAGCCTTCTTCACAGTCCAACTTTCACATCCATACATGACCACAGAAAAAACCATAGCCTTGACTAGGCGGACCTTAGTCGGCAAAGTAATGTCTCTGCTTTTGAATATACTATCCAGGTTGGTCATAACTTTTCTTCCAAGGAGTAAGCGTCTTTTAATTTCATGGCTGCAGTCACCATCTGCAGTGATTTTGGAGCCCCAAAAAATAAAGTCTGACACTGTTTCCACTGTTTCCCCATCTATTTCCCATGAAGTGATGGGACCGGATGCCATGATCTTCGTTTTCTGAATGTTGAGCTTTAAGCCAACTTTTTCGCTCTCCTCCTTCACTTTCATCAAGAGGCTTTTTAGCTCCTCCTCACTTTCTGCCATAAGGGTGGTGTCATCAGCATATCTGAGGTTATTGATATTTCTCCCGGCAATCTTGATTCCAGCTTGTGTTTCTTCCAGTCCAGCGTTTCTCATGATGTACTCTGCATATAAGTTAAATAAGCAGGGAGACAATATACAGCCTTGACGTACTCCTTTTCCTATTTGGAACCAGTCTGTTGTTCCATGTCCAGTTCTAACTGTTGCTTCCTGACCTGCATACAGATTTCTCAAGAGGCAGGTTAGGTGGTCTGGTATTCCCATCTCTTTCAGAATTTTCCACAGTTTATTGTGATCCACACAGTCAAAGGCTTTGGCATAGTCAATAAAGCAGAAATAGATGTTTTTCTGGAACTCTCTTGCTTTTTCCATGATCCAGCGGATGTTGGCAATTTGATCTCTGGTTCCTCTGCCTGTTCTAAAACCAGCTTGAACATCAGGGAGTTCACGGTTCACATATTGCTGAAGCCTGGCTTGGAGAATTTTGAGCATTACTTTACTAGCGTGTGAGATGAGTGCAATTGTGCGGTAGTTTGAGCATTCTTTGGCATTGCCTTTCTTTGGAATTGGAATGAAAACTGACCTTTTCCAGTCCTGTGGCCACTGCTGAGTTTTCCAAATTTGCTGGCATATTGAGTGCAGCACTTTCACAGCATCATCTTCCAGGATTTGAAACAGCTCAACTGGAATTCCATCACCTCCACTAGCTTTGTTCTTAGTGATGCTTTCTAAGGCCCACTTGACTTCACATTCCAAGATGTCTGGCTCTAGATTAGTGATCACATCCTCATGATTATCTGGGTCGTGAAGATCTTTTCTGTACAGTTCTTCTGTGTATTCTTGCCACCTCTTCTTAATATCTTCTGCTTCTGTTAGGTCCATACCATTTCTATCCTTTATCGAGCCCATCTTTGCATGAAATGTTCCCTTGGTATCTCCAATTCTCTTGAAGAGATCTCTAGTCTTTCCCATTCTGTTGTTTTCCTCTATCTCTTTGCATTGATTGCTGAAGAAGGCTTTCTTATCTCTTCTTGCTATTCTTTGGAACTCTGCATTCAGATGCTTATATCTTTTCTTTTCTCCTTTGCTTTTCGCCTCTCTTCTTTTCAGTGCTATTTGTAAGGCTTCTCCAGACAGCCATTTTGCTTTTTTGCATTTCTTTTCCATGGGGATGGTCTTGATCCCTGTCTCCTGTACAATGTCACGAACCTCATTCCATAGTTCATCAGGAACTCTGTCTATCAGATCTAGGCCCTTAAATCTATTTCTCACTTCCACTGTATAATCATAAGGGATTTGATTTAGGTCATACCTGAATGGTCTAGCGGTTTTCCCTACTTTCTTCAATTTAAGTCTGAATTTGGAAATAAGGAGTTCATGATCTGAGCCACAGTCAGCTCCTGGTCTTGTTTTTGTTGACTGTATAGAGCTTCTCCATCTTTGGCTGCAAAGAATATAATCAATCTGATTTCGGTGTTGACCATCTGGTGATGTCCATGTGTAGAGTCTTCTCTTGTGTTGCTGGAAGAGGGTGTTTGCTATGACCAGTGCATTTTCTTGGCAAAACTCTATTAGTCTTTGCCCTGCTTCATTCCGCATTCCAAGGCCAAATTTGCCTGTTACTCCAGGTGTTTCTTGACTTCCTACTTTAGCATTCCAGTCCCCTATAATGAAAAGGACATCTTTTTTGGGTGTTAGTTCTACAAGGTCTTGTAGGTCTTCATAAAACCGTTCAACTTCAGCTTCTTCAGCATTACTGGTTGGGGCATAGACTTGGATAACTGTGATATTGAATGGTTTGCCTTGGAAACGAACAGAGATCATTCTGTCGTTTTTGAGATTGCATCCAAGTACTGCATTTCGGACTCTTTTGTTGACCATGATGGCTACTCCATTTCTTCTGAGGGATTCCTGCCCGCAGTAGTAGATATAATGGTCATCTGAGTTAAATTCACCCATTCCAGTCCATTTTAGTTCGCTGATTCCTAGAATGTCGACGTTCACCCTTGCCATCTCTTGTTTGACCACTTCCAATTTGCCTTGATTCATGGACCTGACATTCCAGGTTCCTATGCAATATTGCTCTTTACAGCATCGGACCTTGCTTCTATCACCAGTCACATGCACAGCTGGGTATTGTTTTTGCTTTGGCTCCATCCCTTCATTCTTTCTGGAGTTATTTCTCCACTGATCTCCAGTAGCATATTGGTCACCTAACGACCTGGGGAGATTCTCTTTTGATATCGTATCACTTTGCCTTTTCATACTGTTCATGAGGTTCTCAAGGCAAGAATACTGAAGTGGCTTGCCATTCCCTTCTCCAGTGGACCACATTCTGTCAGACCTCTCCACCATGACCCGCCCGCCTTGGGTTGGCCTGCAGGCATGGCTTGGTTTCATTGAGTTAGACAAGGCTGTGGTCCTAGTGTGATTACATTGACTAGTTTTCTGTGAGTATGGTTTCAGTGTGTCTGTCCTCTGATGCCCTCTTGCAACACCTACCATCTTACTTGGGTTTCTCTTACCTTGGGCGCGGGTCGTCTCTTCACGGCTGCTCCAGCAAAGCACAGCCGCTGCTCCTTACCTTGGATGAGGGGTATCTCTTTACCGCCACAGTTCCTGACCTTCAACGTGGGACAGCAGTTTACATTTTTATTGTTGTTGTATTTTGTGGTTTTAATGAGTATTTCACAGATGACTAGTGAAATTGAGCTTTTTTTCATTGACTGTCTTCTTTTCAGTGGTGTCTGTACGAGTCTTTTACCTGTTTTTCCATTGGGTGTTTTTTTTCTTACTGACATTCCTTCTGGATATGCACATGCATGTGTGAACACATATATATAATGCAGTACTTTCTCACTCTCTGAATTGCCTTTACCTTCCCTTGAGGTGTCTTTTGATGACAAGTGGTTAATTTTAATGTAATTTAATTATTTTTTTAAGATGAGTACTTTTTGTGTTCTGTTTTGAAAATAATTTCCTGTTCCAAGGTCAAAAAGATATTTTCCTAAAAGTTTTATTATTTTACTTTTCATATTAGATCTACAGTCTATCATCTCAGTTTATTTCTATAGTTTAAAGAGAATTTTCTGTCCATTTCCCACTTGATTATTAGAGTGCCCTCAGAACAGGAGTCACATCTTTTCCTTCTGTCTCTCTCCTAGTCTGCTTCCTTCCCCGCCCCAGCACATACCTGTACAGGCTTCACAGTAAATGCCCAGTTTTCAGCTGTAGCTTTTGGCATAACACGTGACACGTGGCATTTATTAAATAAAGCTTTTCTACTGAATGCTTATGCAATCTAAAAACTCTTCTATATGTTCATTGGTGTAGGTAACAAATCACTTGAACATCCTTTCAAGTTGTAACATCTCTAAAGCAGAATTCTTTTTTTTTTTCCCCCATGATTTATTTATTTGGTTGTGCTGGGTCTTAGCTTGTGGGATCTAACTCCCTGACCAGGGATCAAACCCAGGCCCCCTGCATTGGGAGCACAGAGTCTTAGCCACTGGACCACCAAGGAAGTCCCAAAGCAGAATTCTTGATCTGTATTTTCTAGGAGCCTGTCCTTGTTCTGGTAGTCCCATTCTCGAAAAGCACTAACCTGGCAGTTTGCTCTAGCCCCTGATCCGGAAGTCATCCTGGATTCCTCTCTGTAATAGCAGCTGCCCTGGTCCATGCTAGCAGAGGTCTTGCCAGCTTTGCTCTGTGATGTGTTATTTGTCATAAATCCACATCTCTGTCCCTGCTGATATCGAATTTCAGGCCATTATCATCTCTACCCTCAGTAGCCTCCTGACCACTCTGTTTCTCCTCCTGCCTGTCACAGTCATCCTTGCTCTGTTGAATAGCAGGAGGACTCTTCTAATATCATAAACCAAAGAATAGTTTCAATTCTCGTAAAACTCCACTAGTAGTTTACCAACACAGAATAAAATCCAGACTCCTTGGTATAGTCTTACATGACCTCCCTCTGTTTGCCCCCGACTCTCTGCCTGACTTCATGTGCCCACATTCACTTTTGCCCCGAACTTGCCAAAGTGTTTTCTCCACTTGCTTTTCTTGCTGCCTGGAGGTGCTTACCTAAACTTGCCATAGCTTTCTCCCTTACCTCATATCTCAGTGCAGAGATAATGCTCAGTGAAGGCTTTTGGGCCATCTCATCTGAAGCAGTGTTTTCATTTTTATTCTCTCTATATGTTCCTGTTCATTTTTTTCACATCACTTATCACTTGCTGCAATTACTTAAGATTTGTTTACTTCTTCTTATGTCTTGTCCCAGTGGAAGGTGAGTTCCGTGAGAGTAGGGACCTTATCTGCCTTGTTTACCTCCATCTCCACTGTCTAGAACATGCCTTATACCAAGAAGGTACCCAGCAAATATGGGTTCAAAAGACTGAATGGTGGAACAGTAATGGTATTGTGAGAGTGCTACACCTGTGACAGACACTGAGCCGCCTACTCCAGGAAGCCATTGCTTGTAACATCTTGCCTGGGGTATGGGATCCGTTTTTAAACCTTTGCCTTTCATTTCAGCCAAAATCACTGCAGCCTCCTGTTACAGAAAAGCAGGGACATCAGTGGAAAGAGTCAGATCCTGTGATGGCTGGAATTGGGGAGGAGGTAAATTTGTTCCTGCAGATTTTTTCCAGAAATAGCTCTGATAGTGAGACTTGAATGGCTCTGGGTGCTGACTCCTATGTGACTATTTTATTCTGGCATTGAGCCTTGGCGTGTCCTGGGAGTCTGTGCTATTAGTGGGCCCAGAAGCCGTGACAGGACTGCCACACCATTCATACTGAGTCGTCTCCTCATTTGTGGCCTCAACAGATCGCTCACTTTCAGAAGGAGCTGGAAGAGTTGAAAGCCCGAACATCCAAAGCCTGTTTCCAGGTGGGCACATCTGAGGAGATGAAGATGTTGCGAACAGAATCAGATGACCTACACGCCTTTCTCTTGGAAATTAAAGAGACCACAGAGGTTTGTGTTCTTGATACTCTTCCTAAGTTAAACATTGTCATCCTGATTCTCCATGGGCATATATATTTTCTCTCTTAAAGGACCACTGGTAGTGTTTTGTATGTGGATGAGCGGTTTACCCAGGAATGCTTGACTTCAAACCCTACCTTTTGTTTTAGTCGCTAAGTCGTGTCCGACTCTTTGTGACGCTATGGACTTTGGTCCATGTGATATCCCATGGATACTGAACAATAAACTATGTGACATTGTGCAAGTTATTCTACCAGCTCTATGTTTTAGTTTTTTCATGTGGAAAATGGAATAATAAGTATTCTGTATCCCATTGGCACAAGGCATTCCATTAAAGTTTATTCTGGTTGTTTAGTTTAGGTATATTTGAAAATATACTAGCTTTTTTTCTTGGTATAAAAGCAAACTTTAATGAAGATATTGTGGGTCATTTACAGGAGAAAACTTACCGTCTTTTATAGTCAGTTGTTAGGTTATAAAATGTTAAGTTTAAGAAAAAAGCAGAATACTCAAGAGCATACACAATATAAAAATAACAAATGTTTGCTCTTCAGTGTATTACTTACTGTGTCACTTTTTTTTCGGCTGTGCAGGGTCTTAGTTGTGGCATGTGGGATCTAGTTCCCCAACCAGGGATCAAACCCAGGCCCCAGCATTGAGAGCTTTTAGCCACTAGACCACCCCTGTGTTTCTATTATTACTCTTTACTATGTGCCAGGCGTCTCAGTATTATCTCAATGAACCTTCACAGCTTTTCTGTGTGGTAAGCACTGTTATTCTTTCTGTTTTGCAAGAACAGGAAACCTAGGCTTAGAGAGATGAAGTGTTTTCCCAAAGTCACCCAGTTACTGAGTGACAGTGCCAGGATCCCAATTCAGACTGTCTGACTCCAGAGTTCTTGTCTTAAATATCGCGCTTGGAAATAGGAAAGTTCTCAAGGGTGGGAGAAGGATAAATTGGGAATTTGGGATTAAGATATACACACTCTATATATCAAATAGATAGACCACAAGGACCCACCATATAGCACAGGGACCTGTATTCAGTATCTTTTATTAATAATAACCCATAATGGAAAAGAATCTGAAAAAGAATTATTTGTGTGTATGTATATGTATATAAAACTGAATCACTTTGCTGTACATTTGAAACATTTTAAATCAACTACAGTAAAAATTTTAAAAGTTAGAAAAAGAGAGGAGAATTCTCCAAGGTTTTAGCAGTGATCATCTTTATTTATTCGTTTCTTTACTCTTTATTTTTCGACTACACCCTGCAACATGCGGGATCTTAGTTCCCTGACCAGGGATTGAACCCACACCCTTGGCAGTGAAAACACCAAGGCCCTTCCTTACCACTGAAGTGCCAGAGAAATCCCAGTGATCATCTTAGGTGAAAGGATTACCAGTATTTTTATTTTTATTTCCTCAGTTTCTGATCATTAAAGTGGTATTTTTTTAATGAGAAAGGGAAAAAACAAAAAAATTAATGTTAGTATCTTTCTTTCCAAGCAGTGAAATCACTTTTGGCTCTGTTCAGATGTTTATCTTGTTAAATATTTGAGAAGCACCACCTTGATCTAGCAAGAAAGGCTTATTTCTAAGAAATAGCACTTTTGTATCAGCCCATCCTTGTTCCTTTTCTAGTCTCTTCATGGAGATATAAGTACCCTGAAGACAACTTTACTGGAGGGCTTTGCTGGTGTTGAAGAAGCCAGAGAACAGAATGAGAGGAACCGTGACTCTGCGTATCTGCACTTGCTCTACAAGAGGCCGCTGGACCCCAGAAGTGAAGCTCAACTTCAGGTAGGAGAACCTCACCAGAGCTGCCGAAAACAGACACCTAGACGGGCACACTCCTCTAGAAGGTCCGGGTTTGCAGGACTGCCCAGACAAAGTTGTTCATTTCCTCTAAGTGCTAACCCACTTCATATATACCTCCTTGACTGCAACAAAGAAAACAGCACTTTCCCCCTTGAGGTTTTTTGGATCAACAAAAACATAATTTTTAATTAAATCTTAAGCTGAAACTCCAGTACTTTGGCCACCTCATGCAAAGATTTGACTCATTGGAAAAGACTCTGATGCTGGGAAGGATTGGGGGCAGGAGGAGAAGGGGACGACAAAGGATGAGATGGCTGGATGGCATCACTGACTTGATGGACGTGAGTCTGAGTGAACTCCGGGAGTTGGTGATGGACAGGGAGGCCTGGCGTGCTGCGATTCATGGGGTCGCAAAGAGTCGGACACGACTGAGCGACTGAACTGAACTGAACTAAAGCTTGGTAGAAGTAGCTGTTGAAAAAGATATATTTAGAAATCAAATCAGGAATAATAATAATTATTAATGTAACAGCTATTTATTGGCCTTAAAAGAAAACGTGTTGTTTTCCTGCTAAACAAGGTTGGGAGGGCATTCAGAAGAAACAGCAAGAGTTCATGCAGAGATACGGTCGCATTTGAAGTGTCCGCAGTAAAGGGCCTCCCTGTAGTCACAGAGTACTGAGTTGAAATTTGTATTTGATACTGAGGTTACTGCTGCTTCCTAGAATCAGCCTGCCTCTCTTTTAAGTGACATTGTCATCTTCAGTTAGGGCACATACCCTTGTCCAAGAATAATTTTGAAAATACAGTTAAACACAGTAAGATCTTGGTACAGATGTAAAAGTATTTCCCGATGTATAGCACTTCATCTTCATTTGTATACACGTTTAATGGAATGCTTCATTTTCATTAGTGGAATGCTCTATTTTAATTTTTGAGAGTTAAGTTATGGCGCCATAAAGGTTAACACTAGATCAGAATTTAAAGAAAATTATTGAAGGCCTAAAATGAATTAATAGGTAAGACTTTTAATAATGGAAAATTCCATTTCTGGTACTGATACTATTCTTTGTTTTTGAGAAATGACTTTTCCCCCGCTGGTGAGATGACTTATGTGTTCTATTCTGTGAATAGATAGGTGCAGAATTATTTTCAGTGCTGTTTTGTAGGATAATTTTGTCTATATTACAGTTAATTTCATGGGTGGGAGAGCAAAATCTAAATGGGTGTACTGTTGGAGTAGCAGAGTACAGTGGAAAATTCCTAGGCCACATGGAGATACTTAATAAGAGCTGAAAAATGAGAACTAAGCCAGAACATCGGTTCCCTAGAGGCCCTGGACTGACACACCCTTTCTGTTTCCCTTTTCTTAACACTATCTCTCTGTCACACACTTTAAAAGGTTGGGTTTCTCTAACATTCTAATGATTATTTGTTGTTATTTAGTCGCTAAGTTGTGTCTGACTCTTTTGTGACCCCATGGACTGTACCCCACCAGACTCCTCTGTCCGTGGGATTTTCCAGGCAAGAATGATGGAGTGGGTTGCCATTTCCTTCTCCATCTAATGATTATATTAAAACCTGTTATGTTTTCCTTATTCCTTGTGATTCTCAGTGTAAAAAGACTTCAATGTCATTTTAACTGTTTTGAGACACATTCCTGCAAACTACTAGAAAACCAAGTCATTTTGCCATTTCATTTTTTTCTTGTAGGAAATCCGGCGCCTTCATCAGTATGTGAAATTTGCTGTCCAAGATGTGAATGATGTTCTAGACTTGGAGTGGGATCGGCATCTGGAACAAAAGAGAAAACAAAAGTGAGCAAGATCTCTCACCCACCATCTTGATAGTGCTGTGGCCTTTTAAAAAGATCATCTAGGAAGGTTTCTGAAAACTCTACACAGGTTCTTTCTCTTTGACACAATGATTATATATCAAGAAATTCTATGGAATAATAACATTGCTCACAACAATACATAGAAGAATTTACAGCACGGTTTATGAGAGTGAAAAATTGGATTCAGCCTAGTTATGCAAAAGTTAAGAGTAGCTAAATCTGACCACATTTTTCTCTTAAAAAAAGTACTGTGTAACCATTGAATCTCATATTCTCAAAAAAATCGTGTTAAATATCTTTTGTTTTACATGAAATATCCAAAATATATAATTGTGTAACTGTAATTATTAGGTACAGCATATAAAAAATGAAAAAGTTAAGACATGAAGTCATACTAGATGACCTCAGTGTGGAAGTCTAATGTAAAAAAAAAGGCTGGTAATAAATCTATCAGAATACTCAATTAGAGCTGCAAGATGGGATTCAGAGGGGTTTTTCTTTTACACTTTCCTGTATATTCCAGATTTTCTTTTGAAGGAAACATTGCTAATTAGTTTGGATAACTAAAAGGATGAGAGGAATGATAACAGGTAGAGGAAAATCTTCTCTTGTGATCTTCTGTCCATGGATGTTTGGTTTGATGCCTTGTGTTTTCCAGAAGGAATAAAATGCAGTACATTGTGAAAGCAATAAGATGATGTGAAAAACAGATCAGCCCTCCAAATGCTAGATTTCTGAAACGCCTACACTTGATCAGTGTGATTAGCCTTGTAAGGAAATAAACCAGGAAATGATCTGTTTATTTGTTTACAAAACTGTGAGGTCACAGACTTAAGTAGGGCAGCCTGAGTGTTGTGTCAGGGGCAGGGGTAGAATGTGTTTAAAATTCAGTAAACAGAATTTAATACATGATATTGTACAGCGTGGAGAAAGGCTTTGTCCATAACCTGAGGAACCTCAGAGCATAGCTGTGGTAAGACAGAGGTGAAAATTGATCTTCCCGACACTGGCAGCGGCAGATTCTGTGACCTGGAGCCCTTGTCCCTGGGGCATCTGGTCCCCTTTAGAAGAGGTTTCAGAGTGCACTCCCCTGTTGCTAAATTCATGTTCCTCCTCAAGTGAGAGAATGGCTTGACCTGGCAGCATGAAGGTTCTGCTCGGCTTGACAGTTGGAATACTCTTGTCTAATTAATACGGCAATGCAAAAGAATGCTCAAACTACTGCACAGTTGCACTCATCTCACATGCTAGTAAAGTAATGCTCAAAATTCTCCAAGCCAGGCTTCAGCAATACGTGAACTGTGAACTTCCTGATGTTCAAGCTGGTTTTAGAAAAGGCAAAGGAACCAGAGATCAAATTGCTGACATCCGCTGGATCATGGAAAAAGCAAGAGAGTTCCAGAAAAACATCTATTTCTCCTTTATTGACTATGCCAAAGCCTTTGACTGTGTGGATCACAATAAACTGTGGAAAATTCTGAAAGAGATGGGAATCCCAGACCATCTAACCTGCCTCTTGAGAAATCTGTATGCAGGTCAGGAAGCAACAGTTAGAACTGGACATGGAACAACAGACTGGTTCCAAATAGGAAAAGGAGTACGTCAAGGCTGTATATTGTCACCCTGCTTATTTAACTTATATGCAGAGTACATCATGAGAACCGCTGGACTGGGAGAAACACAAGCTGGAATCAAGATTGCCGTGGGAAAATATCAATAACCTNCTCCCAGGTGGCGCAGTGGTAAAGAATCCGCCTGTCAATGCAGGAGGCTCAAGAGAGGTGGGTTCCATCGCTGGGTTGGGAAGATCCCCTGGAGAAGGAAATGGCAACCCACTCCACTATTCTTGCCTAGAAAATTCTATGGACAGAAGAGCCTGGAAGGCTACAGTTCCTGGGGTCTCAGAAAGTCAGACATGACTGAGCACAGCACACACACATACCTTTTATTCTCTTATTGACTATGTGACCTTAAGCAAGTTACTTAATCTCTCACTGGGCCTTAATTTCCTTATCTGTAAAATATTAGGATAATATATCCTACATTTGTAATGAACAATAGTTGAGATATGCATGTACAGCTTTTGAGCCTGTCTGACAAAAAGGAAGTGCTTAGTAAATGTTATTACTGTTGACTAAAACTAAGTCTTTGGAAAGTAGTTAAGATATTACAACTTACATAGTCCCTTTTCCTTGAGCACCTCCCCTCTTTGGACTGCCCCAGTTTTATATTAGGCAGTACATATATTTCCATAGTTGCAAATTAAACATTTAAATGCCCACATACCTGTGATCAATTAATCAGTGACACAGGAGGCAAGAATATACAGTGGAGAAAAGCCAGTCTCTTCAAGTGAAACTGGAACATTTCCTCAGAGTATACAAAAATAAAAATGGTTAAAAGGCCTAAATATAAGACATGAAACCATAAAACTCTGAGAACATAGGCATGTTTGTCTTTAACATAAGTCGTAGCAATATTTTCTTGGATCAGTCTCCCAATACAAGAGAAATAAGAAACAAACAGATGGAACCTAGTTAAACTACAAGTTTTAGCATAGCAAAGAAAACCATCAACAAAAAGACAACATATGGAATGGGAGAAGACATTTGCAAAAGGATGTGACTGATGGGCTAATATTCAAAATATCTAGACTGCTCACAGACCTCTCATCAAAATATCCAATCAAACAATGGCCGAGCAACTTGAACAGACATTTTTCTGAAGAAGGCAGATAGTCAACAGGTGCATGAAAAGATACTCAACATTGTTATTTCCTAAGTAATTATTAGCAAAATGCAAATCAGAACCACAATGGGAAAACTCTCCTGCTGGAATGGCTGTGATTTTGATTATGCTGAAGCTAAAGCTGCAGTACTTTGGCCACCTGATGTGAAAAGCTGACTCATTGGAAAATACCTTCATGCTGGGAAAGAGTGAAGGCAAAATGAGAAGGGGGCAGCAGAGGATGAGCCAGGATGTATTTCATTCATTTACTTCTTCCTTCATTTGGGTTTCAAACACCCTGATGCCTTTCATGTGCTGAGCATCGCGTTAGGCACGCGGGGGGAACTGCGGGCTTGGCAAGCAGGACCCTGTTTTCTTGCGCTTGGGGAGTATTCCCATCTCTGAGGCGATATCACATTTAAACATATTGACCTAAATTGAAACTGAAGAACAAAATTTAACTAAGTAGAAGTGTTTGTGCTTGCTTATTTTATGTTATTATTTTACATGTTTCCTTATTCCAAAGACTGTTTTGTGGGTCACATAAATGTTTCCTCCTATTACAGGGATCGCTGATAAATGCCCTAAAGCCATCTGGGCCCCCACCAGCATCCAGTCAGTTGTCACCTGGTGATAAAGCTTCAGGTCAGTTTGCAATTTTGTTTTAGTGAAAATAAGAGGTGAAAGATATTTTCCACAGAGGAATTTAATTGTTCTAGATCACAAAGGCAGTTGATGTGAACTCAAGTAAAGACGTATTTCAAAAGCCTCAGGGGACATAGAATCTCTAGGAAGTTAGTGCGCCCTTTGGCAGCTCTGTAGACTTCTGAAATAGGAGAGCAGTAGGAGAAACCCTTCCTTTAAACGTTTTTCTGAAAAAGAGGACCTGCCTTGTTGGATATCAAAGTTTTGAGAGAAGTAGATCCAAACATTGAACTCTTATTTCTTCTACTAAAGGGAAAGAAAAACTCTCTGGGTTTTTAAGGACAATTCAAAAGCCAGTAAAATATAGAAAGTAAAATGGATCCGTTACAATATAAGATAATATGATAAATGGAGAGCCTCTCTGGTGTTCGGATAGTAAAGAATTCGCCTGCAGTACAGAGGCCTGGATTCGATCCCTGGGTTGGGAATATCCCCTGGAGGAGGGCATGGCAACCCACTCAGTACTCCTGCCTGGAGAATCCCATGGACAGAGGAACCTGGTGGGTTACAGTCCATGGTGTCGCAAAGTCAGACACGACTGAGCAACAAAGCATAGTACACAAAAAGTGGATATGACCCAGCACTGAAAGACTAGCTTCACACGCTTCCAACACTCGGGCCTCTTAACTGAAATTAGTTTTTACAGCCTCGTAAAGTGCTCTGACCAGGCATCCTTGCTGGCCTGAGCCCCCTTGATGCAGAAGCGTGCTTGTGCATCCAGCCTGGTTTAATGCAGGCCTCTTCTGTGGGCTCCCTGTCAGAGCCACTTCACTTGGCATGTGTCACTTTTTGCTGCAGGGCTTTTGTGCCACCCACAGCCCAGCATTCCCCCTGTGCTCTGAACTCCAGCTTTTATTTTGATTCATGCTCTCAAGTGGGTCTTTAAGCTAATAAATTCTGTCACAGATGCTGAACTTCACACATGAGTGAGTAGCCTGCCTACTGTAATCTCTTCATAGTCATGCTGTTATCCAAACTTCCTCTGTAGTCAGAAGCTTTCTCATTGGATACTCGGTTTATCCTCAGTAAATATTGCTTACACGCAGAAGAAAACCATTGTGTAGCCAATGCTGTATTCTAGAATTCAGACTAATGCACAGTTTTTATCATATAAGCCTTCCATGAGAAGGCAGTATGTAGCACTTCTCGACTAGGAGCTAAAACTTTAACTTAGAAGGGAAATTTTAGTGCAGTTGTCAAAGACTTTTGAATCATTTAGGATTCAAATTAAGAAGTTTGTTTCCATTTCTGGCTAATATTTTAGAAGAAAGTTTGAAAGATTATATATCCTGACCTCTTTCAAGGATTTTATTGGAGATTTTTTTGTCACTCTTAAAATTAAGCATCAGGAATATCTCAGAGGCAGTTAGCATGACTTAGAAAGAAATTTCTAAGATTCATCATTCAATGATGATTGTGAAATATTTGCCCTCATTGCTAAATGTCCTTCTGTTTCTACTTGCCAGAAACAGACTTTTTTTGAGCAGGAAAATTTCCTGAAAAACACTATTTAAGAGTTTGCAAAAACTTCTAACAACAACAAAAAGTCATCTCTGAAACCTCTATAGAATAATTCTCTTATTAATTAATAATGGAAATACCTTCATTGTTTTCCTGATTTTAAAACTGTTACAGGACCACAAAAAGTCTACGGTGTAGAACTGTATAATGTAGAAAATGTGTTAAGTTCCCTATTCCAGAGATAACAGCCCTCAAAGAATTGATGTGTATCTCTTGAGGTTTGATGTATATCTGTTGGTTTCTTTAAACAAAGATAGCCATATCCTGTATATACTGCTCTGTAATCTGTCCCCTCTCCTCCCTCCCCACAGGAAAATATCACGTTCATCTTTTCAGATCTGGTACAAGTCTGCCTCTCTCATTTTAATCCTTTTGCTGTACAGCTGTACCCTGTTCAGTTTTTACCAGTACTCTGCTGATAGTTCAGATTGTTCTTAACTTTTCAAAATTATAAGTAAGGCTGCATTAGACATCCTTGTCCACATCACGTTGTATTATAGTAGTGTTTTAGATAATTTTGCAAATCTTTACTCCATACTCATGTAAAGAGAAGATGCTTTTTCTTATTGTTTGGGTTGGTTTGATTTGGGCTTCTTGAGTGTAATTCCCCCAGCCCCCTTCTCCTTTTAGAAGGAGAGGGAAAGGTGGGGGAGAGAGTGTGGGTAATGCCCCAGCCTGTTAGTGAGCAGCCACAGTACACCGTATGTGGGGAGATGACGGACTACACTTTAACTCTCCACGCTTCTCTGTGTGACGGCAGTCATGTTACCTCTGTAATAAAAAATAAAGAAGCAGACCTGTTATTAACCAATAGTAATACAAGAAGTCTCTGGAAAATACAGAGATGCGGCGAGAAGGCCAATAGCCGTGAAGTCACTACTCAGAGATATTTCACATGACCTGTTTCCCCTTGGAGTTTCTTTTCCTTTGATATATATCACATTTCATTAATTGCAAAATCTACTTTTAAAGCCTTAAATTTGAACTGCGCTCCAGTTACTTTGATGTCTTTCCTGGAAAGGGTAAAGTGGCGCGCCCTGGTTTGAAACTGACAGTTGACGGGGCCAGAGAGCCCATCCAGAGGCCTTGAGCACGGCCGAGCCCTCACTCCTCCCCTGACTGCTGACCTACAGGAAGCACGTGGCCTGGGGCTGCGCTTGGCGTGGCGCTACGCATTCAGCACCACAGAGGATTAAGCTGAAATGNGCGCCCTGGTTTGAAACTGACAGTTGACGGGGCCAGAGAGCCCATCCAGAGGCCTTGAGCACGGCCGAGCCCTCACTCCTCCCCTGACTGCTGACCTACAGGAAGCACGTGGCCTGGGGCTGCGCTTGGCGTGGCGCTACGCATTCAGCACCACAGAGGATTAAGCTGAAATTGTGTTTGGTTTTTTGTAATGCTCTTCTTTTTTTCCCGTAATTCCAGGACCAGTGGCAACCAAGACAGAAACAGCTGTGACTTCTACCCCATCTACTGTTGGGCAGTTCAGCAAGCCTTTCTCATTTTCATCAGGGTCAGTTGTGAACTTAAGTTTTGTGGCAGATCACAAAATCCTTATAGATTGCTTCTCCAAATCTTACAGTCAGCGGGTATACTTACATGAAGCCAGAGTTCTTATCTCCACAGTGACACATTTAATGATAGTGGGAGTAGCTTAGTGTCCTAATGTAAATCTGTTTGCCCTTTTCGATTCAGTTTTATATGTATGTTCTTACTGACTTGTTTGTTTTGTTGTTTAGGATAAGCCTTGTTTGCGTGGTGGGTCTGTGGTTGCTCTAGTTTATCACACTGAGATCTTTTCATTCTGACACCATCTGGCAGCTGGGTGAGACCTTGGATTGGCTTCGCTGCCCCAAGAGGTCACATTACAAACTAGACTGCTGAACGATCTAGACGGTGGCCGTTTAAGAATTGGGTTTATATAGATGTGGGGAAGTCCATTTCTGTTTCTTTTTTTTTAAGTGATGATGTCTGTACTTGTCAAATTGAGTCATTTTTAAAAGCAAAAGGGTCTTCTAACCCTCAGTCCAAAGGAAGTTCTTATTAACATTGGAGGGGGCATACCTTTTTACCATGCTGCGAACACTCATCGCGAAACCTGTAAGAGTTGGCAGAGCATCTCTGCTTCGGGGTGGAGTTAGTCTCTGTGTGGCTGAGATAAATACTCATCCAAAGATTGTCTTCACCATGAAGGGTTGCACATTCAGTTCCATTAGAAAAGCCTCTTAAGCTCTTCCAGTTTATGCTTTTGTAACTGGAATCACACTGACCACAGTCTCTTTTCCCTGCTGTAAGTTTGTTTCTTGAACACCCTTCAGCCTAACACGTTACGAGAAAGGAGGGTGTTAGAATAGAATTTTAGGGGGGAAATTATATATATTTTCCTGTAAATCATTAGTTTTCTACTCCCCAAGGTAGGTTGGAGCACAATTTTAGAGAGTAGGTCAGTTCCAGGAGCTACTGCATCTTTTAATTAATCTTGACTTCTATGAACCTGATAATCTTCTTCCTGTCTTTAAAATAACCTGCAGAGGTTTGGGTCATGGGTCAGCTGTTACATCAAATTTCTTACCAGGGTTGAGACAAAGAAAGAGATTTGTTTTCTTTTCTTTTTTTTTTTTTAAGATGGTAAAATATTTAACACATCTTAGGTGGTCTTGGACCATTTGATGAAGCCAGTGACGAGTTTAAAAAAAAAAAACCTAACTCTACTCTTTACTGTTACTTACTCTACTTGATATGCTTGGCCCCTTGTATTTTAAAGCTTTTTATCAGGTTGGCCGAAAAGTTCATTTGGGGTTTTCTATAACATCTTACAGAAACGCCCAAATGAACTTTTTGACTAATCCAATAGTTTTAAATTTGCTATTTGAACTTTTCTCAGAATGAGTACTCCATCCTGGCTCAACTGATGCTGAGTTTTCTTCTTTGCCTATAGTGTCTTCACTCACAGGGTGAAGAAAATGTACAGAAAGAGAGGAGAGGATGAAAAGAATCAGATAGGTTTTTGAGGGACTTTTCCTGGTGGCCTAGTGGTTAGGGTACAGCTACAGCACTTTGATTTCTGTGGGCTGGGTGCAGTGCCTGGTCAGGGAAGTGAGATCCCACAAGCCACTTGGTGCAACCAAAATTTAAAAAAAAAAGTTTTTGAACCAAATTTCCCAGCCAAGGACTAAGCGTTTTGTCCGAACAGCAGAGACAGTGGCTTCCATTTCATCCTGTCTGTTATCTCCCCCAGTGGCATGCGCTGTCCTGACGTGCTCCCTGGGGNATAACATCTTACAGAAACGCCCAAATGAACTTTTTGACTAATCCAATAGTTTTAAATTTGCTATTTGAACTTTTCTCAGAATGAGTACTCCATCCTGGCTCAACTGATGCTGAGTTTTCTTCTTTGCCTATAGTGTCTTCACTCACAGGGTGAAGAAAATGTACAGAAAGAGAGGAGAGGATGAAAAGAATCAGATAGGTTTTTGAGGGACTTTTCCTGGTGGCCTAGTGGTTAGGGTACAGCTACAGCACTTTGATTTCTGTGGGCTGGGTGCAGTGCCTGGTCAGGGAAGTGAGATCCCACAAGCCACTTGGTGCAACCAAAATTAAAAAAAAAAAGTTTTTGAACCAAATTTCCCAGCCAAGGACTAAGCGTTTTGTCCAAACAGCAGAGACAGTGGCTTCCATTTCATCCTGTCTGTTATCTCCCCCAGTGGCATGCGCTGTCCTGACGTGCTCCCTGGGTGGGTCATAGGCTCCTCCTCACCTAGCCCATCCCTTCCGCCTCACTAGGCGAGCCAACCGCTCCGGCCACCATCCCAAGGCACAGTCCTAGTGCTCCTTCACTTTCCTTGAAATAGGTCCCCACTCCCTCTGCCATGGAAAGCCTGGCTGTTCCTTCAAGGCCTCCTCACTTGCTGCTTCCCTCTCACCTCACCCACCAATCACCTCCCCCCAACACGCTTTGAGAGCTCTGTGCTGCTGCTTCAGAGACAATGTGCTTGTTGATGTTTATCTATAGATTGCAAGTCCCTGGAGAGTAGATTATGTGAATGAATTATAAATGTACTTAAAAGGGCAATGTCGTGCCTTAAGTCTGTTCATTTTTAACTTCTTTTCTTCCACCCCCTAGGACTGGCTTTAATTTTGGGATAGTCACACCAACACCGTCTTCTAACTTCACTGCCACACAAGGTACAGTCTCTGCATTGAGTTGCCTCACTTTTGTGTTTCCCTCTAAACAAGTGCAGGTTGGTTGACATTTTACTTGCTGATGCATCTTGCTTAAAGTACCTGCAGTGAGCTTGGTGTTGATATTATGCATTAGAAATAGGCTGGATTTAAGAAACTGTGGGGAATGACTTTTGTCTTCATAGTTAAAAACTCAGAAAGGGTTTGCTTTCAGAAAGGCAAGGCTGTGCTTTAAATGTGGATGTTTACACGCAAATTAAAATTTCTTTCTCCATCTTTGTCATATGGTATTTAAAATTATGTCAATTTTTAATAATCATAATATGTAGTGAAACTATATGTAACTTTGTTCTGTATTTTCCCAGTTTCCTGTAAAGTGTTATCATACTTTCATAATTAAAAAAATTTTTTTAATGAAGTCAAAATTGTATCAATTTGTAGGTTGAGATAGGCAATGGTAAAGAATCCACCTGCCAAGGCAGGAGACACAAGAGATGCTGGTTCGATCCTTGAGTTGGGAAGATCCCTTGGAGGAGGAAATGGCAACCCACTCCATTATTCTTGCCTGGGAAATTCCATTGACAGAGGAGCCTGGTGGGCTGCAGTCCATGGGGTCCGACAGGCCTGAGTGACTGAGCACACACACATAGTACTGCAGCAAGGAAAAACTAAACTCACGTTTCTTTCCTTGATAACCTATCAGGAAACACGCTTGTCCCATGCATGCTGGTGCAGATCTGCCAACATCTGTTGTTGTTTAGTCACTGAGTCGTGTCTGACTCTTTTGCAGCCCTGTGGACTGTAGCCCGCCAGACTCCTTCTGTCCATGGGGTTTTCTGGGAGTTGGTTGCCATTTCCTTTTCTCGGGGATTTTCCCGACCCAGGGATCAAACCTGAGTCTCTTGGATTGCAGGCAAATTCTTTATCACTGAGCCAGCTGGGAAGCTCAGACCAACATCTACCAGCATGTTTTTAATGTTTAAAAGACTTTGAGGACCTATCAGAAACCAGATGTATTTTTAAGTGCCTTCAAGTTCTCAGTTCAAAGTAATTGAGTTTACTTCTGTTTTAAAAAGAAAGCTTTTATTATAAAAGTGTTTATATTTTTTATTAAAGTAATATGTTCTAGAGTTACACATTATACCCTTAACCATTGCAGTTCTATTTCCTTTGGGGATTTTTTGCTTCTACCTTTTCATTTAACACAATCCTTGTGAGTTTTCCGGTATTAATGAGAGTCTTGTTTAAATGTCGTTTTTAGTGGCTACATAATTTGTCTTGAGGAGGTGCCAAAATTTATTTAACCATCCCCCTCTTGGATGGTTCAGGCTTTTTCCAGGTTTTCCTATAATAAATAAGACAATGACCATCTTTCAACTTTTCCTTCAGCACATATTTTTATATGAGTGCTTTTCTGTGTGTCAGCCCAAGTGATGAACGTTTTTGTTAAAAAAGGGATCTCTTAAAATCTGCTAGAGGGATATTCGGGAGCTGAAAGCGTACCAGACATCCTAAACCCAGTCTGTGTGCAGCACTTAAAAGGTTATTGATTTCATTCTATCTTTTCTGTCTGGAGCAGTGATTCCTAAATGGTTCTACCCACTTAGATGTGGCAGAATACCCTTGAGGCCCATTCCTCTCCCAAGTCTCACTTTCTAAAAGAAAAACAGCTCAATGGTATAAAAAGATTGGCAAGAACAAAATAATTGTCAGAAATCCTAAATGAAATACATTAGGAATAAAACACAACAGAAATTCCATAACCATTTTCGTTAATACCAGAACAGACAGCAATCCAAAATCACAAGCAACTCAGTATACCAGTGATACAAAGAGGGGTTTCTGGAAGTTATCTGCAGATAGCAGGGGCTTTGCAGTGTTCCTAGGTGTTTGTGATAGCTAGACTTCTTAAAACCACATGGAGCTAAACACTTCCACAGGCACTTGGAACAGACCAGTTTCCGTTTATAAATATCAAATTTTAGTCTTCTTTGTTGACCACTTTTTTGACCAGGCCTTGTGAGTACTTTACCTACATTTTATTTCATCTTTGCAACAACTCTATGAGGTGTAGCTATTATTATCTGTCTTCCAAACAGAGACACTGAAGCCCAGAGAAATCAATTAACTTTTCCAGAGTGGCACAGCCAGCAAATGGCAGAGCCCTCAGCCTCAGCCCTCATGTCCTTGCCCAGCAGACCACGCTGCCACTGTGAGAGCACTCCCTGAGGAGAGCACTAGGAAGTAGCCCTTAATTGTAGGTAAGAAAGATGACCTGTGGATTGACACTTTGTCCATAAAAGCAAAGGAAAAACTACCGTACGGAATCAATTCCTTGTCAAGAAGAGGTCCATAGGCTAGCATGTGCTGAGAATGTGATTCCTGAGGCACACACATGGGAGGAAATGTGCGTGAGGTCTTTTTGTTTCTCTTGTGGACAACTAGGTTAACTTCAGGTACTCTAGATGTAGGTGTATCTGTTGTGACTTAGTGGTGATAAAAAGAACATGCGTTCATCTCACCTCAGTGAGACGGCCCAGAGCTCATGGTCCCACGGAGAAGCACACGTTCTGTCCCGCGCAAGGACGGTGCTGCCAGAACAGGCTGTCCTGACGAGGCCAAGGGAGGAGAGAGGCCCTGGCTTAGAGAAGTCAGTAAGGCTGTGGTCGGCCATATTTTGTGACAGCCAACCCACCTCCTAACTTCTTTTTCTTGCCAGGGTCAGCACCCCCCACCAAAGAGCCAAGCCAGCTTGATGCATTCTCCTTTGGCGGGGGAGGCAAGCCTTTCTATGAGACCATTCCTGAAAGCTTACCTTCCTCAGGGACGATGACATCAGCTAGCACAGGAGCAGCTGGTGCCACGCCAGGAGAGTCTGCCCCACCCAGCAGCAGACCCGCACCCCCTTCTGGAATCTCTCTCTCCACCCCCACTGGCAAGCTGGAGGCGCCACCATCAAAGCTGGGTGAGCTGCTGTTCCCAAGCTCCCTGGCAGGAGAGACTCTGGGAAGTTTCTCAGGACTACGGGTTGGCCAAGCAGACGAGCCCACCAAGCCAGCCAGCAAGGCACTGTCCCCAGGCGTGACCAGTGCCAGTGCGCAGCCCACCAAGACCCCCACCGCCCCCTCCGGGTTCAGTTCTCCCAGCCCTGCAGGGCTGGGGAAGCCTGCGGAGCCCTCCGAGACCACCTCTGCGGCCACCTCAGCGGCGGCGCCAACAGCAGCAGCCAGTCCCAGCCCCAGCAGCTCCTCAACGGGCGTCTTTGGCAACCTGCCACTCACCAGTGCGGGCTCCTCCGGGGCAGTCAGTTTTGGGGGCCTGTTTTTCAGTGGTAGCAAGACCAGCTTTTCATTCGGAGGCCAACCGACAAGCAGCACAGCACCCTCCTCCACCCCGCCGTCCACTGCCACGCCTCTGCCCACGTCACTCCCCACCTTGTCGTTTGGCAGCCCCCTGAGCTCAGGGTCTGCCCCCACCCTCCCCACGGGCTCTGGTAAAAGCTCAGAAGCAACCGCGTCATCGGCTCTGCCCGAGAAGCCAGGCAGTAATGAGGCCTCAGCATCAACTGCCTCCCTCCTGGGGCAGCAGCCACCAACCCCACTTTCCCAGGCTCCGCTTCAAACTCCTGACTCTGGGAAGAAAGAGCCTGCTCTCGCCCAGCCTGCCGTCAGCAGCCCTAGCACTGAAGTGGCCAGTACCGGTGTCCTGGTGCCTGCGGCTGAGGCTGCTCTAGCAGCCCCCGGGGTCCCAGACATCAAGACGGAAGCGCCGTCCCCAGGCCCCACCATCTCTGTGCCTGGGCCAGCCACCATCTCGGCACCTGGAGCCTCAAGCACCATCCCTGTGGCCCCAGAAACATCCAGACCTGCCACCACCTCCAGTGCTGTTTGCAGCGCTGCTCCAGGCCCAGCCACGCAGACCCCGGTGTTTGGGATGGCCACTTCTGACTCCTCTGTCTTCACTCAGCCTCCCGCTGCCAGTTCCAGCTCAGCTTTCAGCCAGCTCAGCAGCCACACAGCCAGCGCCCCCTCGGCGACCCCCACGTTTGGGCAGGTGGCCGCCAGCACCGCCCCCAGCCTGTTTGGGCAGCAAACGGGCAGCATGGCCAGCACAGCAGCCACCACGCCACAGGTCAGCAGCTCAGGGTTCGGCAGCCCTGCCTTTGGCACCTCCACCCCGGGGGTCTTCGGACAGCCAGGCTTTGGGCAGGCCCCGGCCTTCGGGCAGTCAACCAGCAGCCCCACGAGCAGCTTTTCCTTCAGTCAGCCTGGGTTCAGCTCTGTGCCTGCATTTGGTCAGTCCGTGTCCTCCACCCCTGCGTCCACCAGCGGGAATGTCTTCGGTGCCTCTTCGAGCACCAGTAGCTCCAGCTCCTTCTCATTTGGACAGTCGTCTACCAACAACGGAGGTGGGCTCTTTGGCCAGAACAACCCTCCTACTTTTGGTCAGAGTCCTGGCTTTGGGCAGGGAGGCTCCGTGTTTGGTGGCACCTCGGCCGCCACCACAACAGCGTCATCCTCTGGCTTTAGCTTCTGTCAAGCTTCAGGTAAGTACTTACGGGAGATTTTTTCCTTGGTTGTCCTCCGTATATGAAACATTTGCAACAAGTCTGCATTGCTTCGGAAATGAAAGGGAAGCGAGGGAAAACAGAAGAGGTTCTGGAAAGTCTGTAAGAGGGCTTGGATACTGGCGGCCCTGGGCGTTTCTTTGGTCTAATCACTGGCTCCAGTCTTGCTTCTCCGCAAGTTCTCCACCAGAGTGCCAATTCCATGGGGGAGAAAAACAAGTTTAAAGTCATGGCTAGTAATGAATGACTCATGAGTATGAAATGTTAAATTTGGAAGGTGTTTTAGAGGTCACTATGTCCAAAACTGTCAAGCCTGGAGGTTACTGGTCTATTGTCTTTCAGTGTCAGTGGTGGAACCAGACCTGACTCCAGAGCTCCTCCCCCTGGCCCTTTGTTTCATTGTCTTCTGACACCATCTTGCACCCTAGAAGAGCAGATAGTGACATTTGAAAAGTTGGGTTTGTTTGTTTGTTTCTTTCTTTCTATTTTCAGTATAAGTTTTTTAAAATCTTTTAAGTTTTACAGTTTTTCAAAGTAAAACATAATCCTCACTATTGCATGTCCCATCTTAGCAGCTGCTTTTACTCCAAAAACCAATAGATGGGACACTCCCAAAATCTTTTCTAATCTTCCTTTCTCCATGGTTATCTCATGAAAGGCATTTCTTTATCAGTCAGGCTCAGGGGGTGAGGGGGTAATCAAAGGACATTGATTTCTTGGTGAGCAGGGTTACAAATAAATGCTAGTTAACTCCTTTGATGATAATGTATTTGAAGCTGGCTCATAATTTATTAGAAAGGAAGTCTATTCCTTCCTGTCTTCAATAACTATTTGCTGAACTCCCAGTATGTTCCACTACAATAATGGATGCAAGACACAGTGATGCGAGATAGTTTTGAGATCCACCAAATGCCTTGTGCAGAGGCTCGTCAGCCTGTTTGAGTGATGGGAAGTGTGACAGGTTGGTCTAAACCACAGGCAGAGAGAAGGCCTTGTGGGTCTTAAAAGGGAATAGGATATTTAACCCTATCTCTAGCGCATCTTTTGTTCTGCAGTCAAAACTTGAGAATCCTTGTCTACAGTCAAAACTATTTCAATACAACCGAGAGCCTGTGAAAACTCTTCCTTCCTATGGCAACTAGGAGGGAAGATGCCTGCACAGCCTCCTCCAGCTCTGGTTGAGGCACTGAGGCCTGCCTGAGCTTCCCTGCCTAGGCCGGTAGCAGGAATGGAGAATGGAACTCTAGCTCCTTGTCTGGGGCTCTTCTGCTACAATATATAGTTCTGCCTGGTTTCCCAGGCCCCGTTCAACCCAGCACCTAGAAGGAAGATAAACAGCTCTGCAAGAATCTGGCGCTGAGATTAGAGGAAACCAGAGAGTAGTCATACTTGTGATATTAAGTCAGTCATTGGAAACACTTCTTAGCAGCTATGAGTCTAGGGAAAAGCTACTCAGAGTCCTCACCCCCACCCCCTGGGGTTTGGTAGAGACAAGGATTCAGTCCCTGAGGCTTTGAGACTTTTTTTTTAACTGTTATAAAATTTCAGCAGTGAAAAAAAAANTCAGTCATTGGAAACACTTCTTAGCAGCTATGAGTCTAGGGAAAAGCTACTCAGAGTCCTCACCCCCACCCCCTGGGGTTTGGTAGAGACAAGGATTCAGTCCCTGAGGCTTTGAGACTTTTTTTTTAACTGTTATAAAATTTCAGCAGTGAAAAAAAAAGGTTTCAAAACTATTTGCCCGTAATTTTGTCCATTTCCTTGGTAGGGAAACAGATTTTACTCTTGAGATGATGTATTCTGAGGTAGTTTCACATACATGAATGGCATTTAAAAACCAAAAAAACAAAACTTTGATGTATAGAAGTTTCCTTCAAATTAAACTTCTGTTTTCTTTTCTTTTATAGGTTTTGGGTCCAGCAATACTGGCTCTTTGTTTGGCCAAGCAGCCAGTACCAGCGGAGCAGTCTTCGGCCAGGTAATGCGGGTATCTGCCTCTCTTCGGGCCGACACGGTCAGTCCCGTTTGCGTTGCTCCTGTGTAGAGGACGTAATGTGCTGTGTGTCCAGCAAACAATGCTGAGGTTCTCAAGCTCTGCCTTCCGTAGCTTCCTTGGGGACACAAAAGTCTCTGCTTCTGATTTGAGAGAGTCACTCCCGTGCTGATCCTTGTTTGAAGGTCCTCTCGGAAAGCACTTTAAAGCACACTGCCTGGTTTCTGTCAGTCTCCTGCCTATTGTGAGGCCAGGGATTGGCATCTATGGCCCGTAAGTGAAGTTTGCTCCTTGGCCCCCCCCTTTTTTTTAAGTGGTTGTTTAACAATAGTAAGAATATGCAACAGAGATTGTGCGCGGCCCCCGTGCTGAGCGACACGTAGTCCGAGAGCTCCTTTGGGGCCTGAGCTGCTTCAGCCTGTCTAGCTGGCGGCTATCTGTGTGCTGGGCCTGGTTTTCAGCGATGCACCCACGCAGACTTAAAATCCCTAGTGCTCGAATAAGGTAAGTGCTGTCATCGTGCTCATTTGACAGATGAGACCACTGAGAACCCAGAGGGGTTAAATTCACCGTGATAAAGCCAGCTGCGTTTACTTCTGTCTGTCTTTAAATATTTGTTTATGTATTTGGTTGCTTCGGGTCTTAGTTGCGGCATGCAGGATCTTTAGTTGCAGCATGCGGGACCTAGTTCCCTGACCAGGGATCAAACCTGGGCTCCCTGCGTTGGAAGTGCAGAGGCTTAGCTGCTGGGCCGCCAGGGAAGGCCCCAGTGCAACTGCTTGTGTTCATTTATTTGTGGCTTTGTTTTTGGTTGCACTGGGTCTTTGTCGCTGCTCTCGGGCTGCTCTAGCTGCAGCATGCAGGCTCCTCATCGCAGTGGCTGCTCTTGTGGCAGAGCACAGGTTCCAGATACACAGGCTCAGTAGTTGCGGCACATGAGCTTAGTTGCCCCCCTGGCTTGTGGAATCTTCCCAGAATAGGGACCGAACCTATGTCCCCTGCATTGGCAGGCAGATGCTGCTTTTGGATCATAGTACCTTCACAAGGAGTCCTTCCAAAGAAAGATGCTCTGACATATTGGAAATGACTGACTTTCTAAAGGTAGAATAGACATTTGTCCAAAAGCTGGAGAAAGTGGTGGCCATGTTATATGCTTCTTCCAAGTCTTCAGTAGGAGATTTTCTTTTTTACCTTTCTCCTAAGAAGATGGGCTCTGCCCTAGTCAGTGATTCTTGACAGAAAGAAACAGAACTTCTGATTTTCAAGTTCCCCAGGGAAAAGAGCTAAAAATGGCTAGATAAACCAAATAAACCATAGATTCAAAAGCACTTATAAGCTAACAAGGTATTTTACCACATCTTATTAGAGGCGAAATGGGAACCTGTAGAAGTGAGTGGAGCACAGAAGCCAGTTCTGCTCTGAGAGCATCACTAGTCTGAGAGCACTTGGACTTCCTGTGTTAACAACCCCAAAGGACAGAGGGGCAGGCTTCACTCACCCAGGCATGTGCAAAGTGGGAGGGCTGAAAGAAGCCCCCGCCACGGTCAGCTGTGACTGCACCTCTCCGGTCTTGTCCTAAACACGCAGCCTGACCTGCTCCAGGGATGGCAGTGTCTCCAAGACGCCTGGCAGGACAGCGCAGGACACACTGAAGAAGAGTAACTCTAGGCCTCCGGTAATTTTTAAGGACATTGACTCCCACACGTAAATTTGTCACAGCAGGAAATAAGGAGCTATGATCAAGAGCCAGAACAAACATGAGACGCACATTTGCAAAGACTCCCTAGAATGTAAAACAGCTGTGTTTTACATGTTGCAAAGAAATAAAGGACAAACTTGAAAATACCAGTCAAGAATCAGAAGCTACAAGAGTCATAGCAGCTTTGAAAAAGAAACGAATAGAACTTTGAGAAAACTGTTACAGTTAAAATTTTAACTCAGCAGATCAGACCCAGCTGAAGAGAATAGTAATGCACTAGATCACAGATCAGAGAACTTTCTCTGTGAAGGACCAGATAATAAACATTTTAGACTTTGAGAGCTACATACTGCTTCTGTCGCAACTACTCAGCTCCGCCGTCATGGCACAAAAGCAGCCAGAGGCTGCACAGGAGAGACTGAGCACGGGGATTTTCCCCTGAAGCCTCATTTATCAAAGCAGGCGGCAGGCTAGATTCGGCCCGTGGGCTGGAGGCTGCAGACCCTTGACCTAGAAGGTCAGATTAAGTTATCTGGAATTCATCATGGAGAACATAAAAGATGGAAAAATTCAAAAGAGAAAGCAAAAACACTAAAAGAGAAAGTCTAATGTACATTTAATCAGAAGGAGAAGAAAAAGAATGTATGATATTAGAAGAGAAAAAGATAGATTTCTAAAACCAACAGCAAACAGTAACCCACAGATTCTGAAGTCCAACATATACCAAGCAGAATGTATAAAAGGAAATTGAATCTAAGACCTGCCGTAGTGAAACTGTGGAACTACCAATATAAAACATTAAAAGCACTCAGGAAAAGGGCAGGTTCCCTTCAAGGCAGCAATGGTTGGACTAACAGCAGAGTTCTCGATGGTGGCAATGAAAGCCAGACGTAGCCCATCTACCCAGAATTTTTGAACCCAGCAAAAAAACATCTGTACATAATGAGGTGAAATCAAGACACTTTGCGGGCAGATCCTGAGAGGATATATGCCTAACAGACCTGAAGGAAATTCTAAAGCATATTCTTCAGGCAGAAGGAAAATGTGACCTCACTAAAATTACAGCTTTTTTAATTTTAGGGTAAAACAAGCCATGAAATAGGAAAATTGTAGCCTCTGTAACCAACAGAGTAATCATATTCAGATATAAACAATACAATTTAAAAGGAAAAAAGACAACTGCACCCCCACCAGAATGGCTAAAATTGAAGGGCTGGTGGTACCCCAGTACCTGGGAGGAAGCAGAGCAGCTATAATAGAAACACTCACAGCAGGAGTGAAAGTTCATAAAATCACTTTGGTATCAAAACTAGATACATGGAACACCTGCGTATCTACTCCAGATAAGCAGACTGTATCTACTCTAGATAAGTAACCCACAAAATCAGAATGGTGGTTA
>SJYX01024891.1:0-18114 GCA_006410675.1 Oreotragus oreotragus
TTCCTTCCAAGGAGTAAGCTTCTTTTAATTTCATGGCTGCAGTCACCATCTACAGTGATTTTGGAGCCCAGAATAATAAAGTTAGCCACTGTTTCCACTGTTAATGAATGGATAAATAGGCTGTGGTACATCCAGTCAATGGAATGTTATTCACCAATGAAAAGAAATGTGCTATCAAGCCATGAAAAGACACGGAGGAATTTTAAACACATATTACTGAAAGAGTCAATTTCTAGGTAGGTTGATAAGAAGTCCGGGGTCCCCAAGGAGGAGAAAGGGGTCTGGGGCTGTCAAGGAGGAGGTAAGGGTCTGGAATTCTCAAGGAGGAGGAAAGAACAAACTTTTTTTTCCCCTACATTCCTTAGTAAGGATTATATAACAACAATGTATCCTGCTTGAGGACAGTTTCTCCTTCTTGAAAATCTTCTGACTAATCCTATTATCTTAAAATGTATATTATGGGAGTGGTCTGGTAAGATCTTTACAACCTTGAGACATTCTTGGGGAGAGGGGAGCAGAGGGTAAGATGTATAGAAGGAATAACATGGGAACTTACATTACCATATGTAAAATAAATAGCCAACAGGAATTTGCCATATGGCTCAGGAAACTCAAGGAGGGGCTCTGTATCAATCTAAAGGGGTGGGATGGGGTGGGAGATAGGAGGGAGGCTCAAAGGGAGGGGATATATGGCTACCTATGACTGATTCATGTTGAGGTTTGACAGAAAACAACAAAATTCTGTAGAGCAATTATCCTTCAATTTAAAAAATTAATTAATTAAAATTTTCTTTTGATTTATTGTAATAACCAATTGAAAAAGTATATAACCTGTCTCTTATACACATCTAGATGTGTATAAGAGACAGCAGCAAATATTTTGCAAATACTTGGGACATTGCTCANGATTATATAACAACAATGTATCCTGCTTGAGGACAGTTTCTCCTTCTTGAAAATCTTCTGACTAATCCTATTATCTTAAAATGTATATTATGGGAGTGGTCTGGTAAGATCTTTACAACCTTGAGACATTCTTGGGGAGAGGGGAGCAGAGGGTAAGATGTATAGAAGGAATAACATGGGAACTTACATTACCATATGTAAAATAAATAGCCAACAGGAATTTGCCATATGGCTCAGGAAACTCAAGGAGGGGCTCTGTATCAATCTAAAGGGGTGGGATGGGGTGGGAGATAGGAGGGAGGCTCAAAGGGAGGGGATATATGGCTACCTATGACTGATTCATGTTGAGGTTTGACAGAAAACAACAAAATTCTGTAGAGCAATTATCCTTCAATTTAAAAAATTAATTAATTAAAATTTTCTTTTGATTTATTGTAATAACCAATTGAAAAAGTATATAACTCCCTTTTCTATAACTAGTGCGGGGGCACTTTCCATCCTCCTTCTGTTACCTATGTCAGAAGATTTCTTTGTCCTTTTTCACTTTAATAAAATTCTGCTACACAGAATTTTGAGTGATCAAGCTTGGTCCCTGGTCCCAAAGCTAAATCTTCTTCTTTGGAGATCAGGAATTTGACACTGTTCACTGTAAGCTATTATCCTGGGGACTCATCCTTGATCTTCAAGACAAGGTAAGAACATTCAGAGCTCTAGCCTCTGCTTTCTCAGGACACACGTTTTCTGCTTTACTTTACTAACTCTATGGTATGCTTGCATGAATGAATGATATGCCCTGTGTGAATAAATGATGAGCCCTGCTCTGCGGTTTTGTGGTGCCTCATAATGATTGAAGGCAAGGCCCCAAAAGGGGGAGCCTTGTCGGGGATTTACACCGACCTGCCAGTGCCAAGAGACACCCAACGTCTCTGCAAGGGGAGCAGCCAGAAATGGACGAAGCGTGTGGACTGAACTTTACTTTCCTTGGTCACCTTTTCCTGATCTCTTTGACCATTTCATAATTGCCTGGGGAATTAGAACTACTTACCTAATCAGTCGGATCACAGAGTTTCAAGGGACTTGTGATCCATGCCATTACTGTGTACTTTTACTTAGACCTCCTGTATGGAAACGCCTAGTCTTGCTGCTGCTGCTGCTGCTGCTAAGTCACTTCAGTCGTGTCCGACTCTGTGTGACCCCATAGACAGCAACCCACCAGGCTCCCCCGTCCCTGGGGTTCTCCAGGCAAGAACCCTGGAGTGGACTGCCATTTCCTTCTCCAATGTATGAAAGTGAAAAGTGAAAGGGAAGTCGCTCAGTCCTGTCTGACTCTTAACGACCCCATGGACTGTAGCCCACCAGGCTCCTCTGTCCATGGGACTTTCCAGGCAAGAGTACTGGAGTGAAAGTTACATGAGTATGTTTGGGAGAGGCGGAGCTCTAGCTCCCTCTAGCTCCAGGAACGTCTCTCAGGCTAGAGGTTACTCTCTTGCCTGCCTGCCTCAGGGGCCATGACCTGAAAGTGAGTCTTTATCACTGCTATGTCTCCCATCTATGTGGCTAGAAGCATCGCTGGTGACCTTTAGGTTTTTGAGGACACAGACTGGGAATTGCCGGATCTGGTCTGATTGAAAGTACATCAGGCTTCTTCCTTTGGTAGTGCTAACTGTTAGTGGATCAGAGGAGGCTCTCCAGCAGCTTCTGTTTCAACTCCTTAGATATTTTTTTTTGTGGAATCTGTGGAAATGAACTGGAGGATTGGCCCTAGTAGCTTGAGGACAAAAATCACTTTTTCCTCACTGGCCAACCCTCCACTACCTCTTCTGCTATCATATATACTGGCATGGTGACACTCAGAAGGGACATCTTGGGTTGGTTTTTTGTTTGTTTGTTTGTTGTTTGTTTGTTTATTTTCATCCCTTTATGACTCACCATTTCTACTGTGGTCAGGACTGCACTCAGGAATGTGCATGGGCACATGTAAGATGAACGCTTCCCCTAGTAGTACTAGCTTGGGAAACATTCCAAAAGACTATTCTGCTCCACCCCACGTGGCATCAGAGGAAGAGAATAAATCAAACAAAGGTCTTAATGATGGTGTGGAACTAAGTCAGTTTGGGATGCCATCAGGTCTACCCCTGGTGCACCTCCACCCCGCCTCAATGGCAGAAGCAGGAGGGACGTGTAAGGTGCCTGCATCAGTAAGGGGCACACTAAGTCTGACCGGGGAAGAAAAGCTTCAGTGGAAAGTTTGTCTATATCCCCATCTAGAGCAGGGAGAGACACCTCTGATGGGAAGAAGCCAAGACTGTGGATGCTGCTTTTTCCCTCTTACAGATGGGACCTATCAGCTCCAGAACCACTCCTTTAAAATGTATTTTTAAAAAGCTGGGACAAGTTTGATCCCCAGAATTTAAAAAGACATGCCTGATTTTCTTCTGTGATACTGAATTGCCACAGTATCCTTTGGAAAATGGGGAACCCTGGCCTGTTGAAGTTTCTCAATTATAATACTGTTTTACAATTAGATCGGTTCTGTAGAAAACAAGAGAAATGGGTAAAAGTGCCATACATGTTGCTCTTTTTCTCTCTTTGAGACATGCCAGACTTGTGTCCTAAGGGTGCAGATTTGAATGTGAATCCTTCAGCTCCCTCCTGTTCTCTTTCTTTGCCCCTGTATCTGGGGCTCCCAAGTGAACAGGCTGAGAATCAGGGCACCCTTCCAGGAGGGGTTGCCTCAGTCTAGGTAGAAATTCAAACAGTCCCAATTGCAGTCGAGACTATCTAGAGGATCCAAAAGGTACATAGATGGCTTTACACTACTAACTTTACTTTATGACCTTACTTGGAGAGATGTAATGCAAGTCTTGGGACAGACCACTCCTGACTCAAAAACTTGAGTTTGGGGGGAAGCTACTGCTTTGGGAGATGAATGGCTTGAATGTGAGACAAGGGTAAAGAGGGAACATAAAATAGCCCTCCTTCCTACTGGGAGCCAAGCAGTTCCCATAAC
Organism: Oreotragus oreotragus; assembly: GCA_006410675.1. NCBI lineage: Eukaryota > Metazoa > Chordata > Mammalia > Artiodactyla > Bovidae > Oreotragus > Oreotragus oreotragus. Next base: position 3,917 of record SJYX01024891.1, read on the forward strand.
AGAGCCACTTTGTCAGATGTATTTTTGAAGGACTCAAGTGAGTGCATGCTAAGACACTAAACTATGCTAAGCTGACTGACATAGAACAGGGAGAGAAGGAAACTCCTGGTGAATTCTTTGATAGACTGTGAGAGGCTCTCCCCAAGTTTACTGACGTTGATCCTGAAAGTACAGAGGAAGAATGACCTTAAAGGATAGATTTCTCACTCAGTCAGCTCCAGATATTTGCCCTAAGTTACAAAAGTTTGGCCTATGGACCAAATCAGTCTTTAAAAAAAACTGTTACAGCTGGCTCAGATGTATATTATGGTAGAGAATACGAGGCGGAAAAAAGAACGAGGCAAAAGACTGAAGCCCCAACAATGGCTCTTAGATCCAAAAATTTCGAGAAGAGCTAACACCTATCCTACTCAAACTCTTCCAGAAAATTGCAGAGGAAGGTCAACTTCCAAACTCATTCTATAAGGCCACCATCACCCTAATACCAAAACCCGACAANTATTGTTTTTGCTTTGGCTCCATGCCTTCATTCTTTCTTGAGTTATTTCTCCACTGATCTCCAGTAGCACATTGGACACTTACTGACCTGGGGAGTTCCTCCTTCAGTATCCTATATCTCTCATAAAAGTCTATAAATGCTTAGTCACTTGGTACCAACTAAAACCTGCCTCAAGGTATTGCTAATTCTATGTTGATCTATCAGCTGAACCCCTTCCCAGGGGAACAGAAGGGGTACAGAAAGGGAAGATACTATTGGCCCAGTTATTCTACTCTTTATAAACCTTCAGGGACAGCAGGAGCCAAAATGGTCAAGATTAAAGAAGCCTTTACTATCCTAAGCCTCCTATTCAAAGACCAAGTCCCTCTTTAAGAAATTGATCACTTCCTCCTACAAGTCTCTCAATGTCCTCAACTATCTCCACCCTTCTTGCTTGTTGCAGGAGTTGGCGGGGGGGGGTGCATCTTATAAGCTTGTTAGCAATAGCAACAATTTTAACATCATTATAGATTCACTGACATACAGGCTGCTTTCACTCATACCTTAGGTCTTTGAATCCTTACAACTCAGGGGGGTTATTAGCCTCTCTGCTGTACAGATGAGAGACCTAGCAAAAGGTGTATGAGTAATCTGCTAAATGTTTAAAGTAAAAATGGGGCCCCCATTTTTCTGGTTTTAAAGCAGCACAATATTGTGATTAGATTGTGTGTTCTGGAATTGGACTCTAGATATGCGCCCTGGCAACATTAAAATAGCTGTGCAATCCTGAGCCAGTCACTCAGTATCTCTTAGTTCAGTTTCTTCACCTATGCAAATGAGAATAATTCAAGACTTTACCTTACTGGACTGCTGGGCTTATTAACTAATGTATATGACATGCTTAGTATAATGCCTGGAATATGTTAAGTACTCACTAAGTGTTTGGCTTTATAGCCATTATCATTCCTTCTATACTTTGCTATCTCGGGCTTAATGTCAATTTCTACCAAAAATGAAGCCTTAATATAGTGAAAATCATCACTTTTGTAGCACCATCAAACAGAATAAAGGTGGTTAGTTTGGGCCTCTTTTTATATTCTTTTTGTGGGTTTCAAAAGGCACAGAGCTAAAAACCTTCTTGGAATCTCTGAAAGCTTAAGATGTAGACAGCACTATAGATTCGTAGACACAGACTTCTGTACATAAAATAGCACTAGCCTAGGTATTTTAAGAAGAAGGTAACTTCATGTGAGGACTCAGACACACAAAATTTTTAGAAGGGGGAGGCATGTGAGTATAAAAATAATTGAATTCAAGAGCTTATTTCTAGGGCTGCAATCAAGAACCAGGAAACTGCTGCTGCTTCTGTGAGAACTATCTGATGACACTCAGGATCTGTATCCAGACACCCTGCCTCTGCCTCTAGACACCCCTGAGTTAGCAGATGGCAGTTAGAACCCTGAGTCTGGCTCTCACAACTGCCTCATGGTTCCACGATATTGTCTGTCTCCACAAACTGCACCAGGAAGTATGCATCTGTCTCATTTCCACAGCTCAAATTAGTGGAACCTTACTTGCATAAAGAATCCTAAGAGCAAAGGGGGCGGGGAGATATGATTTTAAGCTTTTCAGGCCCTCACAGGTAGTTGGAAAGAGTTAGAAAGCAATACCCAGCATAGCCCCTCTCTTTGGCTTCTCCACACCTGTATATATCATTTGATATAAAATAAATTCTAAATAACAATAGTAAAAACTACATTTTTCCCACCTAATACAACATAAGCATTGCATATAGAAACATTAAATAGTTCATCCTTTCCACAAAAGAAGAATCCAAAGATTTCAGCCATTGGCTCTCTATCTTTGGATAATGTTTCTTTTTCTTTTAGTTCAGTCACTGTATGCCTTTGATATTCTGTTACCTAAGGACCCAGCTATAAATTTAATTATCATCACTCAACATCAAAAAACAAACAATCCAATTAAAAATGGGCAGAGAAACCTAATCAAACAGTTTTTCAAAGCAGACATACAGATGGCCAACAGGCGTATGAAAAGATGCTCAACATCACTAATCATCAGGGAAATACAAATCAAAACAATGAAATATCACCTCACATCCGTTAGAATGGCTATTACCAAAAGACAACAAATAACAAGTATTGGCAAGGATATGGAAAAAAGGAAACCCTCACACATTATTGGTAGGAATGTAAATTGGTATAGCCACTATGGAAAACAGTATGGAAAGCCCTCAGAAAAATTAAAATGGAGCTATCATACAATCCAGAAATTTCACTTCTGGATATTTATATCAAGAAAACAAAAACAGCAAATTGAAAATATACATGCACCTGTATTGTTTATGATAGCCTAGATATGGAAACAACCTAACTGTCCACAGATGAATGAATGGATAAAGAAATTGTGGTATATGTGTACAATGTAATATTATTCAGCCAAAGGAAAAACAAAGACTGAGATATTGCCATCTTGTGATAGAGAATGGGAGAGATGACCTAGCCCTGAAGTTAGATGCATAAACAAAACTCTTATCAAGTTAAGAACAAAGAGCTTCTGATGCGCCCTGCTTGGGGAGAAAAGGAGAAAAAATATTCACTATAATTATAGATGCATGCCAAAGACTGTTGATTTGCTCTAGAAAAGAAACTAATTGGAATGACCACTTGATTAAAATAATAAGCTTTTATCCTCTGAAGCCAGTCTATATCCATTCTATCTCTGGTGGTAGCACCAATCTCTGTGATTCTTTCCCCCAGAGATACAGAAATGCTTTTGATTTACTACTTTGAAAAGCAGGAGCAGTTCCAATAGTTTTCACATGGATTTTAAAACCAAAAGAGCCCTTATTACACTTATTATCCAATCCTCAATAAGTTTATTTTAACCTGAGGACCATAGTGTTTTCTAGATCTCTAAGGATTATCAATATTTTAGAGTCATTAATCAATAATCCTTAAAATAACATTTTTTTCCAATGTTCAAGTGTCATGAAAATGGCAAATCACTTGGGAAAGTCTAAGAAAAAGATTTATTGAACACACTAACAAAAGCATTGCAGGTACACTTTCAAAAGAAACCATGAGTCAAGAAGCTGTGGGTATATAAACTCTCTCCAGTCTGAGATTTGAATAGGGGTCCTTGTCTCTACATCTTGTCAACTCAAACCAGTTTCCATTCACTAGATATAAAGATTTTATTTTAGATGTTTGAGCTATAAAGATAAACAGGATCCCTACAGTTTGCCCATTGATTTAACATGGAAAACGTAATTGTTAGTCACCACAAAGGTCCCAGCCAGTCAAATAATTCTGATAATTATCCTTACTCTGCTTCCTACTGAACTAGTTGAATTGTGCTCCCCTCTCCAAAATGTTTACACTGAAGCCCTAACTCCCAGTCTCAAAATGTGACTATATTTGGAGATAGGGCCTTTAAGGGGTTATTAAATTAAAAGGAGGCCATTAAGTTGGACCCTAAACAATCTGACTTGTGTTCTTTAACCAGAGACACCAGGGTTGCACATTAACAATGCTGAACCCAATTCCAACATGTAGGGGTTTTCCCCATGATTCCAAGCAATTCTCCAATTCTAGACAGGTATCCTAAAATTCAAACTCAGTTATGACACCATCCATCCAGAGATAGCCTGAGATTCCACAGGTTAAGAGCTTGGTCCTCCAAGATTTCCTCCCCAATACATACACACACACTTCAGATGCTATTCAAAAGTTCAGCTTGTCACCTGGATTCTGATTAACTAGCTATAGATCTAAGATTCCAACTACCCCTGCTAGGGTTCAATTAATGTGCTAGATTGGCTCACAAAATTGAGAAATATTTTACTTACTAGATTAGCAATTTAGTATGTGAAAGTAAAAGTGTTAGTCAGTCATGTCCAACTCTTTTCAGCCCCATGTGTAAGCCTTTTCCTTTGGATCAGACATTGTAATGCTCCTGAGATATGCTAAGACTGGCATATCAAGGTGATGAGGAATGGTTGGGATGCTTTCTGAGGAGAGTTGACATGCCCTCTCAAGGCAATTGCCTCATGAGAGACAACTGAGTCATCCACCGGATACAGGACCAGTCCCAGAGGTAGGAAGGAGAGGCTGCATCGAAGGGGAAGGGAGACTCAGAGGAGCTTGAGTGCTCAGACTACTCAGATTCACTCACGTCTACTCAAATGTCCCCCATCCCAATTCTTAGTGTCCCAGTGAGAGGGTAACAGGCAGGANAGAGACAACTGAGTCATCCACCGGATACAGGACCAGTCTCAGAGGTAGGAAGGAGAGGCTGCATCGAAGGGGAAGGGAGACTCAGAGGAGCTTGAGTGCTCAGACTACTCAGATTCACTCACGTCTACTCAAATGTCCCCCATCCCAATTCTTAGTGTCCCAGTGAGAGGGTAACAGGCAGGAAGGCCAGGGGTCTCTAAACGGAGGAAACAGGCTTCAAGTGTCTCTTAAAATTCTGTGTTTCTATGATGACACCTAGTTCCACCTGAACTTAACTTTTCTCAAATCTTGAGCTAACCAATGCATTTTTTTGTTTTTCTTAAGCTATGTTAATGAAACTATTTATTTGCTTTGGAATTTGCCTTTCTTCAAAATGGTTCCACCTAAGACTAACTTTATTTTTCTTTTCTCAAACCTTGGGCTAATAATAGTTCAACAAACCAGTATTCATAACAATTGTTTTATGGCTGGGAGATGACACACCTCATGCCATCCTATCTCAAAAATGCATACTGTGGGACAGGGGCCTCGTGAAACTCCATGAGCCTCGAGGTGTCTATCTTATCTGATTAATAGCTTTCAAATAGATATAAAACAGCTTGTTAAAACTAGCAAGTGGGGGCACTTACCATCCCCCTTTTGATGTCTATGTCAGAAGCTTTCTCTGTCCTTTTTCACTTTAATAAAACTCTGTTACACAAAGCTCTTGAGTGATCAAGCCTAGTCTCTGGTCCTGATGCTAAATCTTCTTCAGAGATCATGAATCTGACACCATTTACTGTAAGCTATCACCAGTCCTGACCCTGAAAACAGAAGACTTGGAAAGGCTGTGAATTCAACTTTGCTATAATTTAGCAAGTCAGTAAGCCAGAAAGAAAAACACCAATACAGTATACTAACACATATATATGGAATTTAGAAAGATGGTAANGGGAGGTGGGAGGGGAGTTCATGTTTGGGAGTTCGTGTAAAAAAATAAATAAATACAAAAAAAATAAAATAAAAAATAAAAAATAAATTAAAAAATTTTTTAAAAAAAGAATTACCTTAAACAAAACAAAAAAAAGAGCAGATTGCAGTATTATCAGCCTGCAACTTTAATAAAAATTTTTAGAGGAGCCACAGAAAATTCCTGATCACAGCCACACCACCTCAGTCTTTGCATTTCTTGTTCCTATCATAGAAGTCTCTAGTGGAAATCCTTCAGTCTTCCAGAGCCTGTATTCCATGGGCACTTTTTCCCTGGGGACCCAAGGTTCAAGAACTCTTGCCACTGCATGCCACTGACTACCAGGATACAATCATCTGGCAATGCCAGAAATATCACTGCCTTTAAATCTGACCAAGTCAAATAATCAATCCAAATTCTCATCGGTCAGAATTTAGGCCAAAAACCAGACTTATTATGTTGATGCAAACATAATTTCAGTTCTTGCATTCCCAAATTTGCCATTAGATATTGGAAAATTGTTAAATGTGGTTATGTTAAATGTCATTTTAATGTGCATTTCTTGCTTAATTTTTTAAATAATGACATCGCTTGCTATTGATTGTACACATATTTTAGACTATGGAAATGATGTTAGACAAAAGGCATATTTGAGCAATATTTTTATTCAAGTTCAAAATGGGTCATAAAGCAGCAGAGACAACTTGCAGAGACAACAAGGCATTTGGCCCAGGAACTGCTAATGAACTTACTGTGCAGTAGTGGTTCAAGAAGTTTTGTAAAGGAGACAGGCACCTTGAAGATGATATGTAGTAACTGGCCACTGGAAGTTGACAATAACCAATCATCAAAGCTGATCCTCTTACACCTACAAGAGAAGTTGCTGAAAAACTCAATGTCAACCATTCTATGTTTGTTCGGCATTTGAAGCAAATTGGAAAGGTGAAAAGTCAATAAGTGGGTACCTCATGAGCTGAGCAAAAACTATGAAAAAAATCATTTTGAAGTGTATTCTCTTATTCTTTACAATAACGAAAAATTTCTCAATTGGATTGTGACGTGTGATGAAAACTGGATTTTATACAACATGCAATGACCTAGTTCAGTGGTTGGGCCAAAAAGAAGCTCTAAAACACTTCCAAAAGCCAAAATTGCACCAAAGAAAATCATTGTCACTCTTTGGTGGTCTACTTCTGGCCAGTCTGTTCCAGTACAACTTTCTGAAATCCTGCAAAGAGATCTGAGAAGTATTCTCAGCAAATTGACAAGATGCTCTAAAAACTGAAATGCCCAGAACCAGCATCAGTCATCAGAAAGCGCCCAGTCCTCTGTGACAATACCCAACCACACATCACACAGCCAATATTTCAAAAGTTAAACAAATTGGATTACGATGTTTTGCCTCATCTCCCATATTCACTTGACCTTTTGCCAACTGACTACTACTTCTTCAAGCATTTTGACAACTTTTTCAGGGAAAACACTCCCACAACCAGCAGGAGGCAGAAAATGCTTTCCAACAGCCTGTCAAATTCTGAATCATGGAGTTTTATGCTATAGGAGTAAACAAACTTCTCATTGTCAAAAATTTATTGATTATAATGGTTCCTATTTTGATTAATTTAAAAATATGTTTGATCCTTAGTTACAATGATTTAAAATTCATGATCCAAAATCACAATTACCTTTGCACAAACCTAGTAATATTTTTAACTGATTGGAACTTCATATAGAAAATCAGATGTTTACAAAGCTCTGATGAAACTGGAGTATCAGGAGTCAGGGTGATGTCACTGGAGAGTTTGAAGTTACGAACACTGAAGCTCCATGCATGAATCAAACAATTGCCGCTGCTACTGCCACGACTCTCTTTTGACACCCCCATAGAAAGCTATGACTGACTCTGAAATGCTACACTTACATCTCCATGATCTTGCTTGCCAGCTAAAATGGCACCAGAAATATGATCTCTGTCTCACTTCCACCTTCCAAATTTCAAATTTCTCAAATTTCCAAATTTCTCTTATGCTGCTGTCACAGCATAATTTTCGTCCAGTACCACAGCCTGCAATTAGTTCAGTTCAGTTGCTCAGTCATGTCCGACTCTTCACCACCTCGTGAATCGCAGCACGCCAGGCCTCCCTGTTCATCACCTTCTCCCGGAGGTCACTCAGACTCACATCCATCGAGTCCGTGATGCCATCCAGCCATCTCATCCTCAGTCATCCGCTTCTTCTCCTGCCCCCAAATCTTCCCACCATCAGAGTCTTTTCCAGTGAGTCAACTCTTCTCATGAGGTGGCCAAAGTACTGGAGTTTCAGCTTCAGCATCATTCCTTCCAAGAGGATCCTGCTGTGATTTATGTCAGAGAGTGTTTTGCCTATGTTCTCCTCTAGGAGTTTTATAGTTTCTGGTCTTACGTTTAGATCTTTAATCCATTTTGAGTTTATTTTTGTGTGTGGTGTTAGGAAGTGATCTAGTTTCATTCTTTTACAAGTGGTTGACCAGTTTTCCCAGCACCACTTGTTAAAGAGATTGTCTTTACTCCATCGTATATTCTTGCCTCCTTTGTCAAAGATAAGGTGTCCGTATGTGTGTGGATTTATCTCTGGGCTTTCTATTTTGTTCCATTGATCTATATTTCTGTCTTTGTGCCAGTACCATACTGTCTTGATGACTGTGGCTTTGTAGTAGAGCCTGAAGTCAGGTAAGTTTATTCCTCCAGTTCCATTCTTCTTTCTCAAAATTGCTTTGGCTATTCGAGGTTTTTTGTATTTCCATACAAATCTTGAAATTATTTGTTCTAGTTCTGTGAAAAATACCACTGGTAGCTTGATAGGGATTGCACTGAATCTGTAGATTGCTTTGGGTAATATATTCATTTTCACTTTTAAAAATGTATTTTTAATTTTCCAACCTGTGTAATTCAGGAAGGCCCATAAGAATGAGCAGGAATGTGACCTGAGTCACAACTGACTAAATTCAGCAGAATTTCAACTACTTAGTTTTCCTGGTCATCCAGAAGTTCTCTTCAACCCAGCAAGATAGCTGCTGCCTTCTCCACAGCATCAACTTAACCAGGGCTACCCTGACAAGAAAAACAGTCTTAGATGTGAGGGTTTCTTATAAGTTAGGGGGTCATTGGTTTTTTAACTGTTTTTATGTTTTCAAACATCTCTTTCCCAGCCTACTTTAAAAGCCTCTTTTGAAAAAAAGAATACAGTCAACCCTTCACTGGCTCACAAAGTTGCTTTGTTTTGTATGTTAGCTTGCAAGCCTGGACTTGAATACTAGGACTTATTTTGTGTATTAGAGGGAAAAAAAGTTAGAAAGAGGCTGCCACAACAAAGCACCCAAAAATGGATGCCTTAAAGCAACAGAAATGTATTCTCTCACAGCTCTGGAAGCTAGAAGTCCAAAATCTGGATGCCAGCAGTGTCAGGCAAATCTTTGAGGCACTGAGTGGAATCAGTCTTTGCCTTTTGCAAGCCTCTTGTGGCCACCAGTCCTTGGTACCTGTTGACTCGGCTTCACCACTCCAATCTCTGCTTCTGCCATCACACAGCACTGTCCCCATGAGCCAGCATATCTCTTCTTATAAGGGCCCACTCTAAACAGCATGACCTCATCTTACAGCTCTAATTACATCTGCAAAGACCCTATTTTCAGATAAAGTCATATTCACGGGTGCCAAGGAGTAGCAGACACACTTCAACTCATTACAGAGACAAAACGTAAGTCTCAAATAGAGAGTCAGAATAATTAGCATGAATGCTCCCTGGGAATTTCAAGAAAAATGGCAATTGATGATATGTCAGACTTCAAGTGTGATCATGGGCTTGAACAACCTACATTTGTATATGCAGTTATATAAATAAAAGACAGGTGTATAAGATGCCAAAATGTAAACTGATTTAAAAAGAGATCAGTCCTAAAGAAAAAAAGAAATTCTTATCTAGATGATATAACACTTTTCACACCACTAATTTCATTTAAGATAAATATAAAAATTTCTCTAAAAAGAGATTGATCAATTGTGGAAATATGGACTTCCAAAAAGATAAGATTTTAATTATTCTATTTTTGTACAGATCTTCTCTATAAATTCCTAGCTTCTAAATCTAACCTTCAGTTCAGTTCAGTTCAGTTGCTCAGTCATGTCTGACTCTTTGTAACCTCATGAATTGCAGCAGGCCAGGCCTCCCTGTCCATCACCAACCCCTGGAGTTCACTCAGACTCACGTTAATCAAGTCGGTGATGCCATCCAGCCATCTAATCCTGTGTCATCCCCTTTTGCTCCTGCCCCCAATCCCTCCCAGCATCAGGGTCTTTTCCAATGAGTCAACTCTTCACATGAAGTGGCCAAAGTACTGGAGTTTCAGCTTTAGCATCATTCTTTCCAAAGAAATCCCAGGGCTGATCTTTGGAATGGACTGGTTGGATTTCCTTGCAGTCCAAGGGATTTTCAAAAGTCTTTTCCAACACCACAGTTCAAAAGCATCAATTCTTCGGCACTCAGCTTTCTTCACAGTCCAACTCTCACATCCATACATGACCACTGGAAAAACCATTGCCTTGACTAGATGGACCTTTGTTAGCAAAGTAATATCTCTGCTTTTTAATATGCTGTCTAGGTTAGTCATAACTTTCTTTCCAAGGAGTAAGTGTCTTTTAATTTCATGGCTGCAATCACCATCTGCAGTCATTTTGGAGCCCCCCAAAATAAAGTCTGACACTGTTTCCACTGTTTCCCCATCTATTTCCCATGAAGTATGGGACCACATTCAGTGATCTTCGTTTTCTGAATGTTGAGCTTTAAACCAACTTTTTCACTCTCCTCTTTCACTTTCATCAAGACGCTTTTTAGTTCCTCTTCACTTTCTGCCACAAGAGTGTTGTCATCTGCATATCTGAGGTTATTGATATTTCTCCTGGTAATCTTGATTCCAGCTTGTGCTTCTTCCAGCCCAGCACTTCTCATGATGTACTCTGCATATAAGTTAAATAAGCAGGGTGACAGTATACAGCCTTGATGTACTCCTTTTCCTATTTGGAACCAGCCTGTTGTTCCATGTCCAGTTCTAACTGTTGCTTCCTGACCTGCATATAGGTTTCTCAAGAAGCAGGTCAGGTGGTCTGGTATTCCCATCTCTTTCAGAATTTTCCACAGTTTATTGTAATCCACACAGTCAAAGGTGTGAACCATTAACTTCCAGATGTTCAAGCTAGTTTTAGAAAAGGCAGAGGAACCAGAGATCAAATTGCCAACATCCGCTGGATCATCAAAAAAGCAAGAGAGTTCCAGAAAAAAATTTACCCTTAGTATACTAAAAAAGGTACAGAGTCTGTGAATCATGTATTCACTCAACAAGTATTTATTGACCACCTACTAGGTGCTAAGTATTGGATCTCGGGATTCAAGTTTAAGTAAAGCATGGTCTCTGCTCCCAAGACACCTTGTAACAGTCTAGGAGGATGAATAAGTGAGTCAATACACAATTAGAGGGCCATTCTATAAATGCTACACAAATGTTAAATATAGGGTGATATCAGATCAAGAGAACAGCTAAATAACCCAAGTCGCAAGTGGGGTGATCAGAAAAATCTTTGTACCCAAAGGAAGCAATTCTAGAACTGAATTATAAAGAGTACAAAAGAGTTCACAAAGGTGTTTCAGACAAAGGAAACAGTATATACAGATACAAATTGTGAGCAATAGCTCAGCACATCCTATGAACTACAAGAAGCTCAGTATGACTAGATTAAAAGGAGAAGTGTGGATGGCAGGAGGCAGGAAGTAGGGAGAGGGCAGGGGTAGTTATTGCTAAAGCAAGGCCCAAATTATGAGAAACATGACGAGAGCAATGAAGACGTGGTAAACTTAACCAGTATTCACCAATATTCATTCTCCTCTCTTCTGAGCACAGGGAAGACCATATTTCCCACCTCTCAGGGCTAAAGTGGATGGCAGAGGTGTCTTTATAACTAGTTCTGATCAATGGGCTGCAACAGAGTGATATACGTCACTTCTAGTCCAAAGCCTGGGAAAGCAGTGTGGCACTCCATGCACCTTCTACCCTTGCTGCAGCCAGCAGCAATATCTAGATGGCAGGGCCTCCACCAGCCTGGATCCTCAAGCAGCTGTAAGGCAGAGCATGGACCACATCTTTCCTAACCTAGGGGACATGCAGAATGAATAAGACTTAAACCTTTGCTTTGTGAAGCCATTGAGGTCTCCAGCTAATTGGTTATCATAGCCTAACATAGCATTAACCTGACTAAGTAAGGGTGCAACTGCAAGAAAATTTCATCAGGAGAATCACTTAAAAAGACTTGCCTTTTAGAAGTATCACATTGGCTAGGAGGTAGAATTTACTGGGTCCAAGGCTGGATACAAGGAGACAAAGGCTATCTCAATAATTTGGAGTCAGTGGACACTGTCTTCCACATTAGCCTAATTTATCTCTTTCCAACAAAACTTTAGGATACCAAGCACTGGGTAATCCTAGGCCACAGCATGACAAATGAGACTTTCTTGGGCCCAGTCCTCCTCCATCTTCACTGCAGAGATTCCCTGACAAGCTCTTGTGCTCATGCAAATTTAAAAAAAAAAAAGTCTCATTAGGATAAGAAAACCTGTGCTAGTAGAAAAGGTGCACATGACAACTTGCCCTAAATTACTCTGAAAATCCCTTCTTTTGTGCAGCACTTACTCAGAATGTTAGCATTCTGAAATGAATAGAAGAACCAGAGGGAAGAAAGCCCTCAGGTACCATTCACTGTGCGCCTGTCCATAAATTGTTTAAATATCTGGCCGAGCTGTCCCTAAGCATCACATGAAACATAAATAAGTTACTAAGATGAAGGTTCCATAGAAGCCAGTATAAACGACCAATATGTTTGGGTGTTTGGTCTAACAAATAATAAAAGTGCACCATGGTGATACCCTACACTGTTACTGAACCAGCTGGAAAGAGCATATATTTGAAGACAACTCCAGTCTGGGATTGAGATCTCCAGACTACTTGGCTAGTCTGATGGTAAGACTTTAATGACCTTGAACAAACTATCCACCTTCAGTGTCTCATTTTCTTTCACTAACATAACAATGTGAAGATTACACTTCCTCTCAGAAAGCTCACCTGAGAGGCTGTAACAGAAGCATTTATTAAGAATTTTGAATCTCTTTCATACACAGAGCCTGAAGTTCAAAGCAGTTTCATATATGCCCAGCCAGGGAGCCATAAATGCATTTGGTCTATACCAAGGGATGATTCTGCCATGTGTTACTGTTGAGAAATGAAGGACTTGAATTAAAAATGCATAACTTAATCAAGAGAACACTGCTAATCAGTGGGAAATACGCAACCTTGATGTTATGGGACTTTTTTAATGTTCATGTTATTAGAGCTGCCACGATTTCTCATGAATCTATTGAAATGAAAATTAATGGAAGGGGAAAGTTTTGAAAGATAAAATGGGATCAAACTGTGAAGTCCTCAGGAGAGTCTGGCCCTCCTTAAAAGCAAATGCAGAGAAATAAAACCAGTATGAGTCACAGAGGCTAATTTTTCAGCTTCTTTTTCCATTTGAAAATTACAGATTTGCAAGCTATGTTGTACAATCCAGAGTTCAATAAACCTTGCGGTCATTCTACTGAACCAGGGTGTAAGCAGTGGTAGACTATAAAGGCTGCCTGTAATACAGGTTTTTCATGCATTCTCTGACTTATGTGTAGAGCTGGCAAAAATCCCTAAAACTTTTAAGTGATCTTCTCAGACCTTCCCATGGGTCAATAATTAGGTACAATCTTCCAAACAAGACTTTATGAGACACAGCAGAAGTCCTGTTTGAATCCTATTCAGTTATGAAGGAGCACTTTTGACAATTCCATTAGAATTTCAATGGAAATACGCCAGTAGAATTGTTCGGCAGGTTGTCACTCAGATCATGAACCCCTTATTGCTAAATTCAGACTTAAATTGAAGAAAGCAGGGAAAACCACTAGACCATTGAGGTATGACCTAAATAAAATCCCTTATGATTATACAGTGGAAGTGAGAAACAGATTTAAGGGACTAGATCTGATAGATAGAGTGCTTGATGAACTATGGATGAAGGTTTGTGACACTGTACAGGAGACAAAGATCAAGACCATTCCCATGGAAAAGAAATGCAAAAAAGCAAAATGGCTGTCTGAGGAGGCCTTACAAATAGCTGTGAAAAGAAGAGAAGTAAAAAGCAAAGGAAAAAAGGAAAGATATAAGCATCTGAATGCAGAGTTCCAGAGAATAGCAAGAATAGATAAGAAAGCCTTCTTCAGCGATCAATGCAAAGAAATAGAGGAAAACAACAGAATGGAAAAGACTAGAGATCTCTTCAAGAAAATTAGAGATACCAAGGGAACATTTCATGCAAAGATGGGCTCGATAAAGGACAGAAATGGCATGGACCTAACAGAAGCAGAAGATATTAAAAAGAGGTGGCAAGAATACACAGAAGAACTGTACA
>SJYX01024891.1:20608-37227 GCA_006410675.1 Oreotragus oreotragus
GAAGAAGCACAAGCTGGAATCAAGATTGCCGGAAGGAATATCAATAACCTCAGATATGCAGATGACACCACCTTTAGGGCAGAAAGTGAAGAGGAACTAAAAAACCTCTTGATGAAACTGAAAGAGGAGAGTGAAAAAGTTGGCTTAAAGCTCAGCATTCAGAAAACGAAGATCATGGCATCTGGTCCCATCACTTCATGGGAAATAGATAGGGAAACAGTGGAAACAGTGTCAGACTTTATTTTGGGGAGCTCCAAAATCACTGCAGATGGTGACTGTAGCCATGAAATAAAAAGATAAAACTCCTTGGAAGGAAAGGATATTCAAAAGCAGAGACATTACTTTGCCAACAAAGGTCCATCTTGTCAAGGCTATGGTTTTTCCTGTGGTCATGTATGGATGTGAGAGTTGGAATGTGAAGAAAGCTGAGTGCTGAAGAATTGATGCTTTTGAACTGTGGTGTTGGAGAAATCTCTTGAGAGTCCCTTGGACTGCAAGGAGATCCAACCAATCCATTCTGAAAGAGATCAGCCCCGGGATTTCTTTGGAAGGAATGATGCTAAAGCTGAAATCCAGTACTTTGGCCACTTCATGCTAAGAGCTGACTCATTGGAAAAGACTCTGATGCTGGGAGGGATTGGGGGTAGGAGGAGAAGGGGACGACAGAGGATGAGATGGCTGGATGGCATCACTGACTCAATGGATGTGAGTCTGAGTGAACTCCGGGAGTTGGTGATGGACAGGGAAGGATGGCATGCTGTGATTCATGGGGTAGCAAACAGTCAGACATGACTGAGCAACTGAACTGAACTGATGTGTATGTGTGTCTTTCTCTTTTATATTGTGTTTTGCTAACAGAAAATGTAGAATAATAGAAAAGGAAAAAATTGGAAAAACCAAATGGTGTCTCAGTAGCTCTCAGCTGGAACCATCCAGGCAGTCACTGTGGATTTGGAGCTCAGGGACATGAGAGTGGAGGAATATGACATCAGCAGCTGTGAGGCAGAATTGATTTGAGGAGAGGGGAACACAATTCAGTCCATAGCAGCTCTCCTATTTTTGAAGAACATAATTTTAGAGCTGTAAATTTGAAAAACCTACTTACCACGATAACTCTACTAAAGTGTTTTTGTGGGCAGCACTGGTGAGAATATTTGTGTGAACTTTCATTAGCTGTATATGCAGAGCTCCTCTAAGTTCTAAGTCATTGCCAATTTAGTCTCCCCAAGGGAGGATCAGGATCACTGGCTCTGCTACATTTAGTTGTCCTTTATGTGACTCAATAAGTGCTTATTGAGCACCTGCAGTGTAAGTTCAAGGCACTTAGAAAACAGCTAAAAACAAGTTACAATGCAATGCTTCAAATGCAGAAGCTCTTCTTCATCACTGAAGCTTTAAAAAACATCTGTCTGGGAGAATGAAAAAGAGTGACAAGAGTAAATAGGCAAAAGAAGTTATCTGAAATCTAAAAACATAAATAAATAAATACAAATAAACTTTTTTACAAAACAGAAATAGACCACAGACATAAGCAAACTTGTGATTACCAAGGAGGGTAGGGGAGAGGACTGATAAATTAGGAATTTGAGGGAAACATGTATTATGCATCAGTTCAGTTCAGTTCAGTCACTCAGTCGTGCCCAACTCTTTGCGACCCCATGGACTACAGCATGCCAGGCTTCCCTGTCCATCACCAACTCCCAGAGCTTACGCAAACTCATATCCATCGAGTCGGTATATATACTACTATATATAAAATAAACAACAAGAACCTACCGTATAGCACAGAGAACTATACTCAATATTTTGGAGCAACCTGTATGGGAAAAGAATCTGAAAAGATTATATGTTTCTATATAACTGGATCACTTTGCTCTACATCTGAAACTAACACAACACTGTAAATCAACTGTATGTCAATAAAAATTTTTTTAATTTTTCTAAATAAAAAATAAAAGAAATATATATGCCCTGATGGGAGTGATGAAACAAGAGAGGATAATGAGGGTGCTTGATAGAAAAGTGGGGGTCTTGAGTTGCAAAGAACTAATTTTTACAGTTTGTTAATTGCTGATCCTGATATTAAATAATTCATCTTAAATGTTGTTGTCAACCTCTGTTTTAAAAAGTGATGAAAATAATACACAGAGTACCTTGCTGTAAAAAATCACTAAGCTACCAAAGTTAAAGTAAAACTGGACTTTCTCAGTGGTCAAGTGGGTCTTCCATGCATTGGTCACATGGCCATACTCTTCTTAAAGCTACAAGGACTTCATCAGTGTGGCCCATACCTTCTGCTTTCCATCTTTCTATAATGATACTTTATGAAGGAGATTTTAGTTAACTATGCAGGTTTGTTGGCAGAAGCAGAAATTATTCAAAGAAGCATGATTCTTTTGTCACTGATAATCTATTTCTAGGACACAAGAAGTTCCTAGAAATTATATTGCCCCTGTAGTCCTAATTCATCCCAACTCATCCAGGAGAAATGGGACTGTGTATCTCAAGCTTAGATTCCAGAATTAGGAAAACAATTAACTTTCTCCACCTAAGTGCATGGTAAATGAGACAATGCTAATGACTATTTAATGATTCCTTATAACATATTACACCGGCAATGTGTAATTCTGGAAGAAATTGGTATTACATTTTTGGCTGTATTGCATTTTGCAAAGTGGTAATAGAAAAAATTTATCTTATCAGAGTCCTCAAAACTAATTTTCATACTTCCTTTTCATTTTAAATATTTGGGTATTTAGGTTTTGTTTTCCCAATAAAAGGTCCTAGAGCATAGGAATAAGACTCATAGCATAGAACTATGCATATACTGGCTGTATTAAAACATGATTTATTCTTGACTAGTCAAAGAAAGTATAACCTATGTTAGTTAAACCTAATACAGAACATGGTCATCTTTTTTCAATTTAAAAAGTAAGTCAATGTCTGTTACAATTTACTCTTTGTTTTCAAGATACCTGTTCAATTCCCACCTAGGTTATTTTATCATTTCCCATGGTATTTTGTGCTTTATGAAGAACTTTCCCATAGTAATCCTAGGAGGCAGAAATCATGCTTGTTTTATAGATGAGGTTCCTTAGATATAGAAATGATAAATATCATGTCTGAGGTAACACAACAATGAAGTAGTAGAGCTGGAACTGAACCCAATGTGCCTAAGTCCTGAAATGTTTCTCCTGGACTCCCTTCCTCCTCTCTCCCCCTCCTTCCTTTCTCCCACCTATCTCTATATCTTTCTTCCTTTCTGTTGCTTAATGATATATTTTTTAACATTTATAAGCTGTAAGAATTCTAGAGGGCTTAAACTTATTTTTCCTTTAATATCTTATCCGAAAATAAAAAGAAAAGAAAAATAAAAAGAAAGGAAGGGAGGAGAGAAGCAGGGAGAAGAAGAAGGAAGGAAACTCTTGACCCAGCTTTTCCCTCTGGCTACTGTCCTTAGAGAAGATCTTGAGAGTCCCTTGGACAGCAAGGAGATCAAACCAGTCAATCCTAAAGGAAATCAGCCATGAATATTCTTTGGAAGAACTGATGCTGAAGCTGAAGCTCCAATACTTTGGCCACCTGATGGGAAGAGCTGACTCACTGGAAAAAACCCTGATGCTGGGAAAGACTGAAGGCAAGAGGAGAAGAGGACGACAGAGGATGAGATGGTTGGATGGCATCACCGACTCAACGGACATGACTTTGAGCAAGCGCCAGGACATGGTGAAGGGCAGGGAAGTCTGGTGTGCTGCAGCCCACGGGGTGACAAGAGTCAGACATGACTGGGCAACTGAACAACAAAAACTGTCCTTCTCTTTATAGTAAAATTCCTTGAGAGAGTTCTCTGTACTCACTTATTTTCAATCCTTTCCTTCCTTCCTGTCCTTCTCTTCTGCCAAATATCTCCTTCATCATGCCACTGATACTGCTTTTGTTAAGGCCAGCAAGACCCTCCACATCAACAATTCTCAGATCTCAGATCTCATAACACTGAATACTGCTGCTCACTGTCTCTGCTTTAAAACATTTTCTTCACTCCACTTCTGAGCCAGTTCCCTGGTTTCCCTCTTTCCTCTCAGGATGTGTGTGTGTGTGCTAATTTGCTTTAGTCATCTCTGACTCTTTGCAACTCTATGAACTGTAGCCCACCCGGTTCCTCTGCCCATGACAGTCTCCAGGCAAAAATACTGGAGTGGGTGGCCATGCCCTCCTCCAGGGGATCTTCCTAACTCAGGGACTTAACCCACGTCTCTAATGTCTCCTCCATTCATAGGTGGGGTCTTTACCACTGGGAAGCCCCACCTCTCAGGTTGCTTTCTGTCAATTTCCTTTGCTACTTTCTCATCATTTCTCCAACTTTCAAATTTGAAATTTCCAGTGGCTTAGTTTTTGCTTTTCTATCTTACAATTCCATCTGGTCTCATTGCTACACATGCCATGTGGCAATGTGTGCTAATAACTACCATATCTCTGTCTCTATCCAAGACTGCTCCCCTGAACACTAGTCTCATATATTCAAATGCCCATTTGACATCTCCTCTTTGGGGCTAGGGCTTCCCAGGTGGCACTAGAGGTAAAGAACCTGCCTGCCAATGCAGGAGACATAAAAAACACTGGTTCAAACCCTGGGTCAGGAAGATCCCCTGGAGAAGGAAATGGCAACCCACTCCAATATCCTTTCCTGAAGAATCCCATGGACAGAGGAGCCTGGTGGGCTACAGTCCATGGGATCGCAGAGTTGGACATGACTGAAGTGACTGAGCATGTACACACACTTTGGTGTCTAACAAACATCTCAAAGGGAACACAACCAAAACCAATCATTTGCTACTTGTGTTCAAAATCTGCTCACCCCATAATATTCCCCATTTCAGTATCAGGTCCAAAACCTTGAAGTTATCTTTGACTTCTCTTTCTCACTCTACACACACAATTCACTAGCAGACCTTATTAGCACTACTATCAAAATAGATGCAGAATCCAAATAATTCTTACAACCACCTCGGTTGCCACACTGCTCCATGCAACCATCACATCTTGCTTAGACGGTTGACACAGTCTCCAAGTTAGAAGTCCTGCTGTTGCCCTTGATTGTCTTTGTCTATTGTCAAAACTGCAGTTACAGTGATCTGTTTAAAAAATGTCAGTTTATGTCACTCCTCTGCTCAGTTCAGTTCAGTCACTCAGTCGTGTCCGACTCTTTGCGACCCCATGAATCGCAGCACGCCAGGCCTCCCTATCCATCACCATCTCCCGGAGTTCACTCAGACTCACGTCCATCGAGTCCGTGATGCCATCCAGCCATCTCATCCTCTGTTGTCCCCTTCTCCTCCTGCCCCCAATCCCTCCCAGCATCAGACTCTTTTTCAATGAGTCAACTCTTCGCATGAGGTGGCCAAAGTACTGGAGTTTCAGCTTTAGCATCAGTCCTTCCAAAGAAATCCCAGGGCTGATCTCCTTCAGAATGGACTGGTTGGATCTCTCAGAGGCCAAGGGACTCTCAAGAGTCTTCTCCAACACCACAGTTCAAAAGCATCAATTCTTCGGCGCTCAGCCTTCTTCATAGTCCAACTCTCACATCCATACATGACCACAGGAAAAACCATAGCCTTGACTAGACGGACCTTAATTGGCAAAGTAATGTCTCTGCTTTTGAATATACTATCTAGGTTGGTCATAACTTTTCTTCCAAGGAGTAAGTGTCTTTTAAATTCATGGCTGCAATAACCATCTGCAGTGATTTTGGAGCCCCAAAAAATAGTCTGACACTGTTTCCACTGTTTCCCCATCTATTTTCCATGATGTGATGGGACCGGCTGCCATGATCTTTGTTTTCTGAATGTTGATCTTTAAGCCAACTTTTTTGCTCTCCTCTTTCACTTTCATCAAGAGGCTTTTTAGCTCCTCTTCACTTTCTGCCATAAGGACGGTATCATCTGCATATCTGAGGTTACTGATATTTCTCCCGGCAATCTTGATTCCAGCTTGTGTTTCTTCCAGTCCAGCATTTCTCATGATGTACTCTGCATAGAAGTTAAATAAGCAGAGTGACAATATACAGCCTTGACGTACTTCTTTTCCTATTTGGAACCAGTCTGTTCCATGTCCAGTTCTCAGCTGGGCCATTTTCACCAAAATAGAAAACAGACATCCAAAAGAAAAACTTAATTGCAGAATTACTGAACTGTGGAAGGAGGATCCTTGATTCCCTCACCCTGCTAACTTCAGGGCTTGTTCCCATGAAGATTCACTTCCTCAATTTCCCATCTTACCTAGAGCAAAGTCCAAAGTCCTTACAGAGACCTTAGTACACAACTCAGCCCCCCAGCACTTCTCTGGCCTCATCTGCCTGCTCTCTAACTTCCTAACACTGGCCTACTTATTCACAGTCCTCAAAGACACCAGGCACCTCCTACTTCAGGGCCTTTGCCCTTGCTGGTCATTCTTCCTAAAATGCTCTTCCCACAGAGATCTTCATGACTTGTTTCTTCACTTACTCAGATTTTCCCTCAAATGCCATCTTCTTAGAGAGAGGGCTTCCTTAGCACTCAGTCTGAAATTCACAACCATACACACATGCTTCCTCCTCCAGTTTAGTTTTCTCCTTAATGTTTGTCACTATCTAACATATTACGGCTGTGCTGTGCTTAGATGTTGAGTATGTTGACTCTTTGCGGAACCATGGACTATAGACCACCAGGCTCCTCTGTCCATGAGATTTTCCAGGCAAGAATACTGGAGTGGGTTGCCATTCCCTTCTCCAGGGGATCCTCCCAACCCAGAGATCAAATCCAGGTCTCCCACATTGCAGGCGGATTCTTTACCAGCTGAACTACTAGGGAAGCCCATCTAACATACTATATCTATTCAATTCCATTTAGGATATTCCAAATGGAAAGATTTTTGTCTGTTTTGTTTCACTGTTATATCTCTAACACCAAAAATAATAGTCAACACCCAGTAAATGCTGTAGAAGGTAACAGAGAGGAAGGAAGGAGGAAAAGAAGGAGAGATGGAAGAAAGGAACATAGAGCAGTAAGGATCGAGATCATTAAAACACAGATTCCCCTCTCAAAGGGAAAACAGCAACTAGCTCCCTCTTGACATTTAAATCACGGGTGGCATAAGCCTACCCCATTGCTTCCCGAGTGCCTTCATGTGTGTGCTCAGTCACTCAGTCATGTCTGACTCTTTGCAACCCCATGGACTACAGCCTGCCAGACTCTTCTGTCCATGGGATTTTCCAGGCAAGAATACTGGAGTGAATTGCCATTTCCTTTTCCAGGGAATTGTTGTCACAGATTGAAGCCAAGTTTCTTGCATTGGCAGGTGGATTCTTTACACTCCTCTGTCCATGAGATTTTCCAGGCAAGAATACTGGAGTGGGTTGCCATTCCCTTCTCCAGGGGATCCTCCCAACCCAGAGATCAAATCCAGGTCTCCCACATTGCAGGCGGATTCTTTACCAGCTGAACTACTAGGGAAGCCCATCTAACATACTATATCTATTCAATTCCATTTAGGATATTCCAAATGGAAAGATTTTTGTCTGTTTTGTTTCACTGTTATATCTCTAACACCAAAAATAATAGTCAACACCCAGTAAATGCTGTAGAAGGTAACAGAGAGGAAGGAAGGAGGAAAAGAAGGAGAGATGGAAGAAAGGAACATAGAGCAGTAAGGATCGAGATCATTAAAACACAGATTCCCCTCTCAAAGGGAAAACAGCAACTAGCTCCCTCTTGACATTTAAATCACGGGTGGCATAAGCCTACCCCATTGCTTCCCGAGTGCCTTCATGTGTGTGCTCAGTCACTCAGTCATGTCTGACTCTTTGCAACCCCATGGACTACAGCCTGCCAGACTCTTCTGTCCATGGGATTTTCCAGGCAAGAATACTGGAGTGAATTGCCATTTCCTTTTCCAGGGAATTGTTGTCACAGATTGAAGCCAAGTTTCTTGCATTGGCAGGTGGATTCTTTACCACTGAGTCACTTGGGAAGCCTGGTAAACTATGGACCAAGTGGACCTAGATAAATAGAAACCATCGACCTATAAAGAACAAGTGGCATCCTCTTAACTAACTGCACTTTTTAAATGCCCATATGAACCAATTAAAATATGAAATGGTTCCAAATGCTTTTATCCTGGGCAACAAACTAGGAGCACAAGCCAATACTCAAGCTGCCCCTCAACCTCAGGCTGTGTTAAGCTCAATGCTGGCTCTACATAAAAGTTAAATTGCAGATATACCTCTTCCATTTTCCCAGACTAGGTTTTGATTTATCTTACTGAAGGTCTTTAGTGTCTGGAATTTTCCCAAATGAACTGAAATTCCTCTATCAGTAAAACTACTGCTCATTACCTGTGTTAATTTCATCTCTTACTCTGCATTCAATAATCCCATCTGCTACAATCCCAGCTGTGAGGAGGGAAAATAACAAGTTCTCAGCAGACCTAATGTAGAGACACTGTAGGTAGCAATAGTTCTCTCACAGGGAAAAAGAAAATGTGTAACTCAAAATGGACACAGTTAGACCCACCTAAAATAACCAGGCAAAATGCCATCCCAGTGTTAATCACTCAGATTTTAAATGGTCAGTGTTCATTATTTTAAAATTCTGTATTTGTGTTGCATTTGTACAACAGCATAATGTCCAGTCTAATTTACTGATAAATTCATTGTTATAAATAGATTTATTATATAGTGCCCTATCTTATAAAAACAGATCCTGCATCCAAATGCTTATGACCTAATTCCCAACAGAAAGGTACCAGATGCACACACCAAATTTCTTAATATGAGTTTGCAGAACTTAAGGAAATGGCAGGTGTAATGTGTCATATGGTAGATGTGCCTGAAATGTGAGCTTCCTCTCTGCCCTTGAAGAGAGCAGCCAGGCCTGGTCGAGCTGATCTGTACTCCATTGACAAAGTTGCTTAGCAATTTCCTCATTAAGGGAAACCACACCTGGTGCCACATCCTTGCCCGCTGCTGCCTTCTGAGGGCCTTCCTGAGGCTCTGGGGAGCTACTAAAGTATTCTCTTACTCTTAGAAAAGAATGATAAACCAGGTTGTAGTGGTTCAGAATAACACTTCAGTTAGGGGAAAGGAAGCCAAGGCTCTTACAGGCTTTGCTCCTTCTCTTAGGAGATCTCTCTTTCTCTTTTTGTTCTCTTTCTTTTTCTCTTTCTCTCCCTCCTTTGGCACCAAGGAGCAAGGCAGACACTAATGATGTTTAAAACTAATCAATTCTTTACCATTAATATTTTCATAAGTGAGGCCACAAAGATACTCAGGCAAAAACAAGAAGCATGCTAATGTGTCTTCAGTATGGGATTGCCAGATAAAATAATGGATGCCCAGATGAGTTTAAATTTTAAGTAAATAACACATTTTTTAGTATGTGTCTCAAATATTGCATGATATATATTTATATTCCCAAAACATGTATATGTATTCATTTTTATGAAATTCGCATTTAACCTGGCATCTTGTATTATACAAGATATGCTAAATCTGGCAATCACATTAACCCTCAGTTCTTTCCTCTGAAAACTGGTTTGGGGAAGGAGACTACCCAATCCAGCCAGGTGGGGATAGCAATCCAGGCAAGCTTCCCAGAGGAAATGAGACCAGACTAAGTCAGGAAGAATAAGTATTATACAGAAGAAAGCTAAAAAAGAGAAAGAGGAGTAGAGGAGATTTCCAAGCAAAGGGAATGAAATGATTAAAGGCACAGAGAAGCATGAAAATCCATGCATATCACAAACACCACAAATTGCAGTGTTACCGGGGTATGAAATACAGGACAAGGAGCAGCAGTGATGAGAATTACAAAATAAATATGAGTAGACCATGGCTAGTGTCCCAAGATCAAGCACCTATTGCTGCAGAACTCTTTAAATGTTTTAAGCAGGAGATCGATGTGGTCCACTTGCTTTTTAAATAATTCCCTCTAGACATCATATAAAAACTACTCAAGAGGAGCACAGAATTGAAGGCAGAATTACTTCTCAGACTGGAGACAATGAGAAACTAAACTGGGATTTAGTGGTGAGAGAGGTTGTGTGAGAGAGGCGAAGAGTTATAAGACAAACTTCGTGAAATTTTATGAGGAAAAAATCAATAGAGTCCAGTACCACCACATGGGTACTCCTTGGATAACAAGACTGGTGATAAAATTCCAAACACTATGAGAGCAGGTTAGGAAGGGAAGTGGAGAGTCAGCTATGAGTTCAGTCAAAAGAAGACAAAATTGAGGTGCTTATGAGACATCAGTAAGGAAATGTCCAGTAATTATTTCAACATATAAAGGAAATCAGTCTTGTATATTCATTGGAAGGACTGATGCTGAAGCTGAAACTCCAATACTTTGGCCACCTGATGCAAAGAACTGACTCATTGGAAAAACCCTGACACTGGGAAAGATTGAAGGCAGTAGGAGAAGGGGACGAGAGAGGATGATACGGTTGGATGGCATCACCGACTTGATGGACATGAGTTTGAGCAAGCTCCGGGAGCTGGTGATGAACAGGGAAGCCTGGTGTGCTGCAGTCCATGGGGTCGCAAAGTTGGACATGACTGAGTGACTGAACTGAACTGATAAACTGGAGACTCAGGATGACAAGGTTAGAGATACAGATGTGGTTGGCATCAGCACAAAAGCTTATGTTTATCAGTTAAGGTTATGTTTTCCCAGATATAACATAGTTTTAACAGATAAAACTCAGTGTCCCTAGATCCTGAACTGTGGAGTTCAGGGCTGATATAAGTGGTCTCAGGTAGAGGCTTCCAGTGTCTGCATCATCATCCTCAGTGCATGGTTTCCATCTTAATTTCACACCTGGTCCTGCAAGGTTGCACAAGCTCTGCCCATCATACCTGCATTCCAGGAAGCTAAACAAAGGCAGGGAGGGCAGGAGAGGGAAGTTTCCAGCATTCTTTTGGAGACTTCCATGAAATCTCACACATCAATTCTGTTTGCAGCTACTTAGCCAGACCTCAGATATATGGCCCCACTTACATATGATGGAAGTCAGGAAATGTAACCTTTTAGCTGACTCCATTAACCCCCTGTATAAAATAAGGGTTCTGATACCAAGGAAAAGGTATGAGTGCACATTGATTCAATAAGGAATAATCTCTGTCACCTCATAAGCATGGGTAAGATTAAAGAAGAAATTGAAAAATTGAAATATCATAAGTAAAGAGCCCAGAGGAATGACTTAAAGGACAGCCAAAGGAAAGAGATTAAAATGGGAAAATAGTAGAAGGAGAGGAAGAACCCCGGGAAGGAAGTACCTTTCCCACAGATAAGGACTCATTAAGACTTCAACAGTAGAATCTCAGTATACTGATGTTTCTGAGGATTTTTTAATTGTTTATTTAAATTCTCAGGAACATTGTGGATTGAGTTCAGTTCAGTCCCTCAGTTATGTCCAACTCTTTGCAGTCCCATGGACTGAAGCACACCAGGTCTCCCTCTCCATCACCAACTCCCAGAGTTTACTCAAACTCATGTCCATTGAGTCAGTGATGTCATCCAACCATCTCATCCACTGTTGTCTCCTTCTCCTCCTACCCTCAATCTTTCCCAGCATCAGGGTCTTTTCAAATGAGTCACCTCTTCACATCAAGTGGCCAAAGTATTGCAGTGTCAGNTCACCAACTCCCAGAGTTTACTCAAACTCATGTCCATTGAGTCAGTGATGTCATCCAACCATCTCATCCACTGTTGTCTCCTTCTCCTCCTACCCTCAATCTTTCCCAGCATCAGGGTCTTTTCAAATGAGTCACCTCTTCACATCAAGTGGCCAAAGTATTGCAGTGTCAGCTTCAGCATCAGTCCTACCAATTAATATTCAGGATTCATCTCCTTTAGGATAGACTGGTTAGATATCCTTGCTGTCTAAGGTACTCTCAAGGGTCTTCTTCAACACCACAGTTCAATAGTTTCAATTCTTTGGGCTCAGCTTTCTTTATAGTTCAACTCTGATATCCATATGACTACTGGAAAAACCATAGCCTTCACTAGACGGACCTTTGTTGGCAAAGAAATATGCTTTTTAATATGCTGTCTAGTTTGATCATAACTTTCGTTCCAAGGAGTAAGTGTCTTTTAATTTCCTGGCTGCAGTCACCATCAGCAGTGATTTTGGAGCACAAAAAAAGTAAAGTTTGTCGTGGTTTCCACTGTTTCCCATCTATTTCCTATGAAGTGATGGGACCAGATGCCATGAACTTAATTTTCTGAATGTTGATTTTTAAGCCAGCTTTTTCATTCTCCTCTTTCACTTTTATCAAGAGGCTCTTTAGTTTTCTTTACTTTCTGCCATAAGTGTGCTGTCATCTTCATATCTGAGGTTATTGATATTTCTCCAAGAAATCTTGATTCCAGCTTGTGCTTCATCCAGTCCAGCATTTCTCATGATGAACTCCGCATAGAAGTTAAATAAGCAGGGTGACAGTATACAGCCTTGACTTACTCCTTTTTATTTGGACCCAGTCTGTTCTTCCATATCCAGTTCTAACTGTTGCTCCTTGACCTGCATACAGATTTCTCAGGAGGCATCTCAGGTGGTCTAGTATTCTCGTATGTTTCAGAATTTTCCACAGTTTGTTATGATCCAAACAATCAAAGGATTTGGCATAGTAAATAGTGCAGAAGTAAATGTTTTCCTGGAATTCTCTTGCTTTTTTACGATCCAGCAGATGTTGGCAATTGGACCTCTGGTTCCTCTGCATTTTCTAAATCCAGATTGAACAACTGGAAGTTCAGAGTCCACATACTATTGAAGCATGGCTTGGGGAATTTTGAGCATTACTTTTCTAGCATGTGAGATGAGTGCAATTGTGCGGTAGTTTGAGCATTCTTTGGCATTGCCTTTCTTTGGAATTGGAATGAAAACTGACCTTTTCCAGTCCTGTGGCCACTGCTGAGTTTTCCAAATTTGCTGGCATATTGAGTGCAGCACTTTCACAGCATCATCTTCCAGGATTTGAAACAGCTCAACTGGAATTCCATCACCTCCACTAGCTTTGTTCATAGTGATGCTTCCTAAGGCCCACTTGACTTCTCTTCCAGGATGTCTGGCTCTAAGAGAGTAATCACACTATGGAGATTATCAGGTAATG
This sequence comes from Oreotragus oreotragus, assembly GCA_006410675.1. NCBI lineage: Eukaryota > Metazoa > Chordata > Mammalia > Artiodactyla > Bovidae > Oreotragus > Oreotragus oreotragus. The sequence continues at coordinate 33,750 of SJYX01024891.1, forward strand.
AAGATAGCTTTTGTATAATTCTTCTGTGTATTCTTCCCACCTCTTCTTAATATCTTTTGATTCTGTTAGGTCCATACAATTTCTGTCCTTTATTGTGCCCATTTTTGCATGAAATGTTCCCTTGGTATCTCTAATTTTCTTGACGTTATCCCTAGTCTTTTGCATTCTATTGTTTTCCTCTATTTCTTTGCATTGATCACTGAGGAAGGCTTTCTATCTCTCCTTGCCCTTCTTTGGAACTCTGCTTTTAAATGGGTATATCTTTCCTTTTCTGCTTTGCCTTTAGCTTCTCTTCTTTTCCTAGCTATTTGTAAGGCCTCCTCAGACAACCATTTTGACTTTTTGCATTTCTTTTTCTTCTGGATGGTCTTCATTACCACCTCTTGTACAATGTCATAAACCTCCATCCATAGGTCTTCAGGCACTCTATCAGATCTAATCCCTTGAATTTATTTCTCACTTCCACTGTACAATCATAAGAGATTTGACTTAGTCATACCTGAATCAGCTTGAGAATCCCATGAACAGTATGAAAAGGCAAAAAGATAAGACACTGAAAGATGAACATCCAAGGTCGGTGCTACTGGAGACCAGTGGAGACATAAATCCATAAAGAATGAAGAGACTGAACCAAAGCAAAAACAACACCCAGCTGTGGATATGACTGGTGATAAAAGCAAGATCTAATGCTGTAAAGAGCAATATTGTATAGGAATCTGGAATGTTAGGTCCATGAATCAAGGCAAATTCGAAGTGGTCAAACAGGAGATGATGGTAAAAGTGAATGCCAACATTTTGGAATCAGTTAATTATAATGGACAGGAATGGTTGAATTTAACTCAAATGACTGTTCTATCTACTACTGTGGGCAGGAATCCCTTAGAAGAAGTGGAGTAGCCATTATAGTCAACAAGAGTCCAAAATGCAGTACATGGATACAATCTCAAAAGTGATAGAATGATCTCTGTTCCTTTCCAAAGCAAGCCATTCAATATCATGGTAATCCAAGTCTATACCCCGACCAGTAACACTGAAGAAGCTGAACTGGAATGGTTCTATAAAGACCTACAAGATCTTTTAGGAGTAACACCCACAAAATATGTCCTTTTTATTACAGATGACAGGAATGCAAAAGTAGGAAGACAAGAAACACCTGGAATAACAGCAAATTTAGCCTAGGAGTACAGAATGAAGCAGCACAAAGGCTAATAGAGTTTTGCCAAGAGAACGCACAGGTCATAGCAAATACCCTCTTCCAACAACACAAGAGAATACTCTACATATGGACATCACAAGATGGCCAACAGTGAAATCAGATTGATTTTATTCGTTGTAGCCAAAGATGGAGAAGCTCTAAACAGTCAGCAAAAACAAGACCGAGAGCTGATTGCGACTCAGATCATGAACTCCTTATTGCCAAATTCAGATTTAACTTGAAGAAAGTAGGGAAAACCACTAGACTATTCGGGTATGACCTAAACTAAATCCCTTATTACTATACAGTGGAAGTGAGAAATAGATTTAAGGGACTAGATCTGATAGACAGAGTGCCTAATGAACTATGGACAGAGGTTCGTGACATTGTACAGGAGACAGGGATCAAGACCATCCCCATGGAAAAGAAATGCAAAAAAGCAAAATGACTGTATGAGGAGGCCTTACAAATAGCTGTGAAAAGAAGAGAAGCTAAAGGCAAAGGAGAAAAGGAAAGATATACCCAACTGAAAGAGTTGCAAAGAATAGTAAGGAGGGATAAGAAAGCCTTCCTCCGTGATCACTGCAAAGAAATAGAGGGAAAGAATAGAATGGGAAACAATAGAGATTTCTCCATGAAAATCAGAGATACCAAGAGAATATTTCACGCAAAGATGGGGTCAATAAAGGACAAAAATGGTATGTACCAAACAGAAGCAGAAGATATTAAGAAGAGTGGCAAAAATACACAGAACTATACAAAAAAAAAAGATCTTTATGACCCAGATAATCATGATGGTATGATCACTTACCTAGAGCCAGATATCCTAGAATGCAGTCAAGTGAGCCTTATGAAGCCTAACTATGAACAAAGCTAGTGAAGCTGATGGAATTCCAGTTGAGCTATTTCAAAGGATGATGCTCTGAAAGTGCTGCACTCAACATGTCAGCAAACTTGGAAAATTCAGCAGTGGCCACAGGACTGGAAAAGGTCAGCTTTGATTCCAATCCCAAAGAAAGGCAATGCCAAAGAATGCTCAAACTACCCCACAATTGCACTCATTTCACACTCTAGTAAAGGAATGCTCAAAATTCTATGGGCTGGGCTTCAGCAATATATGAACTGTGAACTTCCAGATGTTCAAGCAGGTTTTAGAAAAGGAATAGGAATGAGAGAACAAACTGCCAACATCCACTGGATCATTATAACAGGCAAGGGAGTTCCAGAGAAATATCTGTTTCTGCTTTATTGACTATGCCAAAGCCTTTGGCTGTGTGGATCACAGTAAACCATGGAAAATTCAGAAAGAGATGGGAATATCAGACCACTAGACCTGCCTCTTCAAAAATCTGTATGCAGGTCGAGAAGCAACAGTTAGAACTGGACATGGAACAACTGGAGGAAATGGCAACCCTCTCCAGTGTTATTGCCTGGAGAATCCCAGGGACAGGGGAGCCTGGTGGGCTGCCGTCTACGGGGTCACACAGAGTCGGACACGACTGAAGTGACTTAGCAGTAGCAGTAGCATGGAACAACAGACTGGTTCCAAATAGGAAAAGGACTATGTCAAGGCTGTATATTGTGACCCTGTTTATTTAACTTCTATGCAGAAAACATCATGAGAAACGCTGGGCTGGAAGAAGCACAAGCTGGAATCAGGTTTGCTGGGAGAAATATCAATAACCTCAGATATGCAGATGACAGCACCCTTATAGCAGAAAGTGAAAAAGAACTAAAGAGCATCTTGATGAAAGTGAAAGAGGAGAGCAAAAAAGTTGGTTTAAAGCTCAACATCAGAAAACCAAGATCATGACATCAGGCCCCATCACTTCATGATAAATAAATGAGGAGACAAAGAAACAGTGGCTGACTTTTATTTTTGGACTCCAGTTCAGTTCAATTCAGTCGTTCAGTCGTGTCCCACTCTTTGCAACCCCATGAGCCACACCACTCCAGGTCTCCCTGTCCATCACTGACTCCAGGAGTTTACTCAATCTCATGTCCATCGAGTCGGTGATGCCATCCAACCATTTCAACCTCTGCCATCCCCTTCTCCTCCTTCCCTCAATATTTCCCAGGATCAGGGTCTTTTTAAATGAGTCAGCACTTTGCATCAGGTGACCAAAGTATTGGAGTTTCAGCTTCAGCATTAGTCCTTCCAATGAACACCCAGGACTGATCTCCTTTAGGATGTACTGGTTGGATTTCTTTGCAGTCCAAGGGACTCTCAAGAGTCTTCTCCAACAACACAGTTCAAAAGCATCAATTCTTTGACACTCAGCT
>SJYX01024891.1:37711-57430 GCA_006410675.1 Oreotragus oreotragus
AAAGGATTTGATTTAGGTCATACCTGAATAGTCTAGCGGCTTTTCCCTACTGTCTTCAATTTAAGTCTGAATTTGGCAATAAGGAGTTCATGATCTGAGCCACAATCAGCTCCCAGTCTTGTTTTTGCTGACTGTATAGTGCTTCTCGATCTTTGGCTGCAAAGAATATAATCAATCTGATTTCGCTGTTGGCCATCTGGCGATGTCCATGTGTAGTCTTGTCTTGTGTTGTTGAAAGAGGTTGTTTGCTATGACCAGTGTGTTCTCTTGGCATAACTCTGTTAGCCTTTGCCCTGCTTCCTTCCGTACTCCAAGGCCAAATTTGCCTTTTACTCCAGGTATTTCTTGACTTCATACTTTTGCATTCCAGTCCCCTTATTGAAAAGACATATTTTGTGGGTTGCCAGTGCCTTTTCCTATTAAGTATCCTAACTGATAATAAAAACTTACACATCTCTAGTGGACTAAGCTGACAAAATATTTTAAATACAGTATGACATTTTAAGCCCCTGAAGGCTGTGAAGTCTCCTGAAGTTATTAGAAAGGTAATATTACATAATCCCATTTTACAGACAGAAAGGCAGATGCAAAGGGGCTGTGCCCATCTGTGAAATGAAAGAGATGTAGCTGAGTTTTTCACTCCCAAAATTCTATGAGCCTATGAGAACTACAATGGCACCGCACTCCAGTACTCTTGCCTGGAAAATCCCATGGATGGAGGAGCCTCGTGGGCTGCAGTCCATGGGGTTGTGAAGAGTCGGACACGACTAAGCGACTTCACTTTCACTTTTCACTTTCGTGCATTGGAGAAGGAAATGGCAACCCACTCCAGGGTTATTGCCTGGAGAATTCCAGGGACGGCAGAGCCTGGTGGTCTGCCGTCTATGGGGTTGCACAGAGTCGACACGACTGAAGCGACTTAGCATCAGCAGCAGCAGCATGAGAACTACACAGATTAGAACTCAGGGTTTGTGATTCTAAGATCTCAGTTCCCTCATAATATCACAACACCAACTAATATATTTGGCTCCTGTGGATTGCCAAATTCATATAATCAGTAAAATGCACTGAACTGATCATTTTACCTCTTACTAATGACAGGAAAGTATAATATATCACAGTTACTATATATATCACAGTTAATATATCAAAGTTACTCAGAAACATCATTATAAGGATCAGTAACACTTGTAGGTATATCAAAGAAAACCTCAGTTTTCCTCTAGTTTTTCTCTTTTAGCATCACACTATTGCCCCACTTCTGATGCCAGATATGTGGGGTCTTTCCCCACAACAAGCAATTCTCTGTGATTCCAGCCAGGCAAGAATACTGGAGTGGATTGCCATTTCCTACTCCAGGGGATCTTGCCAACCCAGGGATCAAACCTGAGTCTCTTGTGTCTCCTGCATTGGCAGGAGGATTCTTTACCACTGGCATCACCTGGGAAACCCTCAGATAGTCAGTAAAATGCACTAAGCAATAATTTTACCTGTTATTGATGATAGGAAAGTATGTCAATATACCACAGTTCCTCAGAAATATCATTATAAGGATCAGTGATACTTGTAAGAGTTTCGAGGAAAAGCTCAGTTTTCCTCTAGTTTTTCTCTTTTACCTTCACATTACTGCCCCACTTGCAACACTTTTGATATCAGATATGTGGGGTCTTTCCCCACAACCAGCAATTCTCTGTCATGCCAGCTGGGTATCCTACAATTTAACTCAGTTCTGACACTGTCTACCTGGAGATGGCATCAGATCCCAGAGGTTAAGCATTCCATCCCACAAGACTGCCTCCTTCCCCCACTTTAGATGTCAATCACAAATCTGGGTTGTCACTTCTGTTTCTGACCAATCAAGTGTACATCAGACTATATGCCTCCTTCAGTTCAGTTCAGTTCAGTTCAGTCGCTCAGTCGTGTCCAACTCTTTGCGACCCCATGAATTGCAGCACGCCAGGCCTCCCTGTCCATCACCAACTCCCAGAGTTCACTCAGATTCACGTCCAACGAATCAGTGATGCCATCCAGCCATCTCATCCTCTGTCGTCCCCTTCTCCTCCTGCCCCCAAACCCTCCCAGCATCAAAGTCTTTTCCAATAAGTCAACTCTTCGCATGAGGTGGCCAAAGTACTGGAGTTTCAGCTTTTGCATCATTCCTTCCAAAGAAATCCCAGGGCTGATCTCCTTCTGAATGGACTGGTTGGATCTCCTTGCAGTCCAAGGGACTCTCAAGAGTCTTCTCCAACACCACAGTTCAAAAGTATCAATTCTTCAGTGCTCAGCCTTCTTCGGGTTCAGTTAATTTGCTAGACTGGCTCACAGAACTCAGGAAAACAGTTCACTCACTATTTACTGGTTTATTATAAAAGGACATGATAAAGGATATAGATGAATACCCTGATGAAGGTGATATATATGGCAAGTTATGTGGGAGCTTCCATGCCCTCTCTGGACACATCACCCTCCCAGTACCTCCACCTGTTCACCAAACTGGAGTCTCTCAGAGGCTTCATCATGTAGGTATGATCAGTTATTAACTCCATTTCCAGCCCATTGTCCCTCTCTGGAGAATGGGAGATGTGGGATGAAAATTCCAAGCCTGCTCTTTCTGGTGACCAGTCTCCATCTAGGAGTGACCCAGGAATCAGAACAAAGACATTACTATTACCCAGGAAATCCCTAGAGATATAGGAACTCTGTGTTGCCAGAGTCAAAGAGTTAAACAAAAGTAAAACAAATAGTAGAACAAAAGATGGTCCTGGTGCTCTTATCATTTATGAAATTAAAAGAGCTTTTAGGAGCTCTGTACCAGGATAATTTTTTCTATTCTCTCACATGAGGACTTCATTCTCATGACCTAATTATCTCCCAAAGGCCCTACCTCCTAATACAATCATATTGGGCCTTAAGATTTCAACATATGAATTCTGGGGGGACACAAACATTCAGAGCATGGAAGTGAACTCAAATCAAGCATATCAGCAGGACTACATTCTTTTTGAAGGCAGTGGGAGGAAATCCATTTCCTTGGCTTTTCCAGCTTCTAGAGGTTATCTCCAATCTCTAGAAGCCCCCTTCTCATGGCCCCCTTCCCTGCCTTTAAATCCAGCAGTGTAGCATCTCCAAATCTCTCTTTAAGCTCCCTCTCCTGCCTCTTTATTTCACTTATAAAGACTCTAATGATTATTTGGGACTAAATAATCCAGAATAACTTCCTCATCTCAAAATTCTTAATCATATCAGCAAAAATTATTTTTACCACATGAACTAACATATTCACAGTTCTGGGAATTGAAATATGAACTTCTTTAGGGAATCATTATTGTACCTGGCATAATGACAAGGAAAACTGGTGCAAGAATCTTGGTGAATCATTACACTATTTAAGAAAAAAATAAGATTCCTTTGAGCAAACTGTATCATTATGTTCTTTAGAAAGGGCAAAGCTTCCTACTTTTCAGTCATTTCAAATATTTAACTGTCTTCCACAAAAATCTTAACTTATTCCCAAAGAAATAACATGAACCATAGAAAGAACACATCTTTCTATGGTTCTTAAAATGTGCAGCCTTAAGCCAGAAAACCTTAACTTCTGTTTTTCAAAAGTCATCACTCTGCCATGTAATCAAAGGTCTTAGGACAGAAACTAAAGTCTTTTATTGTGATTCTATGCATTGTCCACAGAACCGGGCAATAACCTCTACAGAAGAAAAATATCAGAGTTACAAAGAACAAAGATTATCTGCTTTCCTTTCCACACTCAGGCAGGTAAAGGAATCTATTCTGGCCTTAAAGTTCCCCAGAGGTTTCTAATTTTTCTGAAATGAACATTTGCAGGTGTGTGTGGGTGTGTGTGTGTCCGTGTTAGTTTATTTAAAGATCTTCAGAGGAGAAAAAAATAATTTACCTCAGTAACCTTTTCAAATAGGGAATAGCTTTGATTTTCCTTACACTGACTAATCTCTATGTGGCTGTCAGAGTATACTATTTAAGTAGAAGGCAAGAAAAAGAGGTCAGAAACCCATCTTTCTCTTGCTCAGAATAGCAATAGAAAAAGAGAAGAAAATACCAGAACAGTTTTTTACCAGTCTCTTCTTTCTGATACAGAAATTTTCAGTTTAAGGCAGAATGTATTTTAGTCCTTTCACCAATTTCATTCATGTCCAAAGGTAATTTAACAAAATCTTGAAAAATACACACATAATGTGTGCAATGAAAAATACATAGACATAAGTATAACTGTTAATCATAATGGCATAGCCATAACTCTCATTCTAAATGTCTATATTCTTCAGATCAGAGATAAGGTATATGCATGGCTGAAACTGAGGCTTTGGACTCTTAAAACAGGTTTCATTACCTACTACCTATATGACTGTGGGCAAAGGACTTCACCTTTCTCGACTTCATTTCCCTGTCTGCAGAGTGTAGATAACAGTACCTATCTCATGGTTTATTGTGAACTGCTTAGTGCAATTCCCAGTACCTACTAAGAGCGCAATAAATGTTAGCCATTATTATAATCTAAAAGTTACTCCAGAATTGGAAAGAGATATATCAAAAATAAATATTTATATGAATGCCAAACTCAATCCTGAAAGTGAAAGTTGCTTGGTTGTGTCTGACTCTTTGAGACCCCATGGACTGTGGAATTCTCCAGGCCAGAATTCTGGAGTGGGTAGCCTTTCCCTTCTCCAGGGGATCTTTCCAACCCAATGATAGAAACCAAGTTACCCACATTGCAGGCAGATTCTTTACCAGCTGAGTCACAAGGGAAGCCCAAGAATACTGGAGTGGGTAGACTATCCCTTCTCCAGTGGATCTTCCCAACCCAGGAATCAAACTGGGATCTCCTGCATTGTAGGTAGTTTCTTTACCAGCTAAGCTACCAGAAAAAGTTAAGGGAATGCATATGAATCAGTAGGTAATTAGTCAAATTTTTGTTCAAGTCTTATTTAGGCACTGTTGAGCCACCTCTCCTTGATCTATTCCTCTCACTGAGAAATCTTCTGTGAAAAACTTTCATCAACTGTTTCATTGCTTTGATACCCTGAGTAGAAGAAATTGATAAGGCATAAAAGTAGTGAGAGCTCCTAGGTTTTTACAAAGGAAAGGAGTCATCCCTTAAACATCCCAGGATTGCAAAACAATCACCAACCCCTAGGCATTAGTTGGTTGGTTCCAGAAAATCAAGTAAAACCAGGATCTTACTGACTTGTAACCTCGTGTGGCTCAGAACAAGATCAACATCCAAATGCAACAAAACTGTAGGAAAGAGGCCAGGCATATGCAAGATGATCAATAAATACTGTTACATGAAGGACAGGAAAGAGGCACAGAGAGAAGAAGGTACAGGAGGTGGGAGGGAGGAAGGAAGAAAAGAAAGGCTGACTCTTATTCTCCAGAGACAGAAAATGACTCATGGCCAATCTCAGCCCTTCTTGTTCATTCCACACTCCACCTTTTCCAACCTCACCCTTCCCACTCATACACACACGCACACACACACACTGATCCAGAGTCTAGCCTTAAATTTATAGGACTCATTCAGAAACTGATCTTGGGTGTGTGACCCATGCTCACACAGCTGTTCAAGTTTCTACAGTTGAATCTGAATCACTCTGCCAAAGCTAGCTTCCTCTGCAACAAAAACCCAAGTCTATCTCTCCATCAAACAGTCCCTGACTTAGCAATGGCCCATTCACACAAATGGCTGTCATCACTCTTGTCCTATGCTCTATTTTACTGAAACATAAAAGCAGTACAGAAAACACTTGTGTGCTCGTAGAGAAACTATTAGTTTAGAAGAGAGAGTGGAAAGAAGTTATATAAAGATAGGGGGAATTTTAATGACTCTCACCCTGGGAACAGATTCCCAAGAAATTTAATCTTGCCTAGCCAGCCATCTTCTGCCTGACATTATTAAACCTGCCTGTTTGTATGTTGTCTCAACTTGTTCTTTTGCCTAAGATTCTATAAATTAGATAATAATTTGGATTATTAAACATTCTCCTTAGCAATGCAAATTCTTCCCAAAAAGCTAATAGACTTTTGATCATGAACATGTTCATTTTGAACTCAGTCAGATTGCCTTCCTTTGAGTTCCTGGAAAGCATTTAAAGAGTTCTGCAAAAACACCAAGCCAAAGAGATACACATATCCAAATATTCATAGCAACATTTCTTATAATTACCAAGCTGTGTAAGCAACCTAAGTTGTCCATCAATAAATTAATGAATAAATAAGATACGGTGTGTGTCTATATATATTTACACACACAGATACAATGGGACCTTACTCAGCCATAAAAATAAAATGAGATATTGCCACTCGCAGTAACATGAATGGACGCGGGGGCTATTATGCTAAGTGAGATAAGTTGAACAGAGAAAGACAAATAATTTTATGCTATCGTTTATATGTGGAATCTAAAAAGCAAAACAAATATAACAAAACAAACAGACTTACAGATATAGAGAATAAACTGTGGTCACCAGTGGGAAAGGGAAAAGGGGAGGGGCATAATAGGGATAGTGAATTAGGAGGTACAAACCACTATGTATATAATGGTTAAGCTACAAAGATATATTGTAAAATGCAGAGATTATGGTCAATATTTTATAATGATTTAAAATGGCTTATAATCTAGTATGGTTGAGTCCCTTCACTTGAAACTATCACAGTTAATCAGCTATTATTGTTTAGTCACTAAGTCATGTCCAGCTCTTTGCGACGCCATGTACTGTAGCCCCCGAGGCTTCTCTGTCCATGGGATTTCTCAGGCAAGAATACTGGAGTGAGTTGCCGTTTCCTTCTCCAGGGGACCTTCCTGACCCATGGGTGGAACTCATATCTCCTGCATTGGCAGGAGGATTATTTAACCCCAATACAAAATAAAAATTTTTATTTAAAAAATGGAGTATAATCTATAAAATATTGAATCACTCTGTCATATACCTGATACTAATCTGATATTGTAAATCAACTATCCTTTAATAAGATACTTTATTTAAAGTTTTTTATTCTGTAGAAAATATGAAGACAAATTAGGGGCATTGAAAACATTTTTTTTCATTTGTTTATCTACTTATTCCTTCATTCAGACATTCTGAATGCTTCTAGGTGCCAGGTCTTGTTTGAGGCACTGGAGACCTTAGTGACTAAGGGTGTGGGAGGTGGGGTTAGGGAGTCACAATGCAGGACTTAGGACAGAATGAAGCAACAGAGTCTATAATGGGAATTTGTGAGAGATCAAAAAAGTGTTAAATTGAGGTAAGAAAAAGAAATAGGAGGGTGACCAACAAATTTTATCTGTTTGAAAAGTTTGCCTCATCATGGAAAGAGAGAAAATATTTTTCCTTTCTTCTCTGAATAACCCACTGTCTCCGGGACACAAAGCATACTATAAGTCATATAATTTAGCCATCTTCTGGTCTTATGATAAAAACTCATTTTGAGTGGAAAAGAGATTTACTATTAATCTTATACTCTTTTAAGGTGTTTTAAGACTTATTTTCATTGATAACAAGCCTATAGTCATGCAACTCCAGAACCGTGATGATTATGAATTCATTTCGGATATGTGTATTGAGGGTAACCTCAGATATTACTAAAGAATATGAGATGGAATCTCAAATGCTAAGCACCAGAAGGTTCCATTCCTACTGCATCACACTTACTGTTTTGTTGTCTTCCTTACTGACTTTTTCTCATGTATCACTCGTGCCCTCTGCACACCTGCCTCCCACTTGCTTCCTGGCCCGCCTGCTGCTCTGCTGCTCCACTCCAGACAGTCCAGCCTCTGTAGACTGTGTGTGAAACAGGAGAGAAAGGGAAGTCTGAGAAATTCTCCTGAAAGAAAAGTACAAGAGATTTAATGAATGAACATTGTGACATTTATTTTAATGTTCAGATATTTTCTCTGCTTTGTTCTGGGTAACTGAGGATGTCAGATAAATGACCTCTGGTTAGAAAGTACAGTGTTGCAATTTGCCATCATTAAATGGGAAGGGAAGTTCACAATGGAAGAAGTGATTCATTCAAGCAGTGATCAAGATGTACTTTTCTTACCTTCAGCTGCCTTTGCTGTATTCACTGCTTTTGCTGTATCCCCATTCTATTAATAATGAGTGACAACTGATCTATAGGAATGCGCAACCTCAGTGAGGTCTAAGGACAAAGTCAGTCTTCAGTTCGTAGGTGAAAAAGACCCATCAATACACACCTTGTATTATATTTGAGGTGTAGAAAGAAAGTTTTTCTTCCCAAAATGTTTATTATCTAATTGCTGATTCTTTGTTAAAGCTCAGTATGGCTTAAAGTTTCTTACTTCTTATATGAAGGTGATTATCCCCCTCTCTCAGCTCCAAAGTGTATAGAAAACTTGGGGTCAAATTTCTAAGCGTAAAGGCCCTTCTCAGCCTTTCATCATCCCTGAGATGCCTGGGAAAGGGTTTGGTCAGGCTGTTTAAGGATCACATCCTCCTTCCCTCTTCCACAGTGGAGGCTACTCATCATGCTTTTGTGGAGCCACCTGCCCTTAGGTATCTTGTAATCCCCTTCTTTGCTACTGATTGTACCTCACACTTTGAGTTTTGGTTCCAAAGACACAACATTTCCATAACATTCATTTGAATTAATACTTGTATGCAGCTTTAAAATTTTCAGATAAAGTGCTTTCATATGCTTTATCTCATTTAATATAAAAGGCTGCATGGTACTGCAGCCAGAGTGTATGCCCTGGAGCCCCGAGTTCATAATCCCTGCTCAGTCACTTACTAGCTGTGTGACCTTGGCTGAACCAAGGCCAGGCTGAAAGCGTAGCTAAACCCTCTGTTTCAGTTCATACCCCATAAGTAAGACAGCCTTGGCTTCATATCACAGTTTGAGGAAGAGATTAGGTTCAAGAATCCTAACACTCAAAAGATTCAGAATCATAAGTTAGCTCTCACCCTCCCCTCTCGCCACCTTCCCATAACAGTTATTAAATCTGACTCTTCTATTTCTATACTTCTTTTATTTCCCCTTCACAAGTCTCCCTATATATCCCATTCCCTCTTCCTAGTTCAGCTTCTCACTTCCCAGAGAGTAGCAGGTATAAAGTACAAGACACCTTGCAGTCTTATAATTCATGCAATCTTGTAATTGAATCTTCTAATTCAAGATGGCATCATGCATTCATGAGAAAACAAACTGTGTGAGACAATAAATACAAACAAGAAGAGAATGGAAAAATCAGAGGAGAGGGAAATCACATCCAGCTCAGGTTGTCAGGGAATACATAAAGGAAGATGTGATTGATCTGAGACCTGCTTTCATTCATTCATAAATGTTCATTCGACAAATTTTACTGAACATCCACTTTGGTGCTGGGAATAATCTTCACTTCTCACTATAAATCAAATATAAAACTTCATGTATGAAGTAAGCTTTTAAAGATGCTTGAGATTGAAAATTTTATGACAAATGAAAGTCACTACGTATACTAAGAACACCAGTAAAATTATTGTTAAATGGTCACTGTATTTTTTTCAAGACAGTCACAAATCTAAAAATAATAAACATGATGTAAGAGAAAGAAAACTACCACAGAGACAAAAGTGGCTGGCAAAACTGACCTCAGGACTAAGGCTAGAGAGGATGCACCCCATCATTTAGGTCATTATGCTTGCTTCAGTTTCATTTGCTTATTGAAGAGTCATTCCTTCTTTACCCCTCTCAACTTATTTCATAACCAAGAAATAAAAGTTGAATGGAGGATCACTGACATCAGCAGCTCCCCTCTGGTCCACTAGTCCTGGGTGTTCACAGTCTAAGTTGATTAGCTGGATCCAGGGTGATATCAGCTATTAAATATTGTGAAGATCACACTTGTACAGAAACATGAGCTAAAATACTAAGACAGTGAGTATCAAAGAAACACTCTTGCATTCATCAAAAATGAAAATTTGTCTCTTGTTCTGCATTCCAGATGGCCCTTCTCATTGAACCTTCTGTTGCTCTATAAACTCAAGTTCTCTTCTCCTCCCCATCTCCCTTATCAAACATTGTCACAGACAAAAAGCTGAAGCTTAGTCAGATAAGGATGAACAATTGGTAACAATTAATATCTCACAACTTCCAGCTGTCCTACAATTTAGGAAGGAGTAGAACCCTCCAAAAACAATTGCTATCGTAGACTATTTATTGACTAAATGCTTATGGAATGAGTAGATCTACTGAAAGAATAATAAATCAACATCCCATAGATAGAATCTTCTGGGCAAGCAGCAGGCTCTTCCAGTGTCTGAAAATTCTCAAGAACAGCTCTTCAATAATACAGCCAATATAGCCATGGATTTGTTTCCTGTATTCTTTGTTGTTCCAGGTTCTCAACCCAATTCAAACACTGTCTGAGCCTCATTTGCCAGAAACAGTTTTAACAACAATCTCTTCAGTTTGAACTCATAAAAAAGAGCAAAACGAGGCCAGTACAGCTAATGCTGCATGAGGAACATAAGCTGCAGCAGGAACCCCATGAGTTCACTTCAGGACGGGGCAGAAGGCGAGAGGAGGCTGACTGATAGAGGCCACAGTCTGGGATCTTGACTAAAATCTTGGCTGGTAGAAGCTGATAGAATGGACCACAGTGGAGACAGAGACCCAATTTCCTATCTGCAATAACAGACTACTCTCCAGAGGAAAGCCTAAGCAATTTAGCAGCTGCTTGTCACCTTTTGAAGTCCTTGTAGTAGTACCCAGGACATCCATCCAAGATAAAATGTCACCCCTCCCCTGCCATCACTCTTAATCTCCCAGCCCTGATTAACATTTCCTGGTGAGCACCCCTCATCTCTCACCTGTTCATTGTCTAACTCCTCCAAAAAGAATGTAAATCCATAAGAACCGAGACTATTTTGTCCACTGCTATAGATACTCGGTATAAGTAGATACTCGGATAAGTGTTTCTAGTTGAAATTAACATAAAACACATTACCTAAGGCATTGACCACTAATGCCAAAGAAGCTGAAGTCAAACAGTTCTATGATGACCTACAAGACTTTCTAGAACTAATGCCAAAAACATGTCATTTTCATCATAGGGGATTGGAATGCAAAAGTAGGAAGTCAAGAGATATCTAGAGTAACAGGCAAATTTGGCCGTGGAGTACAAAATGAAGCAGGGCAAAGGCTAACAGAGTTTTCCAAGAGAACGCACTGGTTATAGCAAACACCCACTTCAAACAACACAAAAGAAGACTCCACATGGACATCACCAGGTGGTCAATACCAAAGTCAGACTGATTATATTCTTTGCAGCCAAAGATGGAGAAGCTTTATAGAGTCAGCAAAACAAGACGAGGAGCTGACTGTGGCTCAGATCATGAACTCCTTATTGCCAAGTTCAGACTTAAATTGAAGAAAGTAGGGAAAACCGCTAGACTATTCAGGTATGACCTAAATCAAACCCCTTATGATTATACAGTGGAAGTGATAAATAGGGATTAGATCTGACAGACAGAGTGCCTAAAGAACTATGGATGGAGGTTTGTGACACTATACAGGAGGAGGTAATCAAGACCATTCCCAATAAAAAGAAATGGCAAAAAGGCAAAATGGTTGTCTGAGGAGGCCTTGGATTATCATGATATTGAATGGTTTGCCTTGGAAACTAACAGAGATCATTCTGTCATTTTTGAGACTGCATCCAAGTACTGCATTTCAGACTCTTGTTGACTATGATGGCTACTCCATTTCTTCTAAGGGATTCCTGCCCACAGTAGTAGGTCATCTGAGTTAAACACACCCATTCCAGTCCATTTTAGTTCACTGATTCCTAGAATGTCGACGTTCACTCTTGCCATTTCCTATTTGACCACTTCCAATTTGCCTTGATTTATGGACCTAACACTCCAGGTTCCTATGCAATATTGCTCTTTACAGCATTGAATCTTGCTTCTATCACCAGTCCCATCCACAGCTGGGTGATGTTTTTGCTTTGGTTCCATCCCTTCATTCTTTATGGAGTTATTTCTCCACTGATCTCCAGTAGCATATGGGGCACCTACCGACCTGGGGAGTTCATCTTTCAGTGTCCTACCTTTTTCCCTTTTCATACTGTTCATGCGGTTCTCAAGGCAAGAATACTGAAGCAATTTGCCATTCTCTTCTCCAGTGGGCCACATTCTGTCCGACCTCTCCACCATGGCTCTCCCATCTTCGGTGACCCAATACGGCATGGCTTAGTTTCATTGAGTTAGACAAGGCTGTGGTCCATGTGATCAGATTGGCTAGTTTTCTGTGATTATGGTTTCAATGTGTCTGCCCTCTGATGCCCTTTTGCAACACCTATCATCTTACTTGGGTTTCTCTTACCTTGGACATAGGGTATCTCTTCAGGCTGCTCCAGCAAAGCGCAGCCGCTGCTCCTTACCTTGGACGAGGGGTATCTCCTCAGGGCCGCCCCTCCTGACCTTGAACATGGAGTAGCTCCTCTTGGTCCTCCTGTGCCCATGCAGCCGCTGCTCCTTGGACATGGGGTTGCTCCTCTCAGCCATCTTCCCTAACCTCGGGCATCGTAGCTCCTCTCAGCTGCCAATCTGAGCTTGGGCGTGGGGTAGCTCCCCTCAGGTGCATATCCAAGCCTGTGACCCAACCAGTAAGGCTGAAGAGGCTGAACATGAATGGTTCTATGAAGACCTACAAGACCCTTTAGAACTAACACCTAAAGAGGATATCCTTTTCATTATAGGGGATGGAATGCAAAAGTAGGAAGTCAAGAAACACCTGGAGTAACAGGCAAATTTGGCCTTGGAGTACAAAATGAAACGGGGCAAAGGCTAATAGAATTGGTTAATAGAATTTTGCCAAGAGAATGCACAGGTCACAGCAAACACCCTCTTCCAACAACAGAAGAGAAAACTCTACACATGGACATCACCAGATAGTCAACACTGAAATCATATTGATTATATTCTTTACAGCCAAAGATGGAAAAGCTCTATGCAGTCAGCAAAAACAAGACTGGGACCTGACTATGGCTCAGATCATGATCTCCTTATTACCAAATTCAGACTTAAATTGAAGAAAGAGGGGAAAACCACTAGACCATTCAGGTATGACCTAAATCAAATCCCTTATGATTATACTGTAGAAGTGAGAACTAGATTTAAGGGACTAGATCTGATAGACAGGGTGCTTAAGGAATTATGGACGGAGGTTCATGACATTGTACAGGAAACAGGGATCAACACCATCCCCATTGAAAAGAAATGCAAAAAAGCAAAATGACTGTATGAGGAGGCCTTACAAATAGCTGTGAAAAGAGAAGAGAAAAGAAAAGGAGAAAAGGAAAGATACAAGCATCTGAATCCCGAGTTCCAAAGAATAGCAAGGAGAGATAAGAAAGCCTTCCTCAGCGATCAAAGAAATATAGGAAAAAAACAGAATGGGAAAGACTAGCGATCTCTTCAAGAAAATGAGAAATACCGAGGGAATATTTCATGCAAAGATGGGCTCGAAAAAGGACAGAAATGGCATGGACCTAACAGAAGCAGAAGATATTAAGAAGAGGTGGCAAGAATACACAGAAGAACTGTACAAAAGAAATCTTCACAACCAAGATAATCACGATGGTGTGATCACTCATCTAGAGCCAAATATCCTGGAATGTGAAGTCAAGTGGGCCTTAGAAAGCATCACTACGAACAAAGCTAGTGGAGGTGATGGAATTCCAGTGGAGCTGTTTCAAATCCTGAAAGATGATGCTGTGAAAGTGCTACACTCAATATGCCAGCAAATTTGGAAAACTCAGCAGTGGCCATAGGACTGGAAAAGGTCAGTTTTCATTCCAATCCCAAAGAAAGGCAATGCCAAAGAATGCTCAAACTACCACACAATTGCACTCATCTCACACGCTAGTAAAGTAATGCTCAAAATTCTGCAAGCCAGGCTTCAGCAGTACGTGAACCGTGAACTTCCAGATGTTCAAGCTGGTTTTAGAAAAGGCAGAGGAACCAGAGATGAAATTGCCAACATCCGCTGGATCATGGAAAATGCAAGCGAGTTCCAGAAAAACATCTATTTCTGCTTTATTGACTATGCCAAAGCCTTTGTGTGGATCACAATAAACTGTGGAAAATTCTGAAAGAGATGGAAATACCAGACCACCTGACCTGCCTCTTGAGAAACCTATATGCAGGTCAGGAAGCAACGGTTAGAACTGGACATGGAACAACAGACTGGTTCCAAATAGGAAAAGGAGTATGTCTAAGCTGTATATTGTCACCCTGCTTATTTAACTTCTATGCAGAGTACATCATGAGAAACACTGGGCTGGAAGAAGCACAAGCTGGAATCAAGATTGCCAGGACCTCAAACATGCAGATGACACCACCCTTAAGGCAGAGAGTGAAGAGGAACTTAAAAGCTTCTTGATGATGAAAGTAGAAGAGGAGAGTGAAAAAGTTGGCTTAAAGCTCAACATTCAAAAAACAAAGATCATGGCATCCAGTCCCATCACTTCATGGGAAATAGATGGAGAAACAGTGGAAACAGTGTCAGACTTTATTTTTGGGGGCTCCAGAATCACTGCAGATGGTGACTGCAGCCATGAAATTAAAAGACGCTTATTCCTTGGAAGGGAAGTTATTACCAACCTAGACAGTTATTAAAAAGCAGAGACATTACTTTGCCAACAAAGGTATGTCTAATCAAGGCTATGGTTTTTCCAGTAATCATGTATGGATGTGAGCATGGGACTATAAAGGCTGAGCGCCAAAGAATTGATGCTTTTGAACTGTGTTGTTGGATAAGATTCTTGAGTGTCCTTTGGACTGCAAGGAGAACAAACCAGTCAATCCTAAAGGAAATCAGTCCTGAATATTCATTGGAAGGACTGATGCTGAAGCTGAAACTCCAATACTTTGACTCATTTGAAAAGACCCTGATGCTGGGAAAGATTGAAGGCAAGAGAAGGGGATGACAGAGGATGAGATGGTTGGTTGGCATCACCAATTCAATAGACATGAGTTTGAGTGAACTCCAGGAGTTGGTGATGGACAGGGAGGCATGGTGTACTGCAATCCATGGGGTCGCAAAGAGTCAGACATGACTGAGCGACTGAACTGATGACACTGACACAGTGCATTATATTCTTGGGTAAGATCTCTTCATCAAACAGAAAATAACCTCTTTTACATTTTTACCAAAGAATTTTGCTGAGCTAGTCCACCACTACCTTTTTAATATTTATTGAATACAGTTGGTTTACAGTGTGTTTACAGTACTGTGTTAATTTCAGGTGTACAGATAGATATAAAAAGTGATTCAGATAGATAGATGTATTTTTCAGATTCTTTTCCATTACAAGTTATTATAAGACATTGCATAGAGCTCCCTGTGCCATACAGTAGATTCTTATTGGTTATCTATTTTATATATAGTAGTTTATATCTGTTAATCCCAATCTTTTTACATACTTTCTGGGAAAAGCTTTGAGAAAGGAGACTTTGTCCAGGAGTGTCCCCTTACTCATTAGACCATCTCCCAATTTAACTGGACCCTGGAATCAGAGTTTCTTTCCTTTTATATATACTTTGTTCCTTTCCCCACATTCATCCTCTTTCAAGACTTGAGAGGGAAAAAATGTAGATAAAGAAGGGTAGCTTGAATCAGAAATGGTGCTGCTTGACTCTACCCATCAAGCATGATCCGTTAGCCTCGTGGTATGATTCTGTTAGAATCACACATCATCCATCCCATTCTCCAATATCACACCTAGGCTGAATTAATCAAACTGTTGAGGAAAAAGTTGCCCCCAAAAGTTTAGGTGTCTGATCTCTGGGGTTATGTCAGATGTCCTCCAAGAGTTTTGATTTCTTTACCTCTAAAATGAAGAGTTGACTTATGGGAAAAGACTCTGATGCTGGGAGGGATTGGGGGCAGGAGGAGAAGGAGACAACAGAGGATGAGATGGCTGGATGGCATCACTGACTCGATGGACATCAGTTTGGGAGTTGGTGATGGACAGGGAGGCCTGGAGTGCTGCGATTCATGGGGTAGCAAAGAGTCAGACACGACTGAGCAACTGAACTGAACTGAAAATGAAGGTGGTGTTGTACCACTAGTCTTCAGAGGAGCCTTCCAGCTCTAATATATATGACAGTTATCTGTCTGAAAGTGACACCAGAAAGTCAGAAACCAGCCTCAACTGAGTTTTGGGAGGCTTAACATTATGTTTGGGATGTGAAAATGGGGTCCGTTTGAAAACAATCTAACAGGTTTTCAATTGAAACTCACAATCTCTACCTAAGTCAAATGTCATCCTAGAGCTAATTTGTGAACCTTGATAAAGTTTGGGCAGTAAGATCTTCAAAAATATTATTTCAATGGAATCATTTTATATGTTAACTTTGAAAATGTCAACAGCAGGGGCCAAGTGGAGGCGCTCAGGAGGTCCATGCATTTGCCATTTCAAAGGCTTAGCTGTCAGTGGAGAGGTGGGGGCAGCCTGCTGTGCTCCATGTTCTGTATAAACGTTTCCAGAAATATTTAGCAGATAATAAGGCTCCCACTGGGGCCGTGTATTCAAAGGTACCACATTGAGCCACCTACCATGAAAGATGAGGATGCCAAAGCTAAGAGTGCTCTGGATTTCAGACTGAGTACCCACTTCCTCTATAGGACTTCTGAACATACAGAGGCAGAGGAAACCACAGAAGCCCATCTTAAAGGGAAAGTGCTTGGTGCACGCCAGGAGAAAATGACATCGTGGTCGATGTCTGAGTAATATTCAATAGCCTTCCATCATGCAGCACGTCTGTGAAACAGTCTGACAACTTGAGAATTGAAGGCCAGAATTCACTGCTTGCCAGGCTAATACCCATCAATTTGAAAAGCTCTGAAATCCTTCTTGACTTTATGCAGGAAAACTGGTCATGGTTAAAGTGACAGTGGTCTTTTTTTTCTCCTACATCATGAATCAGAGAATATAAGTTTTTAGCTCTGAATTTGACCAGAAATTCCAAAGCAAACAGACAACATTGAGATGTAATAATTTTAACAAATTTATAAGAGGAGAAATAATAGCATGTGGTGTTTATCTATTTTAAATTATCTAAAGAGTGAAACACATAAAAATACTACTGTACTTTATGAGTACTAACAAGACAATGCATTGATTCATATATTATCCACACAATTTATGGTAACATACTATGTTCTAGTCAAGCAATGTCCCAAGATTCGAGGATTTTAAATGTCTGAGATCAAATTCCTGTCATCAAGAAGCTTGCAAACTAGTACAAGAGAAAAATATATACACAAAAAGTAGTAAACAATGCAATAAATACCATCAAGGTAATCAAACAGTGTGCTGTTGAAGTCAGAGGAACGAGTCACCTTCGAACACTGCAGAAGGAAAGTGGAGGTGTGCAGCAGCTTCACTACACCTACTGAAACCCACACCTAAAAGATCAGTGAAGGTAAATATACCTGTTTACTCCTAGCTGCTGCTGCTGCTGCTAAGTTGCTTCAGTCGTGTCCGACTCTGTGCAACCCCATAGACAGAAGCCCACCAGGCTCCCCCGTCCCTGGGATATCATTTTTTTTTCCAGTTTCCTATTTTTGGAAGTGAAGTTGTTTTGCCCCCTCTCCCACTAAACAGTGAATACCACTTTTTAGTCATCTTTAAAAGAAAGTATTTTGAAATAAATGTTACGTCTAAAAAACCCACCCAGGCCTGTGGGAAACTTCCCGCTGAAACTCTCATGCACTTGCCTTTTACTGCCCTCTAGTGGGCACGTGCTGCTATGGCACTGAAAACCAAAAACTATACCCAAGATCATAATCCTCTGAATTGTATTCAATGAATTACTTCACCTGTGTTTCCTTCCTCTGCTCAGATATTTACTTTTTCCACTCTCTTTTTATGTAACTGTTGGAACAAACTTGGATCCAATGCAAGGTCATGATGTAGAAAATAACCCTCCACACGTGGAAGTATAAATAAGAAATTTTTTCCACATAGGCCTGATTTCAGAATTATCTTACAGAAGACAGGAAATCTTAATGCTAATTATTAGAGCAGAGAATCCCATGGGGTTTCAGCCAGAAATTGTGTTTTTTAAACAAAAACAACTTTTTAAATATACATTTTCCTTTCCAAACAACTAATTTTCCTACCCATCCTTATCTTGCCTGAAAGAAAATTACATTGAGCCCAACTTTCAGCCCAAGAGTTTATTGCTAAACAAAAAAAAATGCTCCGTGTGATTTGTGAGGCAATTGAAAGGGGAAAACTCCCTCATCTATACCCACCAGACACCAGCTCCTTTGTTCCTCAGTACCATTTCTCCTGAACTGTTTTCCATAAAGAAGAAATAAACTTGATCTAGTAAGGCATTAATAGATTTGATTAGATTTGTACGGCAAAGCGCTGGGTCATTGTGTCAGCGAGGGTATTCTAAATGTTAATGTGCGGGCTGCTCACCACTCGACAGATTGGAAGCTGAGACAAGACTATGATAAAGACCCCAGTGTTACAATTTTGCACTACCTGAAAATAGATAGGACCCTTGAAAAAATAATAATACAGTAACTTTTTTAAATTGAGGCAAAGAAAAATGCAGCATATGTAGGAATCACAGAACTCAGGTCAACCAAAGGCTAGAAAAATAAATCTATAGTGATAAGACTGAGATTACTTGTAGGACCAATGGGTACCAGGTAATGTCAAGACCCTAGTTCATGTCACAACTTGGTGACTAAGCACAGCACATGTATAAATATATCCCCTTCCTCACATCTGGCTGGTACTTTGAAAATAGTTCAGTCTCAGTTCAGTTCAGTCGCTCAGTTGTGTCTGACTCTTTGTGACCCCATGAATCACAGCACGCCAGGCCTCCCTGTCCATCATCAACTCCAGGAGTTCACTCAGACTCATGTCCATCTAGTCAGGGATGCCATCCAGCCATCTCATCCTCTGTCGTCCCCTTCTCCTCCTGCCCCCAATCCATCCCAGCATCAGACTCTTTTCCAAAGAGTCAACTCTTCCCATGAGGTGGCCAAAGTACTGGAATTTCAGCTTTAGCATCATTCCTTCCAAAGAAATCCCAGGGCTGATCTTCAGAATGGACTGGTTGGATCTCCTTGCAGTCCAAGGGACTCGCAAGAGTCTTTTCCAACACCACAGTTCA
Source organism: Oreotragus oreotragus (assembly GCA_006410675.1). NCBI lineage: Eukaryota > Metazoa > Chordata > Mammalia > Artiodactyla > Bovidae > Oreotragus > Oreotragus oreotragus. The sequence continues at coordinate 56,890 of SJYX01024891.1, forward strand.
AAAGCATCAATTCTTTGGTGCTCAGCCTTCTTCACAGTCCAACTCTCACATCCATACATGACTTGGCAAAGTAATGTCTCTGCTTTTCAACATGCTATCTAGGTTGGTCATAACTTTTCTTCCAAGTAGTAAGCGTCTTTTAATTTCATGGCTGGAATCACCATCTGCAGTTATTTTGGAGCCCCAAAAAATAAAGTCTGACACTGCTTCCACTGTTTTGCCATCTATTTCCCATGAAGTGATGGAACCAAATGCTATGATCTTCGTTTTCTGAATGTTGAGCTTTAAGCCAACTTTTTCACTCTCCTCTTCTACTTTCATCATCAAGAGGCTTTTTAGCTCCTCTTCACTCTCTGCCTTAAGGGTGGTGTCATCTGCATATGTGAGGTTATTAATATTTCTCCTGGCAATGTTGATTCCAGCTTGTGCTTCTTCCAGCCCAGCGTTTCTCATGATGTATTCTGCATAGAAGTTTAATAAGCAGGGTGACAATATATAGGTTAGACATACTCCTTTTCCTATTTGGAACCAGTCTGTTGTT
>SJYX01024891.1:73773-90187 GCA_006410675.1 Oreotragus oreotragus
AAAAAAAAAAAAAAAAGTACATGTAAACACAAAGCTGATTCACTTTTCTGTAAAGCAGAAACTAACACAATATGGTAAAGCAACTATAGCCTAATAACAGTTAACTAAAAACATATATATACACATAATATGTATATTTTACAAGCTTATATGTCTTATTTTTCTGAAAATCTCACTTTAAATTGATGGCTCATCAGATAATAGCGTCTTAAAAGTGAGCATTAAAAACATTTTAATTTTAAAAATATCCCAAAATGAGTATTATAGTACATGCTGTTAGTGTTGATGACGGGGGAGCCCAAGAAGCTTCTGTGATATATCACTGATGAAGATGAAGTTCCTACTACTCTTGATACATGTGTGTATCAACAATATCACAGCTCATGTGTGCTAACTTATGTTTTAAGCCAAAAAAGTCACACATCAAGAAACAGACTTGATGTAGGATATTAAACTGTATCTACACATAAATTTCAATAAATGCACCATTTTATAATCCATTTGTGGAAAAACACTTATTTGGCACATAAGCAGAAGCTTATGTTTAAATGAATTTAGTGTCCACAGTCTCCCTGTCAATACCAAGTCATAAGGTAAGATTCTTTTTCTCTTAATGCATTGAAATTTTTTATAAGTCATCACTGTGTACATTTGAATCATTTGATAACTAGTGAGAAACCTAGGTAAATTAGTTACTTAAAAAACAAAGTACAGTGTATAATCAGTTAGACTGACAAAACTTAAAGATCTATACTTACTTTGGAAAACCTTAAAGAAGAAGGTATTTGATACTTCATCAAGTAATCACACCCACATATTTTCAAAACTAAAAATGGCTAAACAGTTGTTCTACTCCAAATATGCTTGTAGATTAACAAACCTCCTATTGTTTATTAAAAGTTGTTTCTATTTTTCCTATGTGTTTAAACTGTGTTTTTTAAAAGTTGTTTCTATTTGTCTGATGTGTTTAATTATGTTTTTAAAAAGCTGTTTCTATTTGTCTGATGTGTTTAAACTATGTTTACAATTGGAAGAAGTATCCCTTAAAAAAAAAAATAAGCTGAACAGGACAACTAAGTCCTTGCAGTTCTCAGCTTCTTTGACTTTGCATGTAAAGTTCTTTACAATGCACAAGTTTTAACAAATAGGTATTAAGGAAAAGTTGGCAAGTTCCTAGGGAAAGGAAAACAGCTAAATATGGAAAGTGCTAGAAATAGAGTAAGCATAGTCTAACTGAACAAACTCCAGTCATAGGAAAGTTAAGGGAAATATCCCTGCCTTATTACAAGGAGAGTTTCTAAGAAAACTCAGAAGGACCACTAAAAAAAAAATTGACCAAATTCTGCTTCTGCAGTTATGGCTAATCCCTAAAGATGAGCAATCAAACTGATGTGACAACTTTTGACCTTTCTCCATCAAATACATACTAATAGTTTTTAAAACCAAAGTAAAGTCAGAACCATTTGCCTGAGTTTGAATCCTGACTCTGCCACTTCCTAGCTGTTGTGATCTCAGGAAATTCACTCAGCTTCTCTCTGCTTCAATTTATTTGTAAAATTGATGCAAGTATATTATCTATCTCATGGGGTTGAAACAGATTAAATAAGTAAACACATGTTAATGCTTACAGTGGTCCCTGACACATTCAAAGAACTAAGGTTTCTATAGCTAAATATATAGATGTTTTATTCCTTTATGTTTGCTTCAGTTGGTATTTTCTCTCCTAGTTTAGCAGTGTTTGTGAATTAGCAACCATTAATTCATATTTTGGAGAAGGGAATGGAAAGCCACTCCAGTATTCTTGCCTGGGAAACCCCATGGACAGAGGAAGCTGTCAGGCTTCAGTCCATGGGCTCACAAAGAGTTGGATACAACTGAACAACTAACGCAATCCTGCCGGGAGCCAGCGTGAGGAATCCCGCCCATGGCAAAGGTCATGACGAAGGAAGCCCGACAAAATGCAAAGGCGTGATCTGGCTTCAGGGGTTCCCCCTGGGTTTTCCTGAGCATCTACCCCGAAACCAAAATCTGTCTGTGTACTGTCTACTATATTATACTCTTCTGACATTACCACCTTTTCTCTGGAAAGAGTTAATTCAGAGCTTCAGTTAAAAGTCTCCAGTTAACAGTCTCCTACATATAAAAAGAATGTTTCAGCTCAAATCCCTTTGATGGCTCTCTAACTTGCCTAACAGTTGGGGACTTTTACAAACTTGTGAATTGTTTACAGCCCCCAACCGTGAGAGGCACGAAGCTTAAAGCATCTTAAAGATACAGAGCCTTTTCTAAAGAGCTAAAAATTATATTGGTGAGGGATTTTCACTGTTGACTCAATGACTGCTCCCAGGCTTCCATATTCTTTATCTTTTAGGCACCTGGGAGGATATTAATGTAAACAGGATGCATAAATAGGAATATAGTAGTTTTGATGTTAGCAACACTAGACTTTTGAGTTAATTAATTTTATCTTTGTTATAAATCACTACTTCTTTCATTGTTATAAATTGTTGTATCCTTGCTATGTAAGAATGTAACTTTATTTAGTGCTTTCTGAGAGTGGCACCAGACTTTGGGAAGAACAGCACAAATAAGTCTTCTGGTTAACAAACTCTTATCAGAAAAGGGCCGTAAAATGTTAATTGGCCTTCTGGCCAGAAAATGATGTAAACCACCTAAGACTTATGTATACAACTAGGTATGCAGAGAGAAAGCCTGGTCTCGATAAGAGTCAGGGCTGCTGACACTGCATAATTTTATGTTATCCATTGACCTCTATGTACAAAAAAAGGTATAAAAGGCCTTTCTGGACAATAGAGGATGGGCCAGTCACTGGACTGTTTTCCCCCGTGTCTTTACTCTATTTTCTGGCTAAATTCCCATCTGGGGCGTGGAGGCTCGCCATGTCTACTTACTTGCCCTGGCTTTTAAGATCCACACGAGAGGGAGCCCAAGGCGGGGCACCCCATGCTATTCAAGAGGACGCCGGTGGCCTAACATAGATGGTGCAAGTTCCTTGTCTTGGAACTTTATTGGTTTTCCATGTAAACCAAGTTATTCAGCCTCTTTTCTCCACTAAATTTTCCTACTATACTATTTCTTCCTAATTTCTTTTATATTTTTAAATAAATAAGTTTTTCCTCGCCATGCCATCCCCACTTCTAATTACCCTGGATCCACTGGGGCTGGACCCTGGCACAATCCTTTCTCTAACACAATTCATATTTACTCTGTGAAATAATGAAAACATAACATAGAAATATAATATACAGAATATATTTGCATTATATATATTAATATATTTTATCCACTAAAAAAGAAAGAAATCTGCTATTTGTTACAACATGGTCAAACCTTGAGGACATTATGCTAAGTAAAATAAACCAGACTCAGAAAGACAAATAAAAAGCCAAACTCTTAGAAGCAGAAATAAGATTGGTACTTGTCAGGAGCTAGGCTGGGGGAAATGGAGAGATGCCAGTCAGAGGGTATAAACTTCCAGTGATAAGATTAAATGCTAGAGATCTAATGCACATGGTGACTATAGTCAACAACACTATATTGTATACTTGAAAGTTACTAAGAAAGTAGATCTTAAATATTCTCATCATAAGAACAGAACAACAAAATGGTAACTATGTGAGTTGAAGAATGTGTTAACTAACTTTATTGTAGCAATATTTTGTAATATGCATGTATCAAGTCATCACACTGTACACATTAAATTTACACAATGTTATATGTCAATAAAGTTGGGGGGAAGTAATATGATAGAATATATTTTATTTATCCTTTTGCCAAGTAATTTATAACTTTTAAATATTTAGACTTATAGTAATGGGCCTCCATGTCTTTTGTTTCTGGGTCCCACAAATGTAATTAGGGACATGCCTCCTGAGTAGGAGAGGGGTAGCCATGCCATAGGAATGGCTGTCACATGCACCTTTCCAATTAACTATGGGATTTCCACAGCCTAGTCCAAGGGGTTATAAGCTAGACTTGAAGACCCAAAAGGCAAATATAATATCTGTTTTACTCATTGCTATTGCTATATACCAAGGATTACCAAAATATATCCCAGAGGCCAAATCCAGCCTGCAGCCTGTTTTTGTACCATCCATGAGCTAAAAAGGCTTTTACATTTTTAAATGGTTAGGGAAAAGTCAAAAGAATACTATTTCATGAACAAATAAAAATTATTTAATACATGAAACTCAAATTTAAGTGTCTATAAATAAAGTTTATCAGCCACACTGATTTGTTTATGTATCATGCATGGCTGATATAATAATATAATGGCAGAGCTGAGCAACTATAACCAGAGATCTTATGACTCTCAGCCTAATATTTTCCCCTAGCCCTTCACAGAAAAAAATACAGACCTCTGCTACATAACCAGTGCTTTTCAGAATATCTGGTACCTAAGCTATTCAATAAATGTTTCTCACATGAATGAATTAGAGGATGAATGAAAGTCATCTAGTAACAATTCATGTGAATCACTGTCAGATGTCATAACTGTAGCCCCTTTTCAGAGGGAAGGGCTTCCCTTCACATAGCATAGAATTAAATGTCATAACCACATGCTTTAAGCAACATAAATTTTGAAATAGAAATTTGATTTTTAAAGTTGTCTGGTGCACTTGGAAATATAGAAAGTGTCTCCAAGATGCCTCACAGTATAGCAAAACTGATAAGTTTAATGAGATCCAGGGCTCAGTGACTTCATGAAAGTTGAAGTTCAAACTTGGTTGATCCTAAAGGGAACCAGAGAGAACCATCTCAGGAACAGGATGCAGGAGATAGGAAACCCATTCATTAACTTACCTCATAAAATACAACTGTTATTCCCCTCAGAATCCTAGCATATTCTCCCTCTAAGGAAGACCTACCTGGAAGAACAAATTATGAACATGATATTAGCTGGTTCAATGGATTAGCAACATGAAACTGGACTGCCTATTGTATTTGCCTCCAACGAGTTGGAGGTGATTCTGTGTGACCCAAGCCTCTTTTTCTGTGGTCAGTGCTCAGGTGAAGATCACCAGCCCCTGCTGATTGATATTCCCCTCATCTATGCTTCCATGGCCGGGGAAGGCAATGGCACCCCACCCCAGTACTCTTGCCTGGAAAATCCAATGGACGGAGTAGCCTGGTGGGCTGCAGTCCATGGGGTCGCTAACAGTCGGACAGACTGAGCGACTTCACTTTCACTTTTCTCTTTCATGCATTGGAGAAGGAAATGGCAACCCACTCCAGTGTTCTTGCCTGTAGAATCCCAGGGATGGGGGAGCCTGGTGGGCTGCCGTCTATGGGGTCACACAGAGTTGGACACGACTGAAGTGACTTAGCAGCAGCAGCATGCTTCCATGGCTGACCTACTTCCCTTTATCTGTGGCATATTCATTATATATATATATATATATGTTCCTTTTATTATGCTACAATCAGTTTTAGGAGCCTGGGACACATTTTGACTTCAGTTGACTTTGCCTATTTCTACTACAGTTTATAGTACATGTGTTGATTTTATAAATTAACCTAACATAATAAATAGTATTTTCCAAATTGCAGCAGAAGAATGACAAATAGCTCACTACATTATACTGTCAAATAGGTATGTAACACACACACACAGAGTATGTGTGTATTTTCTACATAGGACCCATTCACCACATATATACACATAGAACAAAAACTTGATAACATAGTATTCTAATATATATCTAGAAAAATATTTTGTTGCATTTGGCTTTGAGGCTCTCAAGTGATTAATACTAGATTTATATAAAGTTGTAACAACTAACTTTCAAAAGGAAAATGCATTACAACTACCATAAATGGTGTGTTAATAATTATAAAAAGTCATAAATGGTTTTATAAGTAGAAAATTGCAGTTAGAACACTAAATGATGATAAAATCATTGTGGGAGAAGCCAAGGCATTTAAGCAATTACTTAAGTGCAGTGATGGGCTAAGTGTAATTCCATATTTAAAAGCAGCCAACATGAAAAACAATTTTAAATAACTTTAGCTAAAATTTCCCCAGCGCTTTCTTTGTGCCACACATTTTATGTGCATTGCCTTTTATTTAATTCTTATAGCTCTATGATATAAATGGGCTTCCCTGGTGGCTCAGGGGTAAAGAATCTGCCTGCCAATGCAGGAGACACAGATGCAAGCTCGATCCTTGGGTCAGGAAGATCCCCTGGAGAAGGAAATGGCAACCCAGTCCAGTATTCTTGGAATATTGGAAAATTGGAAAATCCCATGGAAACTAGAAAATCCCATGGACAGAGGAGCCTGCCGGGCTACAGTCCATGGGGTCACAAAAGAGTCAGACACAGCTTAGGGACTGAACAACAACTACTTAAATACCATTTTCTTTATTTTTCCAGGTAAGAAAACTGAGGCAGTATTGTGAAAAGATTATACTTTAAGCTCTTGAGTCAGAGTATTTCAATTTAAACTATGGCTCCACTACTTATAACTGTGTCATCTTAAGCAAGTTATTATCCTCTCTGCACTCTACGTTTCTCATTGGTAAAATGAGGTAATATTTGTAACTGCCTCAGGACATCTCACATGCTAGTAAAGTAATGCTCAACATTCTCCAAGCCAAGCTTCAGCAATACATGAACCATGAACTTCCAGATGTTCAACTGGTTTTAGGAAAGGCAGAGGAACCAGAGATCAAATCAAATTGCCAACATCTGCTGGATCATCGAAAAAGCAAGAGAGTTCCAGAAAAACATCTATTTCTGCTTTATTGACTATGCCAAAGCCTTTGACTGTGTGGATCACAATAAACTGTGGAAAATTCTGAAAGAGATGGGAATACCAGACCACCTGACCTGCCTCTTGAGAAACCTGTATGCAGGTCAGGAAGCAACAGTTAGAACTGGACATGGAACAACAGACTGGTTCCAAATAGGAAGAGGAGTACGTCAAGGCTGTATATTGTCACCCTGCTTATTTAACTTCTATGCAGAGTACATCATGAGAAACGCTGGGCTGGAAGAAGCACAAGCTGGAATCAAGATTGCTGGGAGAAATATCAATAACCTCAGATATGCAGATGACACCACCTTTAGGGCAGAAAGTGAAGAAAAACTAAAGAGCCTCCTGATGAAAGTGAAAGAGGAGAGTGAAAAAGTTGGCTTAAAGCTCAACATTCAGAAAACTAAGGTCATGGCATCTGGTCCCATCACTTCATGGAAAATAGATAGGGAAACAGTGGAAACTGTCAGACTTTATTTTTGAGGGCTCCAAAATCACCGCAGATGGTGACTGCACCCATGAAATTAAAAGAGGCTTTCTCCTTGGAAGGAAAGTTATGACCAGCCTCAACAGCATATTAAAAAGCAGAAACATTACTTTGCAAATGAAAGTCCATCTAGTCAAGGCTTTGATTTTTCCAGTAGTCATGTATGGATGTGAGAGCTGGACTATAAAGAAAGCTGAGTGAAGAACTGATGCTTTTGAACTGTGTTGTTGGAGAAGACTCTTGAGAGTCCCTTGGACTGCAAGAAGATCCAGCCAGTCCATCCTAAAGGAGATTAGTCCTGAGTGTTCATTGGAAGGATTGATATTGAAGCTGAAACTCCAATACCTTTGGCCACCTGATGCAAAGAGCTGACTTATTTGAAAAGACTCTGATGCTGGGAAACATTGAGGGCAGGAGGAGAAGGGGATGACAGAGGATGAGATGGTTAGATGGCATCACTGACTCAATGGACATGAGTTTGGGTAGACTCTGGCAGTTGGTGATGGATAGGCAAGCCTAGCATGCTGTGGTTCATGGGGTTGCAAAGAATCAGACATGACTGAGTGACTGTACTGAACAGAATGTTGTCATTAAAGATAAAATTAGATAAAAAGATAAAATAATGAAATTATTAGTTGAACATAGGCGCATAGTTAGAGAAGAAAATGGCAACCCATTCCAGTATTCTTGCTCATTAAATTCCATGGACAGAAGAGCTACTGTCATAGGGTCACAAAGTGTCAGACAGGACCGAGAAATTGGGCACACACACTGGCACGTAATACCCACTTGAGAGATGCTTGATATTATTAAAGAAGTTAGATAACATTCATGAGATCACAAAACTTACAAGTTATTGGAACAAGATAGGACCTGGGCCCATTTCATTCAAAACCCATACTCTTGATGTCTAAACTTGAAGGCCTTTGTTTACTTAACAACTGATGAGGTTACTTTAAATGATTCTAAAATATCTGATGGTCTATTACCCTTCTTTAAAGATCTCAAGATTGTTTTCAGGCTTTTTTCCCACTTTCCCCAACCCCAAATCAATGTCTGTAAGAGGAAAGAAAGGAAAGCGGCAAGGAAGGATGTGCATTTTCCATGGGTGGAGTAGATACCACAAAGGATAACCTAGCTTGAAGAGACTGTTGTGTCTTTCCCTAACGTCTTTCCCTAGACAGTGAACAGCCTTGCAACTAAGGGGTTGTTCACAGGAAGCGATTATCAGGAGCACCAATGAAGGTAGAGTGGGAGCTGAAGGGGAGCTGCCACAGTGACAACCAAGGGTCACAAGGGGACCACATACAGCACTAACTGACTGAAATAATCTCTTGTCCCTTTTCTGTAATTCATCCCCATTCCCATCTCCCCCCATCCCCAGCACTCTCCCAGCCCCACACAACACTGAAAGGGTAAAGCGACAGACCTGGGGTGGGGGGAGGAAGCAAAAATAGATCATGCTCCTACCCCACTGTAAGTGCCATCAGAGGTCAGGCCAGAGCTAGGAGAGGGAAACAGTGAGTCAAACAAGAGAGCGGATTTCTAAATTACTCTACACCAAATCCTTGATACCTTCAGGTGGCTGGAAAGTTATGGAATCTCCCCTTAAAAGTCAATAAGGAGTGGAAAATGGAGAATCAACCATGTAAGGGAAGTTATTAACTAGAGAAAAGCAAAACTGTTTCATGCTTGTATCCTGCCAAATTCACGCATTTTTATTAACTGATATAAGAGAGTGGATTTCTAAATTACTCTACACCAAATCCTTGATACCTTCAGGTGGCTGGAAAGTTATGGAATCTCCCCTTAAAAGTCAATAAGGAGTGGAAAATGGAGAATCAACCATGTAAGGGAAGTTATTAACTAGAGGAAAGCAAAACTGTTTCATGCTTGTACCCTGCCAAATTCACGCATTTTTATTAACTGATGGGATAATTATATAGCTTTATAAAATTATCATTGTGTTTATTTGCTTAATGTGCATATTTCTCTCTAGACTACAAGTTCTATGGGGGCAGAGGTTACTTTCCCAGTAGCAACCCAGCACTTGCACACAGCACTTCTTGCATCATTTGAGTTCAGTTCAGTCACTCAGTCGTGTCCGACTCTTTGCGACCCCATGAACTGCAGCACGCCAGGCCTCCCTGTCCATCATCAACTCCCGGAGTCTACCAAACCCATGTCCATCAAGTTGGTGATGCTATCCAGCCATCTCATCCTCTGTTGTTGGCAAAGTAATGTCTCTGCTTTTAAATATGCTATCTAGGTTGGTCATAACTTTCCTTCCAAGGAGTGTCTTTTTTTTTTTTTTTTTTTTTTAAGGAGTAAGTGTCTTTTAATTTCATGGCTTCAATTACCATCTGCAGTGATTTTGGAGCCCCCCCAAAAAAAAGTCTGACATCAATATTTTTTAAATAAATAAACGAGTCTACAGAAGATAACTCTCTTGAATTTTCATTTTAAAGTTCTCAACAGCTCCGAATAACCCCCCAAAATGTGCTTTGTTGTATTTGCATATGAAAGATATTCTAATTATCAGATGAGTCCATTAAAAATGAGACTCTGAGGCATGAAAACACTTTTGGGGAAAAAAAGAGAGAGAACCATCTGCCAGAGGTGTCCTTTTCTCTGGGAATGTTGTTTTCAGTCTGATATTCCTTGGAAGGAGAGGACTGTGGGAAAATAGCATAAGATCAGTCTGATGGGGAAAAAAGTCTCTAATAAGTAGCTGTTGCTTGTTCCAGAGAAAAGGCAAATGGGGTGGGAGGCAGAGGGAGTTACTTTTTCCTATACTTTCCTTCTCATTATAATGTCTCTCAAGGTGATATTTCATCCCAGAGTGATCGAAGTCCCTGAAATTTCAAGAACAGGCAGGCCTTCTTTTACAAGCAACAGTAAAAAATTTTGAGCAGCTAAGCATGTTACTAGGGAATTAATAATAAATCTGTACAGATTGATATTCCCCTGAGATAAAAGGAGAGAGAAAATATTAAAAAACCCATGCTCTTGGTAAATGAAAAACTAATGGAGTGTTTATTTCTCCAGGGAGAGAGGGACGCACTGCTTCCTTTTATTCCCAAGACTGAAGGCTGCCAGGTGGGCTAATGGGCAGGGAGATGGTCTCCGGTCATGTGATTCTATGAGAACATTAATGCTGACCCGACCAAAGCATAGTGCCAAGGAAAGAGCCAAACAGGCTTGGGTTAGAATGCCACTTTTATTGCTCATTAGTTGTGTAAGCTCAGCCAAGTAACATAGTGTCCTTGAGCCTTAGTCTTTGCAAGAGAAAATGGGGATAACACCTACTTCCTGATGAGCGGAGAATGAAACAGGAGTATCTGCCTACTGGCTAAGATCTAGTAAGGACTCAAGAAATTCCTAATATTTTTTCCCATGATATATATTTTTATACTTAATTTTCATCCAAAAGAGCCTCTTTACTCCACATAAACTACCTATTACTTCACATACTACTCTACTTTGATAATGCAAGATCCATAATCTTAGAATATCTTTCTTATCCAACTTCATCATATCTAATTTCATAGACATCAGTTCCTTAAAAGTACTGATCATGCTTCTTTGGATTCATCTTCTACCAACTCTCAATCCCCACTGCCATTAGTCACTGGTGGATTATAAGATCTGTGAAGCCAGATCTGTATTGTTTTCACCATTTTACCCCAGTATCTAACATAGAATTGATTACTTGTTGGTACTCAGTAAATATCTATTACCTGAATGGATGAATGTAAAATATACTCACCAAGACAGGCTAACTGCTGTATCAAACAATCTCAACATCCCAGTGTCTTAGGCCAATAAATGTGTATTTTTTCATACATCCACAGCTGAAAGTGAGTCAGCATGGAAATGTGCACTGCAGAATCATTCCAAAAGTGGGATCTTTTCATCTAGCATTTCACTTCCTCCAGGACCTCCAAATCCCCCACTGAATCTTCTATATCCAACCAGTAATTAAAGAAAGAGGAGGACTTCCCTGGTGGTCCAGTGATTAAGAATCCACCTTGCATTGTAGGGGACACCGGTTTGATCCCTAGTCCTAGAATCCACATGCCTCAGGACAACTAACCATGTGTGCCACAACTGCTGAAGCTGTGCTCTGGAGCCTGCAAGCCCACAACTACGGTGCAGCAACTACTGAGGCCTGCATGTTCCAGAGTCCACGCTCTGCAACAAGAGAAGCCACCACAATGAGAAACACACACTGTGACTAGAAGGTAGACACACTTGCCACAACTAGAAAAAGCCCACGTGGAGCAACGAAGACCCAGATCAACCAACAACAACAAAATAAATAAATCATCTTTTTGAAAAAGAGAAAAAGAAAAAGGAATCCAGGTCTAGAAGTGACTCATCACATCCACATCCCTTCACATTATATTGACCAGAACTCAGATGTATGGGCTCATCCCCTGCTAGAAAGTGTAATACAACTATGTCCCCAACAGGAAAAGGGGAACTCCTAGTCATGCTCTCACTTAACAAGTCAGACCATATCTGTTGAGTGAACAGCATTAAGAATTAGGCAGACAGCTATTATCCAACAGTTACAGCCACAGTTTGGGAACAAGATGCTGAGAGTCACAGAGGCTAAGAAGGAAAGGAAACAATAAGGTAGAAGAAACCAAAATCCAAAATAAGGGACCAGAATTAAATACAAGGCAAAAGTTCTACAGGCCCAAAGACAATGGCTGACATCATAGTTCAAATGTCAACACCAAATCAATGGCAGCAAAGGTAGCTATTCAAGTTATACCTGCTTCAAGTCTGTCATATTCTAGAAACTGAGATAGGTTGGGTTTCATGTGAGATCATTTGTTGAGGTCCTTTAATGGACCAGAACCTGGTGGTCTGGAGTCGACGATGAGAAAGTGAAAGAAGGAGAGAAGCTAATATTTCCTGGGTTACACAGCTGGCTTTCACGTTCCAGGAAATCAGCCAGAAATAGAGAGAGCGGGAGAGAGAAACAAAGAAGGAAAGACATGGGAACCAAAGCTCTGATGAAGCAAAGGTGTTGTAATCAACATGGTGTGGGCATATATACTGTCTTATAAGGTAGTTATTCTCAGCAAAAATAAAGATTAAAATTCCAGACTTACAAAACATAGGTGATTCATATAAAAGAGAGAGAGTGAGTTGTAAACAACCACTTTTACCCTATGGTTCACAAGAAGGAAGAGGGTATCTATCACCCTATTGCAAAACTAATGAAGGAAATGCCTCTCCTCTTAATTCCTGAATACTCAGGAATTAATAAGGAACAGAGGATTCCTGAGAGATCCAAAACAGCACACAGGAAGCCTCTTGTTAAATGCTTCTTGACAATCATGTGACTCAACGTGCAGATTTAGGAATTCAGAGGCAGGAATTTGTCAGTAATGCAAGTAACCAGAACCATAAAACCTGCACTAGAAATGATGGGGAAACATATGGACCCTCCAGAGACTTAGTCTCCTGGATTCCTTGTTTTCTACAGATCAAGGGACAGATTCTAGAAAGATCATGCTTTTCTGTAAGGGAAAGGCCTTATCTTAAACAGTTTGAGCTGTTATAACAAGATACCCATAGACTAGGTGGCTTAACTAACAAACACTCCTTTCTCACATTTCTGAAGGCTGGAAGTATGAGATCAGGGTGCCAACATGGTTAGGTTCTGTGCAAACCCTCTTCCTGGTTATAGAAGGCCGTTTTCTTGCCATGTCCTTCCTCACATGGTAGAAAGCAGAGAGAGAAGCAAGTTCTCTCATTTCTCTTGCTAAGAGGGCACTAATTCCATCATGCGGGCTCCACCCTTATAACCTGATATCACCCACAGGCCCCAACTCCAAATATCATCAAATAGAGGGTTAGGCTTCAATACATGAATTTTGAGATGGGGCGGGGGGCACATCCAGTCCATAGTCGACCTTATTCTGGAGAACAGGTAACAGATGCCCTGCATTTACCAAAGGGGCAGGTACCTGCACCTCCAGCTGTCATCTTGATGAGGCCCCTTTGCCTGAACGAAAACAGGACCAGCACTTCCTACGCCACTGCCCTGCACCTCTGCCCTTGACAGGAAAATGACAGGATCGCCCTCCTTTCTCACTTTCGGGTTTCCCTTTTCAGCACATTCCTCCCCTCCCCTGCCAAGCACAGTAATTAGTGGGCTAAATTGTAAATTTGTTTTGATTAATTAGTCTCAAAGCTGACTTGGCATGTATTGAGACAGTGGAGAGGGTTCTAGATTTATTTAGTGTTCAGATCCTTGCACTCTCTTGGATGCCTCTATCAGCAACAAAACTTAAAGCTCAAAACTGTCTATGTTAAAAAAAAAATGCTTTATGTACTTAATTAACTATTTGTCACTTTGAGGTAAGTCCAAAGATAAAATCTCACCATCCTGTGTAAGGTGATGGATGTGTATCTTTTTATAGTGCCATGGACCAGGAAACTCAAGAATCAATTTCTAGACTTGGGAATGATGACAAAATTGTCTAATATATTAATTCGTGCTGTGACACATTACTCATGATGTAACCTTCCAAATGGTTTCTCAAAATCTAAAAGCCCCCACCAATGAAGTTTTCTTAGGTTTCTACCTCCAGGAATCAATGTGAAAACTGAAGCTGGTAGTACTGAGCCCAGCAGAGCTGAGTTGAATCATAAGATTTGGGGGAAGAGAGTTCAACCAATAGGTTGAAAGCCTAAATTCAGACCTTATTCCTGCCAGTAACTGGCTGATGAGGAACCTCAGACAACCAACTAAAATGAGTTTAAAAGTAAAATAGGGAAATAGGGAATATTTTCGGAGAACGCAATGGCACCCCACTCCAGTACTTTTGCCTGGAAAATCCCATGGATGGAGGAGCCTGGTAGGCTGCAGTCCATGGGGTCGCTAGAGTCAGACACGACTGAGCGACTCCACTTTCACTTTTCACTTTCATGCATTGGAGAAGGAAATGACAACCCACTCCAGTGTTCTTGCCTGGAGAATCCCAGGGATGGGGAAACCTGGTGGACTGCTGTCTATGGGGTTGCACAGAGTCGGACACGACTGAAGTGACTTAGCAGCAACAGCACCAGCAGGGATTATTTTACCCCATATAACTAAAACGTCCAAGTATTGGTCTTTAGACCCAGCTGACTCACAAGGTTGAATCATGTTGACAAAGCTCGGGGTATGCCCTGTACTTAGCCTCTCTTACTTTTGTTTCTGGCTTTATTCTGCAGACAGTGTCAGAGATAGCTAGGGCAGACAGTCCATGGCAGTTCCACATGTAACAAGTCTTACAACTGTCAGTCCCATGAGAAAAGAGTGCTTCTCTCTTTGAACATCCATAAGCAAATCTTTACATTAGTCTCTGATTATATCATTTGGGTCATACGCCCACCCCTAAATCAATCACTGTAGCAAAAAAAAAAAAGTGAAAGTGTTATTGTTCAGTTTGGTCTGACTCTTTGGAGTCAGTGGACTCCATGGACTATAGCTTGCCAGGCTCCTCTGTCCATGGGAATTTATAGACAAGATTGTGGGAAGGGGTTGCTATCTCCTTCTCCAGGGGGTCGCCCAACCCCAGGGATCAAACCCTTACCTCCTACAAGTCTCCTGCATTGCAGGCATATTCTTCACCACTGAGCTACCAGGGAAGTCCTAGGATAAAATAACTGGAGTCCTACAGGCTACGCCTTATATCCCTTCCTATGATAAGATAGAGGGGAGGGGATTGAAATTGCATTGAATTTTCATCAATTCAGCTCAGTCACTCGGTCGTGTCTGACTCTGCGACCCCATAAATTGCAGCACACCAGGCCTCCCTGTCCATCACGAACTCCCACAGTTTACTCAAACTCATGTCCATCGAGTCGGTGATGCCATCCAACCATCCCATCCTCTGTCGTCCCCTTTTCCTCCCGCCCCCAATCCCTCCCAGCATCAGGGTCTTTTCCAATGAGTGAACTCTTCGCATCAGGGGGCCAAAGCACTGGAGTTTCAGCTTTAGCATCATTCCTTCCAATGAACACTCAGGACTGATCTCCTTTAGAATGGACTGGCTGGATCTCCTTGCAGGCCAAGGCACTCTCAAGAGTCTTCTCCAACACTACAGTTCAAAAGCATCAGTTCTTCGGCGCTCAGCTTTCTTCATAGTCCAACTCTCACATCTGTACATGACCACTGGAAAAAAATCATAGCCTTGACTACACGGACCTTTGTTGGCAAAGTAATGTCTCTGCTTTTGAATGTGCTATCTAGGATGGTCATAACTTTCTTTCCAAGGAGTAAGCATCTTTTAATTTCATGGCTTCAGTCACCATCTGCAGTGATTTTGGAGCCCCAGAAAATAAAGTCTGACACTGTTTCCACTATTTCCCCATCTATTTCCCATGAGTGATGGGACCAGATGCCATGATCTTAGTTTTCTGAATGTTGAGCTTTAAGCCAACTTTTTCACTCTCCTCTTTCACTTTCATCAAGAAGCTTTTTAGTTCCTCTTCACTCTCTGCCATATGGGCAGTGTCATCTGCATATCTGAGGTTATTGATATTTCTCCCAGCAAACTTGATTCTAGCTTGTGTTTCTTCCAGCCCAGCGTTTCTCATGATGTACTCTGCATAGAAGTTAAATAAGCAGGGTGACAATATACAGCCTTGACGTACTCTTTTTTCCTATTTGGAACCAATCTGTTGTTCCATGTGCAGTTCTAACTGTTTCTTCCTGACC
Organism: Oreotragus oreotragus; assembly: GCA_006410675.1. Classification (NCBI taxonomy): domain Eukaryota; kingdom Metazoa; phylum Chordata; class Mammalia; order Artiodactyla; family Bovidae; genus Oreotragus; species Oreotragus oreotragus. The sequence continues at coordinate 89,766 of SJYX01024891.1, forward strand.
TGCATATAGGTTTCTCAAGAGGCAGGTCAGGTGGCCTGGTATTCCCATCTCTTTAAGAATTTTCCACAGTTTATTGTGATCCACACAGTCAAAGGCTTTGGCATAGTCAATAAAACAGAAATAGATGTTTTTCTGGAACTCTTTTGCTTTTTCCATGATCCAGCGGATGTTGGCAATTTGATCTCTGGTTCCTCTGCCTTTTCTAAAACCAGCTTGAAGATCTGGAAGTTCATGGATCACATATTGTCGAAGCCTGTCTTGGAGAATTTTGAGCATTATTTTACTAGCAGTGAGATGAGTGCAATTGTGTGGTAGTTAGAGCATTCTTTGGCATTGCCTTTCTTTAGGATTGGAAAGAAAACTGACCTTTTCCAGTCCTGTGGCCACTGCTGAGTTTTCCAAATTTGCTGGCATATTGAGTG
>SJYX01024891.1:92023-103443 GCA_006410675.1 Oreotragus oreotragus
CACTCTATCAGATCTAGTCCCTTAAATCTATTTCTCACTTCCACTGTATAATCATAAGGGATTTGATTTAGGTCATACCTGAATGGTCTAGTGGTTTTCCCTGCTTTCTTCAGTTTAAGTCTGAATTTGGAAATAAGGAGTTCATGATCTGAGCCACAGTCAGCTCCCAGTCTTGTTTCTGCTGACTGCATAGAGCAAAGAATATAATCAGTCTGATTTTGGTGTTGACCATCTGATGATGTCCATGTGTAGAGTCTTCTCTCGTGTTGTTGGAAGAGGGTGTTTACTATGACCAGTGCATTCTCTTGGCAAAACGCTATTAGCCTTTGCCCTGCTTTATTCCATACTCTAAGGCCAAATTTGCCTGTTACTCCAGGTGTTTCTTGACATCCTACTTAGCCATATGCAATTGGGAAATGTGGTCCAAGACATAAAAGATCATATGCTATCATCAGATGCAAAGTAAGGACAGGATAGGATGGACAGACAAAAACACCATTAATCTGCACTATCACTTATTTAAACCAATAACTTATTTGATCTGAAAAACAGGCATAAGAATGTCTCCATTCACTTTACATGGGAGCATAAAAATGAAGCACCAAAAAGATGGCTCAAAAAAAGAACTTTAGGGAATAAGATACACCTCTTGTACATATCTACTGATAATATAAATTAGCATTAACACTTTGGAAAAGAATTTGGCATTGTCTTGTAAAACTAAATATTCATAAACCATACAACCTGGAAATTTCACTTCTAAATGGCAGAAACAAATATTCCATCTGCTCCCTATGTTTCTCACTATTCCTCTCTTGCATTAGGTTTGGTCATATGGCTACTTCAGGAAAAGGAAATGTAGAGAAAATCACCTGGCACTTCTGAGATGAGGCACCATAAAGCCCTGGGCAGTTCCATTGTGTCCCTTTTCACCTCCTAGGAATTGAAGTTCTACAGTGGCACCCCACTCCAGTACTCTTGCCTGGAAAATCCCATGGACAGAGGAGCCTGGTGGGCTGCAGTCTATGGGGTCGCTGAGAGTTGGACACGACTCAGTAACTTCAGTTTCACTTTTCACTTTCATGCATGAGGGAAATGGCAACCCACTCCAGTGTTCTTGCCTGGAGAATCCCAGGGACGGCNCCAGTACTCTTGCCTGGAAAATCCCATGGACAGAGGAGCCTGGTGGGCTGCAGTCTATGGGGTCGCTGAGAGTTGGACACGACTCAGTAACTTCAGTTTCACATTTCACTTTCATGCATGAAGGAAATGGCAACCCACTCCAGTGTTCTTGCCTGGAGAATCCCAGGGACGGCGGAACTCAGTGGGCTGCCATCTATGGGGTCACACAGAGTCGGACACGACTGAAGTGACTTAGCAGAAGACACAGCCAATGAGGATTCTGGCAGGCTACAGTCCATAGAGTCTCAAAGAGTCAGACACAACTGACCATGCACATATATGTAAAATGATGGTGTAGCCTCAGTCCCTGAGACTCTGCCACCAAGAAATCAACTTTTGTTTTATGAAGCCATCTACGTCTAAGGGTTAATTTGTTATCACAGCATTATCTGCTCATCCTGTCTGACATAATATAATTCTCAAAAGAAACATTCACACAGGTACAGGATAATCATAGCAATTACCTTTTTTTTTCAAAGATTTTTTGGATGTGGACCATTTTTTAAAGTCTTCATTGAATCTTCTATAATGCTCCTTCTGCTCTATGTTCCTGGCCCTGAGGCATGTGGGATCCCAGTTGCCCTACTAGGGACCACACCCATATCCCCTGCCCCTATTGGAAGGCAAAGTCCTAACCATTGGACTGCCAGGAAAGTCTACTAAAAATGTTTATGCAACTCAAATGCCTGCTGAAAAATATGATGGATTAAGAAACAGTATATTTCATGGTAGAATATTATACAGCCATAAAGATATTGCTACAAGCAACATTATGTATACATTTTAACAACATAATGTCAAGTGAAAAAAGCAACTCCTAGGAGACTGCATATTTGGTTTAGTGCCCTTTATATACTCTGCTGCTGCTGCTGCTGCTGCATCACTTCAGTCGTGTCCGACTCTGTGTGACCCCATATACAGCAGCCCACCAGGCTCCCCTGTCCCTAGGATTCTCCAGGCAAGAACACTGGAGTGGATTGCCATTTCCTTCTCCAATGCATGAAAGTGAAAAGTGAAAGTGAAGTCGCTCAGTCGTGTCTGACTCTTAGCGACCTCATAGACTGCAGCCCACCAGGCTCCTCCGTCCATGGGATTTTCCAGGCAAGAGTACTGGAGTGGGATGCCATTGCATGTGTAAAATAGATAGTGGGAACCTGCTAACAGCACAGGAAGCTCAGCTTGGTGCTCTGTGAATTACTTAGATGGGTGGGATTGGGGGAGAAAGACCTAAGAGTAAGGGGATATATGTACACATATAGCTGATTCACTTCCTTGTACAGCAGAGATAATACACTGCAAGCAATTATATGCCAATAAAAACAATAAATTTTGTTATTTTAAAATAATAAAAAATTTTCCCATTGAAAAAAATTTTAATTAAAAAATAAGCAAAGAAAAATATATTATCTAGGCACACAGGTAATTATGTTTTTAAGCAGGAATATGATCACAAAAATCAGTATTATTTACCTGGGGAGATGAGACAGTAGATAGGAGAGAACACACAGGTAAATATGATTATTGGTAATTTCAGTGGACTGAATATTTGTGTCCCTGCCCCCAAACTTCATATTGGTTTGGTCTGACTCTAGGAAGATGAAGATGATATTTGAAGACGGAGACTCCAAGCTATAGAATCTTATCAAGGGAACTAATTCCTCCAAATTTTAGTTTGCAAACTTGACTCCTCTGTAGAAGGGGCAGCCATTGCCAAGCCTGGTACACTGTTGGAGTCTGTCTTGGGATAATAAATCTCCTAAACTTATGCCCATTTTCCCTAATACTGACCCTCTCAGTCTCTTACTTTAAGATGCCATTTATCATCATATTTTCCCAGTATCTCACCTACCAAAACATGGCTTTAACAACAAGCCTGAACTCTTTCTCTCTCCTCTCCACGCTGTAAACACTCACCCAGGGCAATCTCAACAAAAAACAGCTTCAATACCCTCAACATGCTGATACATTCCAAATTCACACAATTATTTCCTGAAGAATGGAATGGTAATTCGGCTCATTTATCATCTTCATTTGGTGTCTGAAAGACACCTTTAAGTCAAAACATTACAATATTCGTCTTTAATCCCCCCTCCCAACTTTTATTCCTTCTCCTCTTTGATTAATGCTACCACTAGTTACCCAGTTTCCAAAATCGTGGATCTGAGGTTAACTGTAGGTAATACCCGATCTTTAGATGCCTTGGACAATGTTGACACCTTTCTCATGGGACACCATCAACAGTGACCAGGTCAAAATGAATGTCTTGTGGAGACATGTGGACTTTAAGGCTATTCTTAAAGACACATGAATCACCCCCAAAAGTCCCCACAAATAACCAGGAGGGATTTTTAAGAGACCAGGTTCTACATTATCAGGTAGAACTATGAACCAGAGGAATTTAAGTTACATAATTTTACCAATAGACTGGTAAGACCTAGACATATTTAAATTACATAGTTTGCTGTTTGTTTCTTCCACTATATCGTAAATCTCTAGAAATTATGGATTGCATTTTATTCATCTTTATCTCAGTGCCTTCCATGGTATCCAGCACATTGTAGATAGTTGACACTACTATTTCAATGAATAAATCAGTACACCATTGTAACTTCACTGGAGCTATCTACACTTGTGTGATTGAGGAAGTTTGGTGTCATGGTGAGCCTTCCCCTGTGTCTCTGATCCCAGGAGGAGCCCATATATCAGGATCCCTCCCCATGAAAGCAACTTTCAGAGCAGGGCTTCATGATTGCTTGTCAGGAAGTCATCTTGCCTTATACTTAACCTGTTTTCTAGCTCCACAAAAATAAGCAAATAACATAAAAGGAACAGGAGATGTGACAGTTCACGAACAAATCGCTCACTATGTTTTGGAAACATCTGCCTCAAGCGTTTGGCAGTGTGATTCATAACAAATTTTTTCTCTTTTTTTTTTGAAGCATCAATGAATAATATCATAAAAAAGAAGCGTGATACTTTCATAGAATGTAAATGAGGTGAAATAAAGAGGATGTTGATTCTACTAGAATCAATATTTACCAGTCTGGTTAAACTTTATAGAAACCATGATGAAGGGGTGCCTGCTTACGGTCAGGGAAGTGTGGTGTAGTATATCTGTTATAAGCTACCCACTGAAAACTGATTATTTTCCCTCTTCTATAATTCTGGAGTTTTTTTTTTTAAGCATGTTCGTTTATTTACCTTGTGGGATTCCACATTTTTGTCAGGTCATTTCCTTTATGTTATAAGAACCAATGTCAGATGTTCATTGTGGTGACACTTGTAAAGCCACCCAGTGGAATATAATGAGGCCTGCAGTCAATAAATAAATAATGTTGACCTGAAAAGAATAGTGAAAGCACAACTTCTCCCCACTAGTCACTACTGACTGTTAACTGCTCTACAAATGACACGAAAAGAATACCGTGCCCATGGCAACCCAGCAGTTGAACTCCAATGGTGAAGTTCTTTTTTTTTTCAGTCTTGGAAGAGAGGCAGATGTGTGTTCACATGCCTCCTATAGTTAATAATAACTTCTAAATCTGGCATTTCCTGATAATGCAACGAGCTTATAAAACAGCTTTCATCCAAGACCTTAAAAAGACCTAAAATCAAGCAAGTATTATCAGCATTTGAAAGATAATAAAACCCCCAAAGATTATGCAACTTGCCCAAGGTTAGACAGAAAAACTTATGAAAGCAAAAATACAGCTCAAGGTAACCAACTCCCAGTCTGCTGTTCTAATTAGACAATCCTCTCCTGTGTTGGACTCAAAGCTCTGCCTTAGGTTCTCAAAAACTTCCAATGGATCCGTAAGTCCAGGGAACACTCCCCACGGGCAGCTGTGGTTAATTGAACACCTTGCAACTTAGAAGTTTCTGTTGTTAGCCTCATTAATTAGTTTAAAGCATTTCTCACACACAAATTCTCAAACACATAAAAATTAAGGAGTTTCCTCCTCTTCTTTTATAATCTCATTAAGATGTTAAAAACAAATTATAATGGAAATGAATGTATCACACCTTTACTTACAGCTCAGTAGCAAGTAAAGCCACCAGCTGTATTTGTTACCGAGCCCAAGCTCATTCTGCTCACCGCCCAACAGGCTAACAAATCAGGAGAGGAGTTGTTGGAATAAGGAATAACGACTTTAATCAGAAAGCTAGCCAAGGGAGATGGCAGAGTAGCTTCTCAAAAGCTATCTTCCCTCAGTCCAAATTCAGGCTCCTTGTGTATACAAGAGGGGGAGGGGAGGGACCCACTGTGACACTGACCAATAGCTGAGCTGAACCACTAACGGTCACGGGTTGACCCTTGCTCATCAACGGTCACTTGCTTGGGGGAGGGGCTCATTGTGGGATCACTACAGAAGCTGCGCGGGGCTTCTATAGTTGGGGCCTGCCTGGCTACCAATACACCACGAGCAGAAAGGTGTGACTCCAGAAAGCGGCAGGTTCCAAAGTAGTACCTGGCTGCTCCAGCATCGTGATCCTCCAGCCCTGGATGGAGCGAGGCGTGCAGGCACGGGGATCACTGTCTGAGGCGGCAGGCGCCCTGGGCTCAGCCTGCCGCTGGCCCCACCCAACACAGCTCTTGATGGGCTAGGTTGATATGGCAGCTGGCACCCCTAGAGCAGAGCTCCCACCTGCCAGCTTGTGCAGTGGGTGGGCCGCAGGAGTGGACCAGCCCGGTGGGTTAGGTGCAGCATTGAGCAGAGAGGTGTGGCAGAGTGGCCCCTGCCTCAACAGAGCATGAGGGCAGTGCCAGGGAGGGAGGAGGGACCATCACGCCCCGGGGTCAGCAGGGGAGGCCACAACTACATACTGAGTTAGGGTAACTGCAAAGAGGCTGGAGGTGCAAAAGCCATCCACAAACACTCCCTCCTGATGCAGAGAGTGTTTTGAACGAAAGAAGGAAGTAGCGCAAAGATAATGGGAGTAGGGCTTCCCTGGTGGCTCAGGGGTAAAGAATCCACCTGCCAATGCAGGAGACATGGGTTCGATCCCTGGCGCAGGAAGATCCCATTCCTTGGCCAAGAAGGTCCCGTGTGCCGCAGGCAACTAAGCCCCTGGTCACAACTATTAAGGCTGTGCCCCAGACCCCATGCTCCACAAGAGAAGCCCCCGCTCACCACAACTAGCGAAAAGCCCGAGCAATACGAAGAGCCACACAGACAAAATAATAATAATAATTAATAACAAAGATAACAAAATATTGCTTAAAACAGGCAAAGCACTCAAGAACACTAAGTGATAATGTCTAAGATGTTTTTCCTTTCATCTCTGTTACTGCATTTGCCATTCCCTACAACGTGACCACCTTTCCTTTCTCATCTCTCCAACACATTAACTTCTCAAAGACCCAACTTACGAATCACCTCTTTCCTGAATGCTTGCTTGCCCTCTTCAGATGCTGTCTCATGCCTCCAGTCTAAAATATAGCCCTCTCTGCTCCCATGGCCTTCCTGGCTTCTATTAGCCACCCCTCCTTCTGTACTTAAATGGCCTCTCATACCTTAGACTGAGCTCCAAGAAAGCAGGAAAAGTGTTTCCATTGGTAAACATGGGAGAGAAGTCAGGAACTATTTCTCATCTCCTATGATCTGGCTTGAAACATAGAGGAATTTTAGGAAAATTGTCCAAATCTGGAAAAGGGGATTTCAGCTTCAAGGCATAAAGAGTTTAGAAGTTGTTGCTCTAATTATCCTTACAACAAGGAGAAAGATAAGCAAGCTGAAAATCAATGACTTTTCTTGAACCCGCCAGAGAACTGGGGTTGCAGAGAAAACTGCCATCCCAAAGTCTGGAGAGACGGGTGAAACCAGAGAGTTACAACTAAGATCTGCTTACCTGGAGAAGAGGCCACCAGATCCATGAACCAGAGGGAACACTAAAAAGGCAATTTTGATGAATTGTTGGCAGCTGAGTGTGGACTAAGGTGATCGGCATAAACTCCTGTGAGCTGCAGCCTTAAAGGACCCACACACCTTTGTGGGTTTTATCTCCAGGAATCTGCCAGGTTCTCCTGGTAAAAGCCAAGAAAAGACCTTCTTGTGGCTTTGGCAGGGACAAGAAGAAAGTAACTGTAACCACAGTGAAATACCCAGAGCATTCTCCTTACAAAGACCTACAAAATTTCTAAGGGAAAAGACTTGAGACTGTCACACTGGGGAAGGCCTTTTTCCTGACTCCAACACCCTCTAGCCTTGTTGTATCACATAAGGGGTAAAAGCAAAGCTGGAGTAAAACTGAAAAACACTTCTGATAATCGTAGCCCAGGCCCACAAAAAGATTAACATTTATTTTAGATTGTAAAACACTTTCCTTGCCTATCCCTTAGCACCACATCAACAGAGCTCCAGTAAAACAGTAATGAATTACAGCTAAGATGACTGTGAGATGAAAACTCTTACGTAAGGAGTTCTTAGGGAACATCAAAGACAATAAGGGGTTGTAGGACAAGGACATTCAAGAAATCTGAAGACTGACACATACAGCTACACTAGACATTAAACAGTCCGACTCCCAGCCATATTAAAAAAGAAAAAAAAAAAAACTAGCCTTCCCACTAAAGGCCTTTTTACCTCAGTTTCCAAAACTTCATACAACATTTAAAATTTTCAACAAAAAATTACAAAACATGCCAAAACGCAGGAAAAATCAACTTTAAGGGTTTATGAACATTAAAACTAGAGTCAGATCTGATACAGATTTTGAAATTTGTCAAAAGGGGAATTTAAAATATCCATGATTACTATGTTAAAAGTGCTAATGTAAGAAGTAGATGCCAGATATGCCATACAATATGCCAGATCAGATGGGTGATGTAAACAGAGAGATGGAAACTCTGAGAAAGTAACAAAAGAATACATTAAAAATCATAAACACTACAGAAGTGGAAAATGGTTTTGATGAGCTCACCAATAGACAGGTCACGGACAAGAAAGAATCAGTGAGCTTAAAGGTCACTTCCCAAACTTAAATGTAATGAGGAAAATGAATTTAAAAGAAAAAACAGAACACCCAAGAACTATAATTTCAAAAGATATGACATATGTGTAATTACAATACCAGAAGGAGAAGAAAAAAAGAACAGAGCAAAATAAATATTTGAAGAAATGCTGCTGCTGCTAAGTCACTTCAGTTGTGTCCGACTCTGTGCGACCCCGCAGATGGCAGCCCACCAGGCTCCGCCATCCCTGGGATTCTCCAGGCAAGAATACTGGAGTGGGCTGCCATTTCCTTCTCCAATGCATGAAAATGAAAAGTGAAAGTGAAGTCACCCAGTCGTGTCTGACTCTTCACAACCCCATGGACTGCAGCCTACCAGGCTTCTCCTTCCATGGGATTTTTCAGGCAAGAGTACTGAAGTGGGTTGTCATTGTCTTCTCCAGTTTGAAGAACTAATGGCTAACAATTTTTCAGAATTAATGACTGACACCCAACCATGCATCCTAGCAGCTCAGAGCACATCAATCAGAATAAATACCAAAAAACTTTACACTGAGAATATCATATTAAATCTACAAAAAACAAAAGACAAAGTCTTGAAAGAACCCAAAAGGAAAAAATCTTACCTACAGAGGATCAAGTGTAAGCGTAATAGCAGGCTTCTCAGAAATCATGCAAGCAAAAAAAGAATGGAATGAAATATTTACTGATGACAGAAGAAAACTAAAGCTGAAAAACAAGATTATTACTTTATTAATGAGGGGGTGTTACTTTTTAACAACTCTTTAATGTATAATTGATATATATTAAACTGCACATCTAAATTATATAATTTCATAAGATTTGAAATGTGTATATGCCTATGAAGCCATTACCACAACTAAGGTAATAAATACATCCATCACCCTCCCNTACTTTATTAATGAGGGGGTGTTACTTTTTAACAACTCTTTAATGTATAATTGATATATATTAAACTGCACATCTAAATTATATAATTTCATAAGATTTGAAATGTGTATATGCCTATGAAGCCATTACCACAACCAAGGTAATAAATATATCCATCACCCTCCCAAAGATTTGTCTTGTGCCCCTCTGCAATTCCTCCTTCCTAGGCTACCTTGCCTCTCCTCCCCAGGTAATCTGATCTGCCTTCAATCACTATAGATTAGTTTGCTTTTTCTATAACTTCATGTAAATGGATTCGTATAGTATATTCCCTTATGCGTGGCTTCTTTCACTCAGCATAATTATTCTGAGAATTATCCACATTGTAATGTGTATCAAAAGTTGATTTCTCTTTATTGTGATCATGGATTCTATTTATGCATATTCCACAATGTATCTGTTCACCTATTATTTGGCTATTTGAACTGTTTCCAGCTTAGAGCTATTATGAGTAAAGCAGCAGTTAACATTCATGTAAAAGTCCTTTTGCACATATATATTTTCATTTCTCTTGTGAAAATACCTAGTATTAAATAGTAAAATAGATGGATTGTGCTGTATGTGTATGTTCATTTAAGAAACTGCCAGATTGTTTTACAAATTATTTGTAACAAATTACTTGTAAGCAATGTATGAACATTGATTTCATTTACACCCTCACCAACATTTGATATTGTCAATGTTTTTAATTTTAGCCATTTTAATAGGTGTGTAGTGGCATCTCATGGTTTTAATTTGCATTTTCCTTATGACTGGCCAGCAGGAAAAGCTAGCTAGTAGCCTGAGCAGTACACAAACAGCCTCAAGGCCCTAGGGCAGTTAGTCACTCAGTCATGTCCGACTCTTTGAGACTCCCATGGACTAGAGCCCACGAGGATCCTCCATCCATGGGATTTTCCAGGTAAGAATACTGGAGTGGGTTGCCATTTCCTTATCCAGGGGATCTTCTCAACCCAGCCCAGTCTCCCTCATTGCTTGCAGACTCTTTATGATCTGAACCACCGAGAAGCATTATGACTAATAATGTTAAAGCACCTTTTCTTGTACTTTATTTATCCCCATGTTTCTTCTTGTTCAACTCCTCTGCTTGTTTTACATATGATCTTTTTTTTATATAACTGAGTTCTGAGAGTTCTTTACATGTTCTTAACACAAGTCCTTCATCAGATCTATGATCTGCAAATATTTTCTCTCAATCTGTGGCTTGTCTTTCATTCTTTTAAAAGTGTCTTTCAAAGAGAAGTTTTAACTTTGCTAAAGTCCAATTAATCAATTTTGTCTTTTATGAACCATACTTTTGGTGTTGTATTTAAGAAATTTTGCTCAACTCAGAGTCATAAAGTTTTATCCAAAGTTTTTTTCCTAGGAGTTTTATAGTTGTAGATTTTGCATTTGGTTTTATGATCTATTTTGATCTAGTTTTGTATATGATACAAGATATGTTTTGAAGTTCTTTGTTTTTTTTTTGTTTTGGTGGGGTGGTTTGGCACATGCCTGTTATGCCAGCACCATTTGTTGAAAAGTCTATCCTTTCTCTGCTGAATTGTCTTTACACATTTGTCAAAAATCAGTTGTCCATATATGTGTGCCATATTTGTGTGGGTCTGTTTCTTGACTTGCTATTCTATTCCACTGATCTATTTGTTTGTCTTTACACCAGTACCACTCACTCCTGATTACTTAGTTTCACAATAAGTCCTGAAATCAGGAGTTAGTCCTTCGACTTTGTTTTCCTTTTTAAAGTTTGATATACAACTGGCTATTCTAGGTCCTCTGCATTTTCATATGAATTTTAAAATCAGATCATCAATGTCTTGCCAAAAAAAAAAAAATCTTGCTGGACTTTTATTTCATTAAATCTGTTGATCAGTTTTGGAAAGTTTTACTTCCTAACAATAGTGAGTCTTGGGACATCCCTGGTGGTCCAATGGGTTAAGAATCTCCTTTGCAATGCAAGTGACTTGGGTTCGATTCCTGGTCAGGGAACTAAGATCTCATAGGTCATGGAGCAACTAAGTTCCAGCACCACAGCTTTGAGCCTACACACTCTGGAGTCTGCATTTGGCCATGAAGAGCACACATGCCACAACGAAGACCCAATGCAGCCATAAAGAAGTGTAGAAAAAAGTGAGCCTCCCAACCCATAAAGACAGTATATTTAATTAGGTCTTCTTTCATTAATTTTCAGATCTCAGTATATTCATATTGCTTATCTTTTATAATAACAGATTTATTCCTAGGCATCTTATGTGTGATGCTATCATAAATAATGCTACTTAATCTCAATTTTTAATTGTTGTCAAAATATATAGAAATACAACTGATTTTTGTATATT
>SJYX01024891.1:103916-116771 GCA_006410675.1 Oreotragus oreotragus
ATCTCCCAGCCCAGTCTCCCTCATTGCTTGCAGACTCTTTATGATCTGAACCACCGAGAAGCATTATGACTAATAATGTTAAAGCACCTTTTCTTGTACTTTATTTATCCCCATGTTTCTTCTTGTTCAACTCCTCTGCTTGTTTTACATATGATCTTTTTTTTATATAACTGAGTTCTGAGAGTTCTTTACATGTTCTTAACACAAGTCCTTCATCAGATCTATGATAATCTGCAAATATTTTCTCTCAATCTGTGGCTTGTCTTTCATTCTTTTAAAAGTGTCTTTCAAAGAGAAGTTTTAACTTTGCTAAAGTCCAATTGATCAATTTTGTCTTTTATGAACCATACTTTTGGTGTTGTATTTAAGAAATTTTGCTCAACTCAGAGTCATAAAGTTTTATCCAAAGTTTTTTTCCTAGGAGTTTTATAGTTGTAGATTTTGCATTTGGTTTTATGATCTATTTTGATCTAGTTTTGTATATGATACAAGATATGTTTTGAAGTTCTTTGTTTTTTTTTTGTTTTGGTGGGGTGGTTTGGCACATGCCTGTTATGCCATCACCGTTTGTTGAAAAGTCTATCCTTTCTCTGCTGAATTGTCTTTACACATTTGTCAAAAATCAGTTGTCCATATATGTGTGCCATATTTGTGTGGGTCTGTTTCTTGACTTGCTATTCTATTCCACTGATCTATTTGTTTGTCTTTACACCAGTACCACTCACTCCTGATTACTTAGTTTCACAATAAGTCCTGAAATCAGGAGTTAGTCCTTCGACTTTGTTTTCCTTTTTAAAGTTTGATATACAACTGGCTATTCTAGGTCCTCTGCATTTTCATATGAATTTTAAAATCAGATCATCAATGTCTTGCCAAAAAAAAAAAAATCTTGCTGGACTTTTATTTCATTAAATCTGTTGATCAGTTTTGGAAAGTTTTACTTCCTAACAATAGTGAGTCTTGGGACATCCCTGGTGGTCCAATGGGTTAAGAATCTCCTTTGCAATGCAAGTGACTTGGGTTCGATTCCTGGTCAGGGAACTAAGATCTCATAGGTCATGGAGCAACTAAGTTCCAGCACCACAGCTTTGAGCCTACACACTCTGGAGTCTGCATTTGGCCATGAAGAGCACACATGCCACAACGAAGACCCAATGCAGCCATAAAGAAGTGTAGAAAAAAGTGAGCCTCCCAACCCATAAAGACAGTATATTTAATTAGGTCTTCTTTCATTAATTTTCAGATCTCAGTATATTCATATTGCTTATCTTTTATAATAACAGATTTATTCCTAGGCATCTTATGTGTGATGCTATCATAAATAATGTTACTTAATCTCAATTTTTAATTGTTGTCAAAATATATAGAAATACAACTGATTTTTGTATATTAATCTTGTATCTTGCATATGTAGTAAAGTTACTTAATACTTCTACCTTTTGGGGCTTTTTTAACTTTCATTAAAGTTTTTACTCTCAGCCAAAAAAAAAGAGTTTGACTTCTTGCCATCAGGATGCCTTTCTCCCGCTTGTGTTACTGCACTGGTTTTACTATAACGCTGAACAGAAGTGATGAGAGCAATTCCTTGTCTTGCTGCTGAAGTAGGGGAGAAAAAAGGCCCTGTTAGGTTTGATGTTAGATGTGAGTCTTTGGGTAGCACCCTTTATCAGGTTAAGAAGATCTTTATTTATTTCTGTTTTACTCGGCAGAGATGTTAAATTTTATCAAATAAGTTTTGCATCTATCGAGATAATCATATGGATTTACTTTTCAATTTTGTTAATATGACAATTTAATTGATTGGGGGATGTTAAAACAACTTTGCATTACTAGGACAATCTCACTTGATCATGATGTAGATGCTTATATTTCCAATTTAGTTTGTTTTGTTTAGAATTTTTGCATCTATATTAATAAGGGATATTAGCCTATAATTTTCTTATAATGTCCTTGTCTTGTTTTGGTACACTAGTTATGATGACCTCATAGATGAGTTAGGAAGTACTATCTTCTTCTCAATTTTCTGCATGACCTTGTGTAGAATTACTATTATTTCTTCCTTAGATGTTCTGTAGAATGCATCCATAGAAAAGTAGATAACTAAAAATAAGTTACTACAAATCTGTTACCCAGAGATAATCACTGTGCCTGTTCCTGTATAACATTTTGAGATTAGACACCATACTGGGTTAAAACAATGGAAAATTACAAGTCATCTAAATGTGCAATCGTAAAGAAATGGTTCCATAAATGTGATTCGTCTATACAAGAGAATATTAAGTAGTCAATAAAAATACTGTTTAAAGTATTTTCAATTATATGTAAGTTTAGCTAATGGGATGGGGTGGTGGGTTTTGATTGCTGATTTGGGGGAGTTGTTTTTGTTTTGCTATTGTTGTTTTGTTTTTCTGTAATAAAACCATAACAATATAATCTAGTTAAATGGTCTTTTAAAAATACAATAATGTTCTGCCTCCCCAGGACTGAGAATTCAATATACCTTTGGATTAAATTTGGGGTTTTTTTTTATGTTGAACGTGATCATTAGTTACATAAATGTAAAGAAAGTATTTGAATAGCCTTAAGAAAACTGTAACACTGTGACATTATCTGCAGTCAGCTGATTTTTATTTAGTTTTGTTTTGTTTTGTTCTTAATGTCTATGGTTGAACAATTGTCTCTGTCTCTATTGTGTTTATACAGAGAGGGAAGGAAAAATATTTATCCCTGTATAGCTTATGTCTTATATCTGTATACATAACTGCTGCTGCTGCTGCTAAGTCGCTTCAGTCGTGTCCGACTCTGTGCGACCCCACAGACAGCAGCCCACCAGGCTCCCCCATCCCTGGGATTCTCCAGGCAAGAATACTGGAGTGGTTTGCCATTTCCTTCTCCAATGCATGAAAGTGAAAAGTGAAAGTGAAGTTGCTCAGTCGTGTCCGACTCTTAGCGACGCTATGGTCTGCAGCCTATCAGGCTCCTCCGTCCATGGGATTTTCCAGGTAAGAGTACTGGAATGGGGTGCTATTGACTTCCCTGGTATACATAACTAGATACTATAAATTGCTAGCTGCTTTCGTAAGGATGTATGTTCTTATTCAATTTCTTATGAATGATGTAGGATGAGAATCACGGGACTGCCCAAGAAACATATATGAATAATATTTGATGCAAGAAAACAGAAAGTAAAACAACTGAACTTTTGATGTCCTTTATATAATGTTAATTAAGATTAAATCACCCCAGACTAGCCCTTCTAATGTAACTTTCTTGCACTAGTTTTTACACCACTCTGGATGGGATAGGGTTTCCTCTAAATGAAGCAGGTATTTTCTCTCCAGTCATGCTGGGGAAATGCCACTTAGAATGGAAAGTAAGAATTAGGAACTTAGCTTAGACTGAGACAAGGACCTGAACTCAAAGACATTTCATGAAGCGGATGTCTGTCCAGTGCAAGAGGCCGCAGGAAGCAGGGAGGGAGCCCCCTGCAGGACACTGAGGGTACACAAGCTTCCAGAGTAGCCTTAGCGGCCACCTTACATTAACCCCTGTGTTAGACTAAAGGTTCCAGGATATTAGAATTATTCCAGGATATTCAGCAAAATCTTGTTCCAGGAGGCAGCTGGGTTTACACTGTCAAACATGAAGGGAAAGGTCTGGAGTGAGAAACAAATGGAAAAGTGGTGTCTGCCTCCTGGAGGCCCAAGTTGAGGGAGAAACTGCAGAAACTAACAGAAGTAGTGTCCGGAAGAGCAGTTGATGACAGAGACAGTGACATGCTGAGTACAGGTAGCTGGAGATGAAGATGAGGATCCCGTGACTAAATATGTGTGGGAAAGCAATGGGGAATTAAGAGTGTTGATGGTTTGAAGAGAAAGAAAGTATGAGATCATGTGTAGGGGAGAACAGAAAGGAGAATTAAGTGGTGTTTAAATCCTGGCTTTGCCACATACTAGCTCAGTGACCTACGGCAAGTAGTTTAGCTTCTCTGACCCTTATTTCCCTTATTTGTAAAATGGGTATAGTAGTAACGCTACCATAAATGGATTGTTCTGAGGCGGATGTGAATTAACACACATAAAGATGTCACCATAGCATTTAATGATGGAAATACATTCAGGATGTATTTAATGAAAAATGTCACAAAATAGTATGTAGATTTTAATCACATATGAAGCGACTTAGCAGCAGCAGCAGCAGCCAATATATAGAGATAAATAAGAGAAATTATGGAAAAATATACTCCAATATCTCTGGATTGGGAGATTATAGGCCATTTTAATTTTTCCTTTTCACATTTCTACTCCTGAAGTTACTTATAGTCAACTTTTATAATGAAAAAAAACAAAAATATATATTCATCATGTAATAACAGAGCAGTGTAAGATTCTGGAAAGTTGATTGATAAAATCAGATTCTCTAGTATGCCCCCAAGAAATTAACTTTAAAGCTAACATGCCCTAAGAATTCATAGAAGAGGAGTTTCCACTTGTTTGTTTACTATATGATATTTATAAGTTCTAGTACTTGCTCTTACCCTTTTAAGATGTCCTTTTTTAAGGTGATTCCATCCTTATCAGCAAAGGCGTCTATGCTAGACTCACTCTCAGGGACTAGGCAGGGAATGAACAGGCCTTTAAAGATGGTCACCTAGGGACCTCCCTGATGGTCTAGCAGTTAAGACTCTGCACTCCTAATACAGGGTGCCAGGGTTCAATCCCTGGTCAGGGAACTAAGATCCTGTATGCCATGAGATGTGACCAAAAAAGAAAAAGATGGTCACCTGGTGACACAAAAGAGGCTGTATGTTAACCTTACCTTTTTGAAGTACTGCACAACACTGACCACTTAGTATTGGATGAAAAATAAAGATGCTCTTTATACATTGGCTGCCTACACTTTCACAACAATCTTATAATGAAGGCACTACCATTGTCAAAATGTTCAGTGAGGCCCAGGAAGGTTAAATAATTTGCCTAGACCACACAGCCAGGAAAGAATCAAACCAGTATCCAAGCAGAACCCAGGCACGCAGCTGCTCTCAGACTTTCAACCACAGGAACTCAGAAGCCCACGTGCACACACACTCTACATGGGAACTGAAAGAATCCTCAGCAGACATGATAACCCACGATTCCCAAGGTTCTTCCAGCACTTACCTGCAGACTTCAGAATCCTATATTAGCTTACAGTTTTGAAGCTAAATGGAAAGGGAAGGAATACTGTCAATAAAAACATTGAAAAACAAGAATGGCAACCACCTTCTTATGCAATCAATCTAAAGCCATATATTACAGTGCTCTGTGACAATGTGGAGGGGTGGGATGGGGGCTTGGGGGGAGACTCAAGAGGAAGATGATAATTGTATACTTATATCTGATTTATGTTGTAGAGCAGAAATCAACAAAACATTGTAAAGAAATTATCCCCAGTTAAAGATAAAATTTTTAAATAAATTAAAAATAATTCTATTTTTTCTTAAAAAATTAAAACTGCGTAAGTTTAAGAACTAAATATTACAGCAGACCTACTTTTATTTTCCTTAAAAACAGGACAACAGACCCAAAATGGAGTCACTTACGCTAAGCCTCATGTCACCAAACCAAAGTTAAGATCAGTTTTGACTTCCCCAGAAATGGAATCTTAAACCAGTAAGTCAAGATAATGTAATCAGCACCAGTTAGGTAATATGCCTGATAAAACCCTGATGCTGCTGCTGCTGCTGTTAAGTTGCTTCAGTCGTGTCTGATTCTTTGCGATCCCATGGACTGGAGCCTACCAGGCTCCTCCTTCCATGGGATTCTCCAGGCAAGAGTACTGGAGTGGGGTGCCATTGCCTTCTCTGATAAACCCTTACAATCCCCTAAAGGAAAGTGATTTTGACAAAACCAACCTCTCTTTTTCTAATATAACGTCCTCATTCCCGCTCACTCCTGACCATAAAAATCCTTCATTTTGTACAGCTCCTGGAAGCTCCTTTCTCTCTGATAGACAGGATACTACCCAATTCATGAATCATTGCATAAAGCCAATAAGATCTTTAAAATGTACTCAGCTGAATTTTGTTTTTTAACATTATGATTATAGAATGTACTGCCATTCATTCATTTGCTCATTTATCCCAAAAATATTTCCAGAATGCCATTATATTCCAGACACTGTGTGGCAGACATAGAGTAGTCTCAATGGCTCACTTGGAAGTGAGTTATTATTTCAAACTCCTCAGATCACCACCTTCTGAGATTCAGCATTAACAGGAAGAGATCCACACCTGCCTCCACACACAAGCTTCCCTCTGCAGGTACATTCACATAGGCACAGGTTCTCCCGTGTGCCCCAAACAAGGCAGACTCTGTAGTCTGCCTTGTTAACATGCAATAAAACTTTATATCCATCTCTAGGAATTAGGGTGGAAGCAAATACACATGTATGGATCAGGTTCCAGACAGGTTACTCCCCAAATGTGGCAAACTGAATATTTTAAGTGGAAGGAGTTTCAGAAGACAGCAAAAGCAGGAAGGTACAACCTTCTCCCCAGAAACAGATCATATAACCTTCATGTGGGAGGTGCCCTCCCAATACACGGAGGAAAGGAGCATCCTCATCTCCAAAGATAACTGAACACCAAGAAGGTACAGAACCAGCAGGCTTTGCTGAGTTTCCCCCAGTTCACTGCCCTTGCCTCATACTGACTATCACATGTCTACACGAAGGCCTGCTTTTCATCAAATCTAGCATAAACACTCAAGTGTGTTTCTTAGGGTCTTCACTTCCTCAATGAAGTCTCTCATGACACACTAAACTTACATAAATCTCTACACTTTTGGTAATTTGTCTTTGTCAGTTTAATTTTCAGACCCAGCCAGGGAGCCTAAGAAGATGTAGAAAAACTTTTTCCTCCTTCAAAATACAAATAAAGGGGATTTTAATGGAAAGACACTGATAACCAGCAGATATCTGTGTAACCTGAGTGCCTGTTTATCTCCAGTGATTTTTTTTTAAGGGTCTATGAAAATTACCATCTTCTGTGAATGGTAAATCCAGGTCTGGTTTTACACATTGAGGGCACTGTGTTTGAAGGGGGATGGTGTCTTTCTCTGTCTTCAAATGCAGGGAAAGCTCCCTTGGAACACAGCTTTCATCCTTTATTGTGGAAGGGCTACTTGGTGATGGAGTCATTATCTTGCTCAGCCTTAAGGGAAAGTGTCCCTTCTTTCCTGTATTAAAATGCCTGCTCCTTGACTCAGTTATTAAAATGAGGGAGCAAATAGCTCCTTGTTCTAATTTTCTTTATCAGCCTCCACAGGGCCCATTTCAGACTGTCTGTAAAGTGTTAGAATGCAATTGTGTGCTTGAATAAAAAGGAGAAACTGAATTAGAGCCTCTTAAGACCATTATATTGTTTTATTTAGTGACACTGTTTGCCTCTTCATTACTAAGCAATGAGCTAAGTGTTCTTTCTGAGTAATAATGATACCACATTTAACCACAAATTTCCTCTTTGCAAAGCACTTTCGCATGTGCTATCCCTTTTGATCCATGCCACAACTCTGGAGCAGATCAGGATGGTGCTCTAATCGTCAGTTTACAAAGGAGGGGGCTGAATCAGGGTTAAGTTATAGCTTTAAAACTTCAAAGCCAGGATGTGAAAGCAGATGAGCCTGGAATTGAAGCAGAGCTCATCTCACCTTAGCTGGTTGCCACAGGCCATCTTCCCAGCTCATCAAAAACTCGACACTGAGTCTCCCTGCTGCCTCTGGGTAGAAGCCCTCTGCCCTAACTTAGACGATTAGCCTTTGAGAGGACAGAAGTGAGGGAAATCAGGAGCACTTCACATTAGTGGACAAAACATATTTGTTACTAATCCATACACTATGGGGAACAGGCCACAGTTAAGGGGTTTAAGTTTTTGAACAGCAACCTTAATTGTGAGTATTAATGTGAATATTTTCATAATCTGTTTAGATACTCTATTGTGAGTTAAGAAATGTCCACATTTTATAGAACATTTCAGCGTTGTCACAAATAATATTTGGTTGCAAATGACTCTAGCAGGTACATATGCTTCTTTCAGAAATAAACCTGATCCTGGAAATATTTGTACAAACCAACTTTATGACAAACTATATTTCATAAGGAGTTTTTCATATTTAACACAATTCCCCAAAGATGTTATTTTATGATGCAAATAATTTCTCCTTGACTAACTGCATCAATCAATTTACATTGTAAGTAGAAGGTTATATTCAATCGGAAAGCACATATAAGATATTTAGATATTTCAGTTGCCTTGTTTAAATCAGCTTTAGCATTTCCTGGTCCTCATAGATGGGGAAACAGTGGAAACAGTGTCAGATTTTGTTTTGAGGGGCTCCAAAATCACTGCAGATGGTGACTGCAGCCATGAAATTAAAAGATGCTTACTCCTTGGAAGGAAAGTTATGACCAACCTAGATAGCATATTGAAAAGCAGAGACATTACTTTGCCAACAAAGGTCTGTCTAGTCAAGGCTATGGTTTTTCCAGTAGTCATGTATGGATGTGAGAGTTGGACTGGGAAGAAAGCTGAGTGCCGAAGAATTGATGATTTTGAACTGTGGTGTTGGAGAAGACTCTTGAGAGTCCCTTGGACTGCAACGAGATCCAACCAGTCCTTTTTAATGGAGATCAGTCCTGGGTGTTCTTTGGAAGGAATGATGCTAAAGCTGAAACTCCAGTACTTTGGCCACCTCATGCAAAGAGTTGACTCATTGGAAAAGACTCTGATGCTGGGAGGGATTGGGGGCAGGAGGAGAAGGGGACGACAGAGGATGAGATGGCTGGATGGCATCACTGACTTGATGGACGTGAGTTTGAGTGAACCCTGGGAGCTGGTGATGGACAGGGAGGCCTGGGGTGCTGCAATTCATGGGGTCGCAAAGAGTCGGACATGACTGAGTGACTGAACTAAATTGAACTGAGCTGAGCATCTCTTGTGTGCCAGGAGTCTCTAGAGATTGGGAATTCAAAGACAAAAATACTAACACTTGTGCTCAGATTGCCCACAACCCTCGATGGAAAAGAAACTTAACTAGGAAGATGTTCTAATTCCCCATTTGATGGTTTTCAAATCCCAGAAATTTCTAAAAATATTTGTGTCGTTACCAAAAGTGGGTTGCATAATTACCAAAGATAATATCTTATCTAAAATGTAAACCTTGACAAAGATCGACATGGTAATAGTCAAGTTGCGTGTTGAAAGGCCAAGTTCAATTCAGTTCAGTTCAGTCGCTCAGTTGTGTCTGACTCTTTGCGACCCCATGAATCGCAGCACGCCAGGCCTCCCTGTCCATCACCAACTCCCAGAGTTCACCCAGACTCACGTCCATCGAGTCAGTGATGCCATCCAGCCATCTCATCCTCTGTCATCCCCTTCTCCTCCTGCCCCCAATCCCTCCCAGCATCAGAGTCTTTTCCAATGAGTCAACCCTTCGCACGAGGTGGCCAAAGTATTGGTGCTTCAGCTTCAAAATCAGTCTTACCAATGAACACCCAGGACTGATCTCCTTCAGAATGGACTGGTTGGATCTCCTTGCAGTCCAAGGGACTCTCAAGTCTTCTCCAATAACACAGTTCAAAAGCATCAATTCTTCGGCACTCAGCCTTCTTCACAGTCCAACTCTCACATCCATACATGACCACAGGAAAAACCATAGTCTTGACTAGATGGACCTTAGTCGGCAAAGTAATGTCTCTGCTTTTGAATAAGGCCAAGGCAGACAGTAAAAGGGCAATGGGAAGAGAAGCAAGGGGAGATGTGATGTAAGACCTTCAGGCACCACAAGGGGGCTCTCCCTTCACAGGAGCCAGCGCCTTGTCCAGCAGTTGTCAAAAGGTCTACTGAAGCATCTTTATGATTTTAAGAATCTATCTGAGCGAAAATTGACTCAACTTGAGCAGCACCAAACTGGAAGTGGTTAAGAATGTTCTTCTTACAGGAGCTAGAGGAAAAACTTTTACAGAGAAGAAGTGAAGCAAAACAAGGAAATTATTTCCCTGGCTGTGTCACAAGCAGTTTTTTAGTTGGTTGGTTGTCATTGGTTGCCCTTAGGTTTTGACTTCTTAACCTGGAGGCACTGTAGTCTAAGCTTTGGGGTCGCTTACATGGGCTGCTAAGGTATCAGTCTAACGGCCTCCTTGTTCAATTAACACAAGTGTGTTTAATCTACTTGGGAACGTCTCTGGAAAGGCTCAGAGAAAGGTCTCAGAAGGAGCTATTCCTCAGAGTGGTTCCTGGAAGAGAGAAAAGTGGGGGAGCTTATGTGCCAGGCTCCCCCTTTTCTGTATAATTTTATATATTTGTTTTTGGCGGTGCTGGGTCTTCGTTGCTGCTCAGGCTTTCCCCTCCTTGCAGAGAGCAAGGGGTCCTCTCTAGTTGTGATGTGTGGGTTCCCCATTGCAGTGGCTTCTCTTGTTGTAGAACACAGGCTCTGGGGCAAGCAGGCTTCAGTAGCTGCGGCTCCAGGGCTCTAGAGCACTGGCTCAGTAGTCTTAGTTGCTCCGCAGCATGTGGGATCACCCTGGACCAGGAATCAAACTCGTGTCTCCTGCATTGGCAGGCGGATTCTTTACCACTGCAGGCTCCTGTTTTTTTATTGATCAAGGTTCACCTCCATGGCAATCTACAATAGATTGTGCAAATCAGTCCCCTCTGTTCACTAAGAAAGACAGTTAGCACTCCCATGAGCTGATGTTGTGTGCTAGTTCAAGTACAGAGGGAATGCCTGGTGAGGTGAGGGTGAGGCAGCAACTGAAAATAAACAGGGAAATGAGACGGATAGAGGGATAAAGAAGGAAGGGAGGAAAGGAGACGCTGAGAATCATATTTACCATTGATCCCAATATAGCATACCTTCTTATTTCTTTATTTCAGACTCAATACATAAAATAATTGCCTGAATTTCTCCCCAGAACATGCTAATTGGAGATTATAGGTGAGATTGCTTTTTTATATGGTCTTAAAGAATCAGGTTTCAAGTATTATTTATTAATATTTATAGCTTCCACTAAACAGTAAGTTTTTGATAATAAGGATCACATTTGATTTTTATTTCCATTATACTCTCGAGTAGCTGTCACTTAGTAGGAGCTCAGCAAATGAATGAATAAGTGAATGAGTGATATGAGTGCTCCAGATTCAAACACTGAATTGTAGGCACTCAGTTACACATTGGCTAGCTTCTCTGGTGATACCATTAAATAGGTGTAAAATATATTTATTATTTGTCTTATTTTTTGAATAGTCTGTTTCAATAGTGTGTAAACATTAAATAGTCTTGCTTTTTATTCCCTCTGTGTGTTAAGTCCTCCTCTCCTTTTTTGTTTCAAGCTTTTGGCATTTTTGAACAAGAAAAAAGAAGTCAAGGAAAATGCCTTCTTTTTATCTGTGGCTGCTGCTGTAGTCTCTCTAATACATGAATGCCCTCCGGTGGCAGGTGTCTAAATGCTGGCTCTGCTGGCGAGTGACGTGTGTTGTGTGTGCTTTCTCTGTGTGTGTGCGTGTATGTGTGTGTGTGTGAGGGGAGGGTGGGGTGTGGGGGGTTCTGCCAAGGCCTCTACACTGCAGAGTCCCTTGATGTGGGAGATCCAGTCCAGCTCAACTTCCAGTCCAATAACCCTGAACCCCCCCTTCTGATTGCCTATCCCTCAGGTCTTTGTTCCTGCAGTCCCCCCACTTAGCAACCAAACCTTTTAGACAGATGAGGGGAAAGTATTGGCAAGATGGCTCAGGCCAAGCTACTGCTAGTGTGCCCACTTGTCGAGGAGGATTCTTTCACACCACTGTGGCGATGTGACGTGGTGATTCCTCTCCACAAAATGAAAGGGAAGGGAAGGGACGGAAGTGAAGAAGGAGAGGGAGAGAGAGAAAGGGAAGAGGAGAGGAGAGAAAAGAAGGTGTAAAACTGGATAAAATTATCAAAAGCAACCTTTTCAGAGAACTGGACATCCTCACTTCGAGCTATGATCTTTCCTAATCCTCTCCTCCACCTGATTTTCTGGACTTTGTCCTTTGCCTTCAAATCACTGCCAGGTGATTAGAGGCCTGGAGCTAATGTAACTCCTGTGGTGCTGATGGTATTAATGAGTGCTATAATAATGGTTTAGCCTATCCAGATAACGTATTTGTAATCTACTTGTTTCTTCAAAGATTTACCAAGGAAGAGGAAAAAAAAGTATACTTTTGAACGCTATTGCAAATAACTGAGGGAGATATATTAGATGAAAAAGGTAATGACTCTTTCAGTTCTTCTTAAATCTATCATTTATCTAAGCTGCTGCCTCGTCCCTTTTCTAAAAGCACTGCAATCCATATTTGTAGAGTTAACGAAAATTATAATAATTTTATAAGATTTTGTGACACATTTTAAAGTAATTGGATACCTCCTGATGTGCCATAAAGTCAGGAATTTAAATTCACTGCACTAAATAATTAGATAGTTTGTGGAAAGCTTACGCATTAAGGGACATCCAAAATGAGGCCAAATACCCAAATTCTTCCTCCAGAACCTTGGTTTTAGACATTAAATCATTATGATATGCTCTTACAGTAGCTGCATGTGACAACTGAGTATAACCGCTAGAAGTGCTATAAATTAGATGGTGTGCTGTGTCTTTTTCTTCAATAAAGTTAAACTTTTACTCAATCCAAATTTGAGTTGTTTAGATTGCAGGACCAGAGCGCCACCTGCTGGTGTAATATGTAAATTCACGCACATTTCCTTAGCTAGTGCATGTCTCCCGTTTTTTCAAAGTTCAATTTGCAGAGAAAGATAAATATCATATATCACTTGTTTATGGCATAAAAAATGACACAAA
>SJYX01024891.1:117753-129390 GCA_006410675.1 Oreotragus oreotragus
CTTCTGATTGCCTATCCCTCAGGTCTTTGTTCCTGCAGTCCCCCCACTTAGCAACCAAACCTTTTAGACAGATGAGGGGAAAGTATTGGCAAGATGGCTCAGGCCAAGCTACTGCTAGTGTGCCCACTTGTCGAGGAGGATTCTTTCACACCACTGTGGCGATGTGACGTGGTGATTCCTCTCCACAAAATGAAAGGGAAGGGAAGGGACGGAAGTGAAGAAGGAGAGGGAGAGAGAGAAAGGGAAGAGGAGAGGAGAGAAAAGAAGGTGTAAAACTGGATAAAATTATCAAAAGCAACCTTTTCAGAGAACTGGACATCCTCACTTCGAGCTATGATCTTTCCTAATCCTCTCCTCCACCTGATTTTCTGGACTTTGTCCTTTGCCTTCAAATCACTGCCAGGTGATTAGAGGCCTGGAGCTAATGTAACTCCTGTGGTGCTGATGGTATTAATGAGTGCTATAATAATGGTTTAGCCTATCCAGATAACGTATTTGTAATCTACTTGTTTCTTCAAAGATTTACCAAGGAAGAGGAAAAAAAAGTATACTTTTGAACGCTATTGCAAATAACTGAGGGAGATATATTAGATGAAAAAGGTAATGACTCTTTCAGTTCTTCTTAAATCTATCATTTATCTAAGCTGCTGCCTCGTCCCTTTCCTAAAAGCACTGCAATCCATATTTGTAGAGTTAACGAAAATTATAATAATTTTATAAGATTTTGTGACACATTTTAAAGTAATTGGATACCTCCTGATGTGCCATAAAGTCAGGAATTTAAATTCACTGCACTAAATAATTAGATAGTTTGTGGAAAGCTTATGCATTAAGGGACATCCAAAATGAGGCCAAATACCCAAATTCTTCCTCCAGAACCTTGGTTTTAAACATTAAATCATTATGATATGCTCTTACAGTAGCTGCATGTGACAACTGAGTATAACCGCTAGAAGTGCTATAAATTAGATGGTGTGCTGTGTCTTTTTCTTCAATAAAGTTAAACTTTTACTCAATCCAAATTTGAGTTGTTTAGATTGCAGGACCAGAGCGCCACCTGCTGGTGTAATATGTAAATTCACGCACATTTCCTTAGCTAGTGCATGTCTCCCGTTTTTTGAAAGTTCAATTTGCAGAGACAGATAAATATCATATATCACTTGTTCATGGAATAAAAAATGACACAAATATTTAAAAAACAGAAATACACCCAAAGACATAGAAAACAAACATAGTTACCAAAGGTTGGGAGGGGGAGATAAATTAAGAGGTTGGGATTAACAGATACACACTACTATATATAATTGACAAACGACAAGG
This sequence comes from Oreotragus oreotragus, assembly GCA_006410675.1. Taxonomy (NCBI): domain Eukaryota; kingdom Metazoa; phylum Chordata; class Mammalia; order Artiodactyla; family Bovidae; genus Oreotragus; species Oreotragus oreotragus. The sequence continues at coordinate 119,074 of SJYX01024891.1, forward strand.
GGGCTTCACCAATGGCTCAGTGGTAAAGAATCCACCTTCCAATGTGGGAGATGCTGGTCCAATCCCTGGGTCAGGAAGATCTCCTGGAGAAGGAAATGGCAACCCACTTCAGTATTCTTGCTTGGAAAATCCCATGGATAGAGGAGCCTGGTGCGCTTCAGTCCACAGGGTCGCAAAAGAGTTGGACATGACTTATCAACTAAACAACAACAAGGATTTACTTTAAGTATAGCATAGGAAACTAACTATATTCAACATTTTGTAATAACCTGTGATGGAAACGAAGTTGAAAAAGGATAGATGATAGATAGATAGATGTATAATTGAAAAGTTATCTATATTTCAATATTTTTAAATATCCCAGAAAAAGAAAGTTTGCTTTATACCATTCCACTTATACATTAGTATCTGTTGCTAATGGAAAGAAATCCAAGACGGATTTTTACTTTCATGAAAGAAGGTGAAAAGCAAAAATCGCGTTGTTCATTCTGCAGTGAGCACTTGCGGAGACAGCTGGCACCCCAAGTAGGGAGAGTAGTTGCACCAAGCTCCTTCCCTGGGAGTTACATGCAGCATCTCAGCATCAAGCCCCCATAGTTGTGGACTGTGTCTGCGAGCATCTGTGCTTCATGTGGGTTTATTTCATGTGTCTGTTAGCAAGATGTGTCTTAAGGTAACTGTTGCTTCATTTTATGCTATTTCAGCTTAAAAGGGTTTCAAAGAGACACTCAACTTTTCGACAGTGGGGAAACCTGTCCTCTGGTTAGATTTCTGTTACCAAAAATCAAAACAATACAATTTAATTTCAGAACAAAAATAATTAACAAACATAAAAATGTGTTCATCCTTTTCCTGAGATCATTCAAAACCTTCTAAGGAAAAAAAAAAAAAAAAGCTGAACTCAGAGTTAGAAGACCCAGCTCTACCAATTTCTAGCCAGGAGATGATGTGTGAGTTTTTAACATCACTGAGCCTCAGGTTTCTAATCCATTAAAAATTGTTCTGGATGAAACAAGGTGACACAGCATGCTGACAAAGGAAGCAAACATGCTGAAGGTTGAGAAGTGAAAGTAGAATGAGGAATTTACTCACGCTGATCCCTAGTCCTGCAAGATAAGATCTGCGGTTAGTTAGAGAAAGAGAAGGTACTGGTAAGAGGATCAATGACATCATACAATGGATATAGCCTGATGGGGAAAAACTAAAACCTAGACTTGGAAAAAAGATGAAAAGACAAGAGACCAGAGATCATAATGAAGTGAAAGAAAAGGTAAACTGTAAATAGGGAAGAGAAAGGTCCAGAAAGATGGAAGATGATGGTCAGTGGTTCATCCCAGAGCATCCAGAGGATGACAATGTCACAAGTGTGAATAAAGGTAAATGTCACAGGATTACAGGTACCACAAGACTGAGTGTTGGCTATGTTGTCCAGTGGATGTTCATAGCACCAGGAAGACAAGATCATCAGCAGGAGTCAACATCCTTATGAAAAACAAGGGAGAGACCAATTCAAGAAGGAGCAATAGAGAATGATGCAAGACACACACACACATATATATATGTATATATATGACCAAATACACATACATGACTTAATAGAAACACTTCCTAACAGGAAGTCTTACAGTTGTTTTAAGCTTTACTAATTCCAAAATTATAAATGCTACCCACTTCCAAAACACATCATTTAAGGGTTTAACTATTTAAATTTTATTCATCCCTATTAAGTTTTGTGGTTTTTTAATACAAACTCCTCATTTTAATTTGCAATTTCAGTCAGGGTTTGCCACCTTCAATAAGAGGGACTGAATACATTTATTCAGCCAAGTTAAGACCATCAGACCTACTAAGATTAACAAGAGTCCCCGTAATGGCAGAGGTGGTCCCTACTTCATTTGATACAGGAAGGCTGAGTCTTCTTTCCTTCTCAGTATGACCATCTTCATTTAGCAACACATTTTCACACCTTCACATATACACAAATATACAGAGACCAATTCAAAAGCCTGGAACATGGGAAAGCTTCCAAGTTTGTTCCTGGAGGTGTATAAAACAGCTGATCAGCTATTAAGATGCAGCACCATTTCAATTTCCAAAAATAAGGTTCTACTCCTAGGAAAATGCTGCTAAATGTCCCAGGAAATGGCATAGATTCCCTGGCTTTCAACTTGTCCTTTCTCCCTTGTAAAAGAAGTCAACTGTGTTAAAAAACATATTTTAATAAAATTGAAGTCAATTTTACTGTATATAATGCATACGTTAGGTTGTGTCAGTATATTGTTCATATGTTATGCTATGTATGAAGCAAATTTTCTTATAAAAGTACAAAAACTGTGAGTATGCTATTTTTAGCTTGTGTTCAGGAGTGGAAGAGTAGAATAGCTAAAAGAAGTACTCTGGCCACTACCTGGGTTTAAAATGTTTCTTTTACTTACTGAACTAGGTAATCTCTGGCTAATTAAATACTTCAGCCCCAGTTTCTTCTACAGCAAAATGAGGATGGTAATAATACTCCTGGTAGTAATAACCTGGCCTGGTTCAGCAATAATTTGAAGTGGAAAGTTAAACCTAACTTACTCTTGAATTTTTTCTTTCAAATCCACTCAAGAAAGAGTTATTCCCTTTCCCTTGATCTCTTCTCCCTATATATGAATTTGGGGCTAGAATGTAAGACAATTAACTTCATTTGAATTTCAGAGAGATCTTAGCATGTTTGAGCTCTGTGTCTACTCACTGTAATCAACTTTAAATGTTAGATTCTAACATAAGAATGTCAAATTCTCTTTAAACCAAAAAGAAATGTGAATTTATTCTCAGCAAGCCATATCTTCATTCCTTGTTGTTCCCTGAACACAAACAAACTGGAGATTTTTCAAAGGTTAAAATATCTTTGGAAACTGTAACTATTATGCCTTGCTTTAACTAATTAACCTTTCCATTGAACTAATGACAGGGTTAATTAGCTCAAACAGATAAACAATTTAGTTTGGAGAAGGAAAAAAGCGTTGGAGATTAGAATCATTCTTTCGCCATCTAGTGGTTTCACTCTGGTAAATAGATCTCTATAAAAGCTAAATGATACATTGTTCATCTATATAATTATTGTGTCTCCTCATGGTAAAAGAGCCTCTTGATGAGAATGAAAGTGAAGAGTGAAAAAGCAGGCTTGAAACTCAACACTCAAAATGTTAAGATCATGGCAGCCAGTCCCTTCATGGCAAATAGAAAAAGTGGAAACAGTGACAGATTTGGTGCGGGGCAGAGGAGGGCTTCAAAATCACTGTGGACAGTGACTGCAGCCATGAAATTCAAAGATGCTTGCTCCTTGGAAGGAAAGCTGTGACAAACCCAGACAGCATATTGGAAAAGCAAAGACATCACTTTGCCAACAAAGGTCCACAGAGTCAGAGACATGGGTTCTCCAGTAGTCATGTAGGGATGTGAGAGTTGAGCCATAAGGATGAGCACCAAAAAAATTGATGCTTTTGGATTGTGGTGCTGGAGAAAACTCTTGAGAGTCCCTTGGACTGTGAGGAGATCAAACCAGTCACTCCCAAAGGAAAACAACCCTGAATATTCATGGAAGGACTGATGCTTGAAGCTGAAGCTCCAATACTTTGGCCACCTGATGCAAAGAGCTGACTCACTGGAAAAGATCCTGATGCAATCTTGAGGGCAGGAGGAGAAGAGGGCAACAGAGGATGAGATGGTTAGATGGCATCACCAAGTCAATGCACATGAATTTGAGGAAACCCTGGGAGACAGTGGAGGACAGAGGAGCCTGGCGTGTTGAAGGCCATGGAGTCACAGAGTTGTCGGACATGACTTAGCAGCTGAACAACAACAACAACAAAATAGGATTTAAAGCTGCCATTTACAGCTGCTAGATGGTTGCATTTGGTCCTTTTTCTAAACATGTAAGATACTCAAATGCTCACCATTAATATCCCTCTGAAGGAGAGAATGTTTTCATACACAGTTGGTAATAAATGAGACAGGATGATGTGAAGAATAGCTCCGTTCAGAAAGAAAGACTGGAAGGTGCTCAGTTCTGTGGGCATATTACTAATAAGCTACATCCTCTGCAAGTGTATCATTTCTAGTTTTTATCAGGACAATTAAGGATATCCTTGGAAAACACAGTGAACACAATTTAGACTATTTAACTTGTGGACAAAGTATTCTTGTTGTGTTACTGTTGTTAACTTTCCATTCTCACCCCATGATGGCCACTTCCTTCATGTCCCTCACTTCTTTCTGTTAACAAGGAGAGAACCAGGAAGTTACCCTTGTCTACAGAGACCTCTGCATTAACTCAGAAGACAGAGCCTCAGGGTATCAGTGGAAGGTCAAGAAAAACATAAGATTCTCTAAATAGTGGTTCATTTTTATTTCTACCAGAGACTTGAAACATCCTCTTATTTACATAGCACATATAAAACAAAATTCTCCTGTTTCCATGGCTTCATAAAAGGACTACCAGAGATAAACTTTGAAGCTAAAATAGAACCTACAGCTAAAACAAGCAAATCTATAATTCCACCAAAACTCTAAATGCACATTGGATTACAGGTACATCTATCCTTAAATAACGACTTGGTTTATCTCATAGATAATGTTATAAATGAATTCACTAGAGAAGACTTCCTAACATGAACTAAAGTAAATGGTCATTACTTAGCTACTAAAGTAAATGATCAAGCCACTTATGACTGCCTCAGACTGTGTCTTCATGACAAAACCTAAGGACTATGTAATTATCTAAATTCATAAATTCCATTGAGACAAAATAAAAGAAAGTGCTGAAGAGAGGAGAGGTAGAGATGGTGATAGAGAGGAATAAGGCAAATGATTTTCCTGAAACACTTACTGGGAGGTGGCCTGAAAGAACTGAGAGCATCTGGGCTTTGTTACCAGCTCTACCACGGAGTTGTTGGTGACCTTAGGAAAGCACCTCACATTTGAAGGGCAGTGCTTGCTCATGAAGTTATGACCAACCCAGACAGCATATTGAAAAGCAGAGACATTACTTTGCCAACTAAGGTCCATCTAGTCAAGGCTATGGTTTTTCCATTGGTCATGTATGGATGTGAGAGCTGGACTGTGAAGAAAGCTGAGCGCCGAAGAATTGATGCTTTTGAACTGTGCTGTTGGAGAAGACTCTTGAGAGTCCCTTGGACTGCAAGGAGATCCAACCAGTCCATTCTGAAGGAGATCAACCCTAGGATTTCTTTGGAAGGAATGATGCTAAAGCTGAAACTCCAGTACTTTGGCCACCTCATGAGAAGAGTTGACTCATTGGAAAAGACTCTGATGCTGGAAGGGATTGGGGGCAGGAGGAGAAGGGGACAACAGAGGATGAGATGGCTGGATAGCATCACTGACTCAAAGGACATGAGTTTGAGGGAACTCTGGGAGATGGTAATGGACAGGGAGGCCTGGCATGCTGCAATTCATGGTGTCTCAAAGAGTCGGACACGGCTGAGTGACTGAACTGAACTGTTTGCTCATTTCTGTAAATCTGAAAAAATGGATCTCAAAAATCCCCACCAAATCTTAAACAAACAAACAAACAAAAAAGTATGTGCTGACTGTGGAAGATCGTGATTTCATCACATAATTACTATGCGTAATCCCCATCTTTCCCAACCCTCCCACTGCCCTTATTTCCCACCTATTCTGGAAAAAACTTTTCAAAAATATGTATTCATACACGATGGAATATTACTCAGCCATTAAAAAGAATACATTTGAATTAGTTCTAATGAGGTGGATGAAACCGGAGCCTATTATACAGAGTGAAATAAGTCAGAAAGAAAAATACCAATACAGTATACTAATGCATATATATGGAATTTAGAAAGAAGGTAATGATTTTTACCCTTTATGCAAGATAGCAAAAGAGACACAGATGTATTAAACAATCTTTTGGACTCTGTGGGAGAGAGCGAGGGCAGGATGATATGGGAGAATGGCATTGAAACATGTATACTATCATATGTGAAACAAATCGCCAGTCCAGGTTTGATGCATGATACAGNATGTGTATAAGAGACAGGTTCTAATGAGGTGGATGAAACCGGAGCCTATTATACAGAGTGAAATAAGTCAGAAAGAAAAATACCAATACAGTATACTAATGCATATATATGGAATTTAGAAAGAAGGTAATGATTTTTACCCTTTATGCAAGATAGCAAAAGAGACACAGATGTATTAAACAATCTTTTGGACTCTGTGGGAGAGAGCGAGGGCAGGATGATATGGGAGAATGGCATTGAAACATGTATACTATCATATGTGAAACAAATCGCCAGTCCAGGTTTGATGCATGATACAGGGTGCTCAGGGCTGATGCACCAGGATGACCCAGAGGGATGGAGTGGGGAAGGAGGTGGGATGGGGGTTCAGGATGGGGAACATATATACTCTCATGGCAGATTCAAGTCAATGTATGGCAAAACCAATACAATATTGTAAAGTAAAATAAATTTTTTTTTTTAAAGAAAGAAAACAAAAAATAAAAAAATAAGAAGGGCCTTAATCCAATTGAGCTAAGAGTGGTTGCAACATAAATGGGAGGATTCAACATGCTAATATTGGTAGTGAGTGAAAGTTGTCAGACAGATTACAGAAAGACAGGCTGCCAATGGCAACAGTGTGGGGGGGGGCGGAGTGGAGCAGTGTAGGCAGGGTAGGAAGAGTGAAGAATGACAGCAACATGAAGGCAATAGTCTTCTCAGAAAATAGATGAGAGTAAAAATGAAGAAAGTCAGTAAGACTTCTAGATAAACTCTTTGAATGGCTAATTAACGTCCTTGAATAGGGACTGGTGATTAGAAAAGTTTTGAAAGTCAGAAGTCAGAATAGGAAAACAGAGCACTATATAGTTATCCTCTTCCCCCACCGCTGCCGCAGGGAGCTGAACCAGGTTGTGTGCCAGAAAAGAAGCGATTCAGAGAAATTTCTAGAAATGAAATTCCGGGGAAGAACAATACTACTCTATTCAATAAATTCAACAAGTGTGTTAAGAGCCTACTTTATGCCAAGAAATATTCTTGTGGTAAAAGAAAAAACTTAAAACACGTTTCTTTGTCCTCATGGAGCATTTTAGTGAGGAAAGACTGACCATTAGCAGTACAAATTTTTAAAATTGACATGTGAATTAGAAAGTGCTATGGGGATTGGGAATTCTCTGGCAGTCTAGCGATTAGGACTCCACACTTTCACTCCTGAGGGCCTGGGCTCAGTCTCTGCTCTGGGAACTAAGATCCCACAAGCTGTGTGACACAACCTAATTAATTAATTAAGTTGTATGGGGATATATAAAGCAGGAAAGGGGTTCCTGGGTGGGACTGGGTAGACTCAAGTTTTTAACTGGGAAGTCAAGACTGGAAGGTTTCAAGAAGGTGGTGTCTGAACAAAGACTAGGTAGTAGGGGTGGGGGTGGTTTCTGTGGCTGGCCATCTAGGGAAAGATGTTGAAAGCAGAGCATGTCACATGTCTTCCAGGACCTGCAAAGAAGCCAGAGTGGCTGGAATGGAATGAGCAGAGAGGAGAAATGTAAGAGAGAAAGGCGAGAGCTGGTGTAGGGAAATGTTGGAAGGCCACTGGAAGGACTTACACTTTCACTTGGAGCACCTGGAAAATGAGCAGATTGTTGGAGCAAAAGTTTGACTTGATTGCTTTATGGCTTTGGGCTCAGTCTGGCTTGGTTTGTTTCATAAAATTCTTTGTATACAAGAAGAGCAAACATAAGACAAAACTGAGATCTCCAAATCAGTTCCCTCTTCATTCAATTAACGAATAACTGTTGACTGATCACAACAGTTCCAGGTTACACAGTGGTAAAGAATCCACCTGCCAATGCAGAAGATGCAGATGTGGGTTTGATCCTTGGGTCAGGAAGATCCCTTGGAGTAAGAAATGGCAACAGACTCCAGTATTCTTGCTGGGAAATCCCACAGACAGAGGAGCCTGGCAGGCTACAGTCCATGGTCGCAAAGAGTCAGACCCAACTGAGCAATAACACTTTTACCAGTGAATTTAATGAACATTTAGAAGTTAGAAATTGAAATTGTATTACTAATGATATCATTTTTGCATTGTTAAATTTATGATAGTTTACATTATAATCTGTAACTAAAATTACATCTCTGGGACTTTTACATAGATTTATTTGAAAACCCACAACAATCATCCCTTAGAAGATAATTGTAATAAATATAATTTGCAGTATAGAACCAAGAATAACAACCAGAGAACTGTATGACTTGAGACATACTGATCCATACGATTTCTGCTGTCTTCTGTGTTCATCTTTGCAATTTTTTTTCAGTAGTACAATCTGTTTTCTTCACATGATGTCTATTGGTCATAAACTTTTTGACTGTTTTCATTCTAACAGTCTATCTTATCTTCACTTGACTGTGTGACTGGGATAGATTCTAAGTTCAAAAATCCTTTTATCTCCGACTTGGAAGGAATTTCCTTGGTCTTACACTGCAAAGTATTGCTGATGAGCTGTCTGAAGCTGATTCTTCTTCCTTTGTAAGGATCTTTTATTTGTCTCTGAAAGCTTTTAGAATTTCCTTTTCATCCTTAAGAGTTCAGAAGGTGTTATCAAAATGTTTCTAGATATATCTTTAAATGTTTTTCTCCTTGCCTCTTAGAGGATTCTTGCAATTTGAAGACTTTCTTCAGCTCAAGAAAATTGTCTCCTGTTGTTGCTTTTCTCCTTTCCACTATCTGTTCCTTCCTTACAGAATTTCTATTAATGCTGTACCCACTGAATCTATCTTCTCTGTCCCTTAGCTTGTCTATCATACTTAACATCTTTTATTTATCTTTCAGAATGCCAGTTACTTTGTTGACTATGTTCTAGTATTTATTATAGCTATTGAATGTTTAAATTTCTAACAACTGACTTTCCCCAACTGCTTCTTTTTTTTTCCCCACCAATAGCCATGCTTGTTTTATGGATCAAATTTCTTCTTTCATAATTTTGAAGACACCAGCTGAATTTATTTTTACTTTTCTTATGTTTTCTTCTCTTATCTAATAGGTTGCTTCTGTCTCTTCCAAGATGGTTGTTGTATCAGTTCACCTTGATTTTTCTTTTTCGGGCTGTATTTTTTCCTCCTTATGTGGGTTTATTTTGCAGTTTGGCTGTCCATTCTCCCTAAAAATCCATTCATTTGAAGAGGAAGGTAGGTGTCACTAAGGGCATGGCATTTATCATTAGCAGGCTTCTCTGGAGGGTGGATACCCTGGGAACAGCCAGCAGGCCAACAGGGCTGCCATTTGACAAAATAAGGACATAAAGTATTTTAGAATTTTGTACCCATGGATGCAGCTGTCTATCCTTTAAACTCTCCTCAAATCTGTATTTGAAGACTTAAATTCTGTTCTACATCTTTCTCAGGGTAAAATACCCAAACCAGGAACCTGTTCAAGAACTGACTCCATAATATTGAGATATTCTGCCTGGTATGTAACAGAAATACCAAAATTACCTAGCTGATTATTTTTATGACAATTTTTTAAAGTAGCTTTAGGTTTATGGAAAAGAGTATAAAGTACAGAGAATTTCCATATGCCTGTTCCCCTCCTGATATATATACAAGAGTTTCCTCTATTATTAATGTCTTGTGGTGCATTTGTTATCATTGATGAACTATTTATTACCTTGCATTCTTTATTGAGCAGTTATTGTCTAAGTTTGACACAGAACATTATATCAGTTTGAAGTGTACAATATAACACGACTGAGCGACTTCACTTTCACTTTTCACTTTCATGCATTGGAGAAGGAATGGAAACGGCAACCCACTCCAGTGTTCTTGCCAGGAGAATCCCAGGGACAGCAGAGCCTGGTGGGCTGCCATCTATGGGGTTGCACAGAGTCGAACACGACTGAAGTGAATTAGCAGCAGCAGTACATTTGATATTGGTTCTGTTTAGTTCAATTCAGTTGCTCAGTCATCTCTGACTCTTTGCAACTCCATGGACTGCAGCATATCTGGTCTAGGTTGATCATAGCTTTTCTTCCAAGGAGCAAGCATCTTTTAATTTCATGGCTGCAGTCACCATCTGCAGTGATTTTGGAGCCCAAGAAAAGAAAGTCTGTCACTGTTTCCATTGTTTTCCCATCTATTTGCCAGGAACCTTACTCCTTGGGAAAAAGTTATGACCAACCTAGATAGTATATTCAAAAGCAGAGACATTACTTTGCCAACAAAGGTCCGTCTAGTCAAGGCTATGGTTTTTCCAATGGTCATGTATGGATGTGAGAGTTGGACTGTGAAGAAAGCTGAG
>SJYX01024891.1:135918-151682 GCA_006410675.1 Oreotragus oreotragus
TCACTGCCCATGGAATTTTCCAGGCAAGAACACTGCAGAGGGTTGCCATTTCCTTCTCCAGGGGATCTTCCCAACCCAGGAATTGAACCCAGGTCTCCTGCATTGTAGGCAGATGCTTTTTACCATCTGAGCCACCAGGGAAGTCTATTTTTTTTTTTTTTTGCTTTAGATTCTACATATAAGTGAAATCACACGGTATTCATCTTTCTCTACCAAACTTATTTTATTTCGCATAACACCCTCAAGGTCCATTTTGTCACAGATAGCAAGATTTCCTTCTTTTCTATGTCTGAATAATATTCCATTTTATATGTAGATGCGTGTATATATATATATATGTGTGTGTGTGTGTGTGTGTGTGTGTGTGTGTGTGTGTATACCTCTCACATCTTCTTTAGTAACTCAGTAAAGAATCTGCCTCCAATGCAGGAGACATGTGTTTAATCCCTGGGTTCAGAAGATTCCCTGGTAAAGGGAATGGCTACCACCTCATGCGAAGAGTTGACTCATTGAAGAAGACTCTGATGCTGGGAGGGGTTGGGGACAGGAGGAGAAGGGGACAACAGAGGATGAGATGGCTGGATGGCATCACCAACTCAATGGACATGAGTTTGGGTGAACTCCGGGAGTTGTTAATGGACAAGGAGGCCTGGCGTGCTGCAATTCATGGGGTCTCAAAGAGTCAGACACGACTGAATGACTGAACTGAACTGAACCCCCTCTAGTATTCTGCCTGGAAAAGTCCATGGACGGAGGAGTCTGGCTGACTACTGGCCACAGGGTAGTCAAGAGTTGGGTACAACTGAACGACTAAGACACACACAGACACACACAGAATACATCATCTTTATTCATCCACCAATAGACACTGAGTTTGACTCTATAGCTTGAACCTTGTAAATGATGCTGCAATGAACATGGGAGCGCAGACATCTCTTTGAGCTGGTGTTTTATTTCCTCAGATAAATATTCATAAGCAAAATTTCTGAATCATATGTAGTTTTATTTTTAATTTTTTGAGGAGTCTTCACACTGCTTTCCATAGTGCCTACATCAATTTACTTTCCTATGAATAGTCAAATAAGGAAACTAACAATTTTCTTTCCATTTATGTTCCACGTGTTGACTTGATTACAGAGTAATCAGGATGCCTGTAAAAATAACTACCTATGAGTCCAGAAGCGCAAGGAATATCATAACAATAATAATATCAGAAGGCTGGAAAGATTGAAGAATTAAAAGTGTGTCTTATCTATCATAAACTTGGCAAAGGAACATAAAGCAATTTGGTAGGCGTGAAACAAGTTTGTCAACTGCACATGCCAACTACTGTCCTAATGCTTTATACAGTGATTTTTTACTTATTAAACTTAATATAAACCAAGAACTATGACATAATATTTAGAGCCACTTTCCTAACAAATCCTTTAAAATTGAGAACAGAAGACTATTTCCTTAACAATGTAAAGAATATGAAGAATATTTAATCTTAAATCAGCATCCCCCTTAACAATGTAAAACTAGATACTTTTGAAATCAGGAACAAAACTTTGCTCTGAAGCTTTTGGCCAAAGCATTGAAATAGAAAACCTAAGTAAATGTATAACCTTTTTATAAAAGAGAAAAAATACACAGAGATGCACACATACAAACACACACACAGAGACATATATACATGTATATAAATATTCTTTGCAAGTAATTTATAGACTGAATTTATATTTACTATTTAAGTCTAAGAAAAGCAGCTGAAAGTTTATCAGAATTAACAAGTTCAAGAAAGTGATATTAAATATGGGAAATCAATTATTCTCTACTATCTCAGCATTAGTATTAAAATATTTTATGAGAAAAAGTAATGTTTCTTTTTTCCAGCTTTATTGTACAGCCTAATGATTTAATACCCAGCACCTCAGTTACACATTTTTTCTTGTAATAAGAACTTTTAAGATCTACCTTCTTAGCAACTTGTAACTATAGTCACCATGCTATATATTATATCCTCAGAACTTGTTTATCTTATAACCAGAAGTCTGGACTTTTGATTGCCCTCATCCATTTTGTTAAGCCATCACTTCCCCCTCTCCACCTCCCCTCATCCTCCACCCTGCCTTTAGCAACCAGCAGTCTGTTCTCTATGAGTCTGACTTTTTAGATTCTACATAAAAGTGAGATCTTGTAATATTTGTCTGTCAGTTTTATTTCACTTCGCATAAAAATAATCTCTTAATAAAAGCAACAACAAAAAACAAAATTAAGTATCAAATTGTAAATGCTAATAAGGCTCCAATTATTTAACCTTCCTGTATCCATGTCGTTTGCCATGTGACTTCACAGCTCCTCTTACCAAAGAGGTGGAGGCACTGTATTTCCCCTCATAAAATCTGGACTACACTTGGTGACTTGCTTTGGCCAAAAAAATAAGTCTAGGAGTTTTAGAAACTTTAAATATATTTTTTTGCTTGCTCTTTTCCCTTTACCACTGCCAAAAGAACATATCTGGGACAGCTATCTACCCTGCTAGAAGAAGAAATATGTACAGAATGGCCAAGTTGTACTGATCACTGAGGCAAAGTCATCCTAGATCAGATAACATTCAGGGGACATCCCACTTCAGATGCAAGTGGCCCAGCCAAGACTAGCAAATTTACCTAAAGTAAAGTTGCTCAGTCATGTCCGACTCTTTGCGACCCCATGGACTGTAGCCTACCAGGCTCCTCTGTCCATGGGATTTTCCAGGCAAGAGTACTGGAGTGGGTTGCCATTTCCTTCTCCAGGAGATTTTCCCAACCCAGGGATCAAACCCTGGTCTCCAGCATTGCAGACAGGCGTTTTACCGTCTGAGCCACCAGGGAATCCTTGGTGGTTAGCAAATTTACCTAACCAACCAACAACTAACCATAGACAAATATGAAAACTCAGTCAAGACCATTCAAGTCAGGTCCTAATTAGTCAAGCCATGAATATGCTTAAGATAAATGTCACTGAAGTTTTGCAGTCATTACAACGTGCTATGATGACAATAGATAATACACACTATTTTAAAATATTACTAACATAGAAGCAAAGCCACTGGCTATGCTATTAACTGCCTCTCTTGAGACTCTGACCCTGTGTCCCTAAAGATGAGTATTTAGAGAATTCTTGCCTCTTAGGAAAGAGTTGCCAAAAAGAGGCATTCCGAAAAAGATCACTTTGGGACTTTGCATGAGCAAAATAAAAGTTTTTACTATATTAAGTTATTGATATTTGGGGGGTTTTTGTTATAGCAGGTAGCCTATCCTAAATAATATAATGTGTGTGTTTGGTCACGTTCAACTCTTTGCGACCCCATGGACAGTAAGCCCTCCAGACTCCTCTGTCCATGGTATTTTACAGACAATACTGGAATGGGTTGCCATTTCCTTCTCCAGGGATTCTTCCCAACCCAGGGATTGAACGCACATCTTCTGCATCTCCCGCATTGGCAGGCAGATTCTTTACAGCTGAATCACCGAGGAAGCTCTAAATAATATAGTACCAAGTGAAGTGAAATGAAGTGAAGTCACTCAGTCGTGTCTGACTCCTTGCGACCCCATGGACTGTAGCCTACTAGGCTCTTCTGTCCATGGGATTTTCCAGGCAATAGTCCTGGAGTGGATTGCCATTTCCTTCTCCAGGGGATCTTCCCAACCCAGGGATCGAACCCGGGTCTCCTGCATTGTAGACAGACGCTTTACCATCTGAGCCACCAGGGAAGTCCATATAGTACCAAATATAATATAATATAATATAATATAGACCAAACTGACTTTCACAATCTTCTATTTACTTAAATTCAGTAACAAAACACTTTGAGTTTAATTATTCCCTGCCTTGCTTATATTCATCATGTCCTCCTAGATTCAGACCTTTCAATACATAGTGAATTATATATAATATATACATAGAGGTTATATCCATATTATCATAAATATATTAACTATACAGATATATGTGCTTTGAAAATAGATAATTTATATACTAAATTTATATTTATAATAAATATAACAATAAAATAATAATAATAATGTGTTCTTGAGCTTACACATTCTAATGTATCGCCTAACACAATAATAGTTGGTAAATCATTAAGTCCTTTGGGTAAAGGGAACTGATAAGTACCAACTTAAGCCAAAAGAGTGGGTGTCTAGGTCAAACCAAAGATAATTTTACTGAGAAAGTTGCTGTTGTACACTTACTAGATGCCCAGGCGTAAGATGAACATTATTGGAAGATACAAAGAACTATGCAGAATTGTCCTTATGTTGGCACATATATAGGTTATTTTCCTAAAAAGATGTAAGCTTCTTATAAGCAGTTACTGGGTCTTCCATATCATTTGTTTCATAGTTCTAAGCATTAGGCAGTAAACCACTAGCAAGCACCTGTGTGTACAGTTTTTCACTAGATATGGTATCTCCTACAAATCCTTAGAGTGGCTTTCATTAGTTTTGAATCAACTGCAAATAATCACAAAACATTTAAAATTTAAACTAATTAAAACTACTCATTAGGAAAGAAAGTAAATTGAAAGAACATTTGGATTGCAATTTATAACGTGCAAATTCAAATCAAAATAAGTAGAGAAAAAGAATCTGTGGCTTTTTTGACACTGCATTGGCTATGATTTCTTGGATATGACACCAAACGCGTACATAATAAAAGCAAAAATAAACAAGTGGGACTATTTCAAACTAAAAATCTTCTATATGATAAAGGAAACAATCAACATAATGAAAGAGTAATCAACAGAATGGCAGAAAATATTTTAAAAATGTATGCCTGATAAGAGGTTAATATTCAAAATACATAAAGAACTCATACAACTCAATAACAAAAAAATGGACAAAATACTCAAGAAGGCAAATGGCCAACAAGTATATGAAAAGATGTTCAGTACCGCCAATCATCAAGAAAATATAAATCAAAACCACAATGAAGTGTCACCTCTCACCTCTTAGAATTGTTCTTATCAAAAAACAAAAGACAACAAGTCTTACAACAATGTGGACAAATTGGAACCCTTGTACACTGTTGGCAGGAATATAATATGGTGCAGTTGCTATGGAAAACAATATAAAATTCCTGAAAAAATAAAAAACAGAATTACCATATGATCTAGCACTTATTTGTATATATCTTAAGGAAATGAAAGTAGGATCTCAAAGAGATATCTGACCTCCTTGAAAAATTATTTACAATAGCCAAGATATGGAAACAAAGAGCCATCAGTGATGAATGGATGAGGAAGATATAGTATATACTTTAAAATGGAATACTATTTAGTTTTTAAAAAGAAGGAAATCCTTCCATATGCAACAATGCAAATGAATCTAGAAGACATTATGCTAAGTGAGACAGTGAAGTCACTCAGTCGTGTCCAACTCTTCGCGACCCCATGGACTGCAGCCCACCAGGCTCCTCCATCCATGGGATTTTCCAGGCAAGACTACTGGAGTGGGGTGCTACTAAGCCAGTCACAAAAGGACAAATACTACATGACTCCAGTCATTAGACATCTGAAGTAGTAGTGGATTTTGCCACGATCTTAGAGATGAAACAGGGAATTGCTGTTCAATGAATATAAAGTTTCACTTATACAAGATAAACATGTTGTGGAGATATACTGTACAACACAATGTTATTAATATGTCAACGGAATTATACTGTGCACTTAACATTTTGTTAAGAGGGTAGATATCATGTTAAATGTTCTTACCACACAAAACAAATGGGCATAAGGAAACTTTTGGGGGTGATGGATATGTTTATTACCTTGATTATTGTGAATTTATGGGCATGCATATTATGTCCAAACTCATCAACTGTATACATTAAATATCAGTCACCAAGTCATGTCTGACTCTTCAAGACCCCATGGACTACAGCACACCAGGCTTCCCTGTCCCTCACCATCTCCCCGAGTTCGCCCAAGTTAATGTCCATTGAATCGGGAATATCATCCAACCATCTCATCCCCTTCTCCTCCTGCCCTCAGTCTTACCCAGCACCAGGCTCTTTTCCAATGAGTTGGCTGTTTGCATCAGGTGACTAAGTACTGGAGCTTCAACTTCAGCATCAGTCCTTTCAAAGAGTATTCAGGGTTGATTTCCTTTAAGATGCACCAGTTTGACCTCCTTACTTTCCAAGGAACTCTCAAGAGTCTTCTCTAGCACCACACTTCAAAAGCGTCAATTCTTCGGCACTCTGCCTTTTTTATTGTTCAGCTCTCACATGCATACATAACAAGTGGGAAGACCATAGCCTTGACCATACAGAACTTTGTCAGGAAACTGATGTCTTTGCTTCATAATACTGTCTAGGTTTGTCATAGCTTTCCTGCCAAGAAGCTATCATCTTCTAATTTCATGGCTACAGTCACCATCTGCAGTGACTGAAAGTGTTAGTCGCTCAGTCGTGTCCGACTCTTTATGACTCCATGGACTGTAGGCTGCCAGGCTCCTCTGTCCATGGAACTCTCCAGGCAAGAATACTGGAGTGGGTAGCCATTTCCTTCTCCAGGGGCTCTTCCAGACTCAGGGCTCAAACCCAGGTCTCCCACATTGCAGGCAGATTCTTTACCATCCGTGCCACCAAAGAACCAGTGACTTTAGAGCCCAACAAGAGGAAATCTGTCACTGCTTCCAACTTTTCCCCTTCTATTTGCCATAAAGTAATGGGACTGGATGGCATGATTTTAGTTTTTTTAATATTGAGTTTTAAGTCAACTTTTTCACTCTCCTTCTTCACCCTCAAGAGGCTCTTTGCTTTCTGCCTTTAGAGTGGTAACATTCGCATATCTCAAGTTGTTGATATTTCTCCCAGCAACCTTGATTCCAGCTTGTAATTCATCCAGCCTGGCATTTTGCATGATGTGCTTTGCATATAAATAAACAAGCTGACAATAACAGTCTTGTTGTACTCCTTGCTCAATCCTGAACCAGTCAGTTGTTCCATACGGGGTTCTAACTGTTGCTTCTTGACCTGCATCCCAGGTTCTCAGGTGACAGGTAAGATGGTCTGGTACTCCCATCTCTTTAAGGGTTTTCCAGCTTTTCATGATCCATACAGTCAAAGGCTTAGCATGGATAACCATGACAGTGTAATCTCTCAGAGCCAGGCATTCTGGAGTGTGAAGTCCAGACATTCTAGAATGTGGAGTGGGCTTTAGGAAGCACTGTTGCCAATAAAGCTAGTGGAGGTCCCAGAGTTCCAGCAGAGCTATTTAAAATCTTAAAAGATGATGCTATTACAACTTGATAAAGTTTTTTTAAAAAGTGAAAAAGATTCTCCTGTCATCCAATTAACCTGGAGTGTCTTATTAACTAACCTAGGGTGGGTGAAACTCAAGAGGCAAGGCACTGCAATAGCTGATAAGTCATAGGTATTTTTAAAAGGCTCAGATAAATGAATTTATCTAAACTATTAACAGGTGGCAGAAAAAAATATTGAGGAAAAATAAAATAATAAATGTAAAAGGCTGTAAAGGTTATAAAAGACAGAGTCAAAGGAGAATATAGGTTGTATGTGTTGCCAATGGTGAAAGCAACATTAATGCAAGGGTTGAGAAGATAGATGGAAAAACAAGGACAAGCTGTTTTCAGATTATAAATTATCCTAAGGCAAGCTTTTATAAAACAACATTTGGCAATTTTACAAATTGAGCATAATCATACTGTACAACCCATGCATCACATTTCTAGGTAGTTGACCAACTGAGTTGAAAACTTACATTCACATAAAACCTACTCTCAAATGTTTAAAGTAGCTTTATTCATAACTGCCAAAAACTGGCAGCAACCACGTGTCCTTCAGTAGGTAAATGGATAAACAAACACTGATGGATGCATACAATGGAATTCTGTTTACAAATTAAAAAATAAATTATCTATCAAGCCCCCAAAAGGCATGTAGGAATCTTAAATGCATATTGCGAAGTGAAATGGCCCATTATAAAAAGGCTATATACTATATGATTCCAAGTACGTGACATTCTGAAAAATATAGAACTATAGACACTATAAGAAGATCACTTTTTGCTAGGGTTCAGGCAAAGGACAAGGTGGTTAAAGAGGCAAAACACAGGGAATTTTTAGGTAATTGAAGCTATTCTGCATGATTCTGTAATGGTGGATACATGACACTATGCATTTATCAAAACCCATAGGAATTTGCAGTACAAACAGTTAAATAAAACATATACAAATTTTTACAGATTTAGGTCAGAATACCTCCAGATAGAATGCAGATGTGACAAAACAATCTAACTGTATTAGAAATGCATCAAAGAATTTCACTGAAGGGGTGAGAGAGACACGGGTGCTGACCCAAGTAACTCTGGAAATGAGTGGAGTCTATTAGACTAAAGGCAAAAGAATGGTACATAAGCATTATGTTATAGTTGACTGCTCCTTCATGGATCACAACCTTGGCCTGGCAAAGGTGTTTGCATAACTCAATGAAGCTACGTGCCATTCTTTACAGGGTTACCCAAGATGGACAGGTCATAATGAAGAAAGAGTTCTCACAAAACATGGTCCACTGGAGGAGGAAATGGCAAACCACTTCAGTATTCTTGCCTCAAGAACCCCATGCTGCTAACTCACTTCAGTCGTGTCCGACTCTGTGCGACCCCATAGATGGCAGACCATCAGGCTCCCCCATCCCTGGGATTCTCCAGGCAAGAACACTGGAGTGGGTTGCCATTGCCTTCTCCAATGCATGAAAGTGAAAAGTGAAAGTGAAGTGGCTCAGTCGTGTCCAACTCTTAGCGACCCCATGGACTGCAGCCTACCAGGCTCCTCCGTCCATAGGATTTTCCAGGCAAGAGTACTGGAGTGGGGTGCCATTGCCTTCTCCAAGAATGCCACAGACAGTGTAAAAAGGCAAAAAGATACAATGCCGGAAGATAAGGCCCCCAGTTGGAAGGTGTTCAATATGCTACTCGGGAAATGGAGGGCAATCACTAATAGCTCCAGAAAAAATGAAGTGGCTGGGCCAAAGTGGAAGTGACACTCAGTTGTGGAAGGGTCTGGTGGTGAAAGTAAAGTCTGATGCTGTAAAGAACAATATCACACAAAAAACTGGAATGTTAAGTGAATGATCAAGGTAAACTGGATGTGGTCAAGCAGGAAATGGTAAGAGTGAACATCAATGTCTTTGGAATCAGTGAACTAAAATGGATAGGAATGAGTGAATTTAATTCAGATGACCATTATATCTACTACTGAGCACAGGAATCCCTTAGAAGAAATGGAATAGCATTCATAGTCAACAAGAGTCCAAAATGCAGTATTTGGTGCAACCTCAAAAATGACAGAATGTTCTCAGTTTGTTTACAAGGCAAACCATTCAACAAGACAGTAATTCAAGTCTATGACTCAACCACTGATGCCAAAGCAGCTGAAGTTATTACCAGTTTTGTAAAGACCTATAACACCTTCTAGAATTAACACTAAAACAAGAAGTTCTTCTCATCATAGGAGACTATAATGCAAAAGTAGGAAATCAAGAGATACCTGAAAAAACAAACCAGTTTGGCCTTGGAGTGAAAAATGAAGCAGGGCAAAGGCTAACAGGGTTTTGTCAAGAGAACATGCTGGTCATAGCAAACATCCTTTTCCAACAACCCAAGAGACAATTCTATACATGAACATCACTAGATGATGAATACCTAAGTCAGATTTATTATGTGCTTTGCAGACAAAGATGGAGTTCTATACGTATAGTCAGCAAAAACAAGGCATGGAGCTAACTGTGGCTCAGATATTCAGCTCCTTATTGCAAAATTCAGGCTTAAACTGAAAAAAGTAGAGAAAACCACTAGGCCATTCAGTTCAGTTCAGTCACTCATTCATGTCCAACTCTTTGCAACTCCATGGACTGCAGCATGCCAGGCCTCCCGTCCATTGGGTATGACCTAAATCAAATCCCTGATAACTATATAGTGGAGGTGACGAGTATTAATAGAATCAAGGGATTGAGTCTGGTAGAGGGAGCATCTGAAGAACTATTGACAAAGGTTTGTAACATTGTAGAGGAGGCACTGACTTAAACCATCCCAAAGAAACAGAAATGCTAAAACGCAAAGTGGTTGTCTGAGGAGTCTTTACAAACAGTTGAGGGAAGAAGAGAAGCAAAAGGCAAGAGAGAAAGGGAAAGATATAACCAACTGAATGCAGTTCCAGAAAATAGCAAGGAGAGTTAAGAAGGCCTTTTGAGATGAAAAATGCAAAGAAACAGAAGAAAACAATAGAATGGGAAGGACTAGAGATATCTTCAAGAAAATTGGAGATATCAAGGGAACATTTTGTGTAAGAATGGGCATGATACAGGACAGAAACAGTAAGGACCTACTAACAGCAGAAAAAACTATGAAGAGGTGGCAAGAATACACAGAACTATACAAGGTGTTAATGACCTGAATAATCATGATGGTGTGATCACTCACCTAGAGTCTGACATTCTGGAATCTGAAGTTAAGTGGGCCTTAGGAAGCATCACTACGAATAAAGCTAGTGGAGGTGATGGAATTCCAGCTGAGCTATTTAAAATCCTAAGATGATGCTGTTAAAGTGCTGCACTCAGTGTGTCAGTAAATTTGGAAAACTCATCAGCGGTCACAGGACTGGAAAAGGTCAGTTTGTATTTCAGTCCCAAAGAAGGGCAATAACAAAGAATGTTCAAAGTACTGTACAATGCACTTATTTTACACACTAGCAAGGTTATGCTCAATATCCTTCAAGCTAGGCTTCAGCAGTATGAGAACCAAGAAATTCCAGATGTACAAGCTGGGTTTCAAAGAGGTAGAGAAATCAGAGTTCAAATTGCCAACATTTGTGAGATCATGGAGAAAGCAAAGGAGTTACAGAAAAAACTACTTCTGCTTCCCTGACTATGCAAAAGTCTTTGACTATGTAGATTACAACAATCTATGGAAAATTCTTGAAGAGATGGGAATATTAGACCACCTTAACTGTTTCCTGAGAAACCTGTATGTGGGTCAAGAAGCAACAATTAGAACCGGACATAGAACAACTGAGTGGTTCAAAACTGAGAAAAAGAGTACAAGGCTGTAGATTGCTACCCTGCTTATTTAACTTTTATGTCGAGTACATCATGAGAAATGAAAGGGTAGATGAATCACAAGCTAGAATCAAGACTGCCAGGTGAAACATGAACAAATTCAGATATGCAGATAATACCACTCTAACAGCAGGAAATGAAGATGAACTAAAGATCCTCTTGATGAGGGTGAAAGAGGAGACTGAAAAAGTTGGTTTGAAACACAACATTCAGAAAACTAAGATCATGGCATCCAGTCTCATCACTTCATGACAAACAAAAGGGTAAAAAGTGGAAGCAGCGAGAGATTTTATTTTCCTGGGCTACAAAATCACTGCCAACAGTGAGAGGAGCCATGAAATTAAAAGACGCTTGCTTCTTTTATGGAAAGCTATGACCAATGTACACAGCATATTAAGAAGCAGAGACATCAATTTTCTGATGAAGTCAAAGCTATGATTTTTCCAGCAGCCATGTATAGAAGTGAGAGTAGGACCATAAAGAAGACTGAGCACCAAAGAATTGAAGGTTTTGGAATTCAGGGGAGAAAGTGTTCTCAGTGAATTTAGGCAAATGCAAGTTGAACTT
Organism: Oreotragus oreotragus; assembly: GCA_006410675.1. Taxonomy (NCBI): domain Eukaryota; kingdom Metazoa; phylum Chordata; class Mammalia; order Artiodactyla; family Bovidae; genus Oreotragus; species Oreotragus oreotragus. The sequence goes on from SJYX01024891.1 coordinate 147,592, forward strand.
TGGTAACAGCTAGATGGGCTTTAACTTTCATTCATGCTTAAATTTCCACAGCTAAGAAAACTATGACAAGTGCAGTGCTTTATTCCATTTCTGACTGATTGTGAGCATGTGAAATGAGTGCAACTGTACGTTAGTTTGAACATTCTTTGGCATTGCCCTTCTTTGGGACTTGAATGAAAATTGACCTTTTCCAGTCCTGTAGCCACTAGTTTTCCAAATTTACTGACACACTGAGTGCAGCACCAGGTATATTGTTAACCTGCTTACTTAACTTCCATGCAGAGTATACCATGCAAAATGAAGGTGTGGATGAAACACCATCTGGAACCAAGGTTGCCAGCAGAAGGACCAACAACCTCAGACATACAGATGATACCAGTCTGACAGAAAATGAAGAGGCTCTTGGTGAGGGTGAAAGAGAAGAGTGAAAAAGCTCACTTGAAACCCAAAATTCGGACTGCCGCCAAGTCCTGCCTGTAGACCAAGGTGCATAGTGGGACACTGCTCCAGGACCTCACCTCAGACAGTTTTCTGTTGATGGGTGGAGCTGGTTTCCCTTCCTGCTATTTACCTGAGGCCAAAGATCAAAAGATCCCAAAAGATCTCATAGCCATACTGACTTTTAAAATCCAGGAGAGAGGATCAGAGGAAGAGGATGAAGTGTAAATGCTGCCTTACTAACTGGATAGTAAACAGCATTCTCCCAACAGGTTTCAGTTTGAATATTACTCATTCCAGGACTGCAGGTGATGATCACCCTGCATAGGAAAGCCAAGTCTCCCATGATGAATAATGATCTCAAATATAACTGAACAGAAAGTGAGAAGTAGCAGACAGCCTGCGGCGGGGCTGGAGTGCCGGCGCTTTGAACTTCGGGCGAAGATGAAGCACAACTTTTGCAACTGGTGCTGACGGCTCTCCTCCCCCCAGAATAATGGATGCTGTTTTCTAACATAGGAAAGCCAAGTCTCCCATGATGAATAATGATCTCAAATATAACTGAACAGAAAGTGAGAAGTAGCAGACAGCCTGCGGCGGGGCTGGAGTGCCGGCGCTTTGAACTTCGGGCGAAGATGAAGCACAACTTTTGCAACTGGTGCTGACGGCTCTCCTCCCCCCAGAATAATGGATGCTGTTTTCTAACCGCAGAAGCCGTCTTGTGACCAAATTCAACAAGCTTGAGGGGAAATACCTTTGAAAGGAGCCCACGCAGGGAGCCGCAGACACAGCCAAGAAAAGAAGGCCCCTGTGACTCCAGCCTCCAGAAACCCACCTGAGAGGGTGGCTCCTGGGAGAGAGAAGGGCCAGAGTGTCCCTCCTGAGACAGGGGACAGTCTGCCTGGAAACACGTCTCTTCTCTGCCCTCGATCCCGGCGGGAGCNATGACCAATCTAGACAGCATATTAAAAGCAGAGACATTACTTTGTCAACAAAGGTCCATCTAGTCAGGGTTATGGTTTTTCCAGTAGTCATGTATGGATATGAGAGTTGAACTATAAAGAAAGGTGAGCACCGAAGAATTGATGCTTTTGAAATGTGGTGTTGGAGAAGACTCTTGAGAGTCCCCAGACTGCAAGATCCAACCAGTCCATTCGAAAGGAAATAAGTCCTGGGGTTCATTGGAAGGACTGATGTTGAAGCTGAAATTCCAGTATTTTGGCCACCTGGTGCAAAGAGCTGANACTATAAAGAAAGCTGAGCACCGAAGAATTGATGCTTTTGAAATGTGGTGTTGGAGAAGACTCTTGAGAGTCCCCGGACTGCAAGATCCAACCAGTCCATTCAAAAGGAAATAAGTCCTGGGGTTCATTGGAAGGACTGATGTTGAAGCTGAAATTCCAGTATTTTGGCCATCTGATGCAAAGAGCTGACTCATTTGAAAACACCCTGATGTTGAGGAAGATTGAAGGCAGGTGAGAAGGGGACGAAAGAGGATGAGATGGTTAGATGGCATCACCGACTCAATGGACATGTGTCTGGATAAACTCCAGGAGTTGATGATGAACAGAGAGGCCTGGTGTGCTGCAGTTCATGGGGTTGCAAACAGTCAAACACGACTGAGTGACTGAACTGAACTGAGCACTGTGTATCAAGATGCTAAACAGTGTATTAAAAAGCAGAGACATCACTTTGCCAACAAAGGTCCATCTAGTCAAAGCTATGGTTTTTCCAGTAGTCATGTATGGATGTAAGAGCTGGACCATAACGCAGGCTGAGTGCTGAAGAACTGATGCTTTCAAATTGTGGTGCTGGAGAAGACTCTTGAGAGTCCCTTGGACAGCAAGGAAATCAAACCAGTCAATCCTGAAGGAAATCAACCATCAATATTCATTGGAAGGACTGATGGTGAAGCTCTAATACTTTGGCCACCTTATGCAAAGAGCCAACTCACTGGAAAAGACCCTGATGTTGGGCAAGATTGAGGGCAGGAGGAGGAGGCAGCAGAGGATGAGATGGCTGCATAGCATCACTGACTCAATGGACATGTTTGATCAAACTCCAGAAGAAAATGAAGGACAGGGAAGCCTGGTGGGCTGCAGTCCCTGGGGTCGCAAAGAATTGGACACAACTTAGCTACTGAACAATAGCTACCATAGTGAATTCTCCAACGGATCTGAGCAAACAATTTGAAAACTTTCTGGAAAGGATGCCATTAAGAACATTTGTGATTCACGGTAAGAGGTCAAAATATCAACCTGAACACAGAAGTCTGGAAGAAGTTGATCACAACCCTCATGGATCACTGAATGGTTCAAGATTTTAGTGGAGGAAGGAACTGAAGATGTGATGGAAACAGCAAGAGAACTAGAATCAAAAGCGGAGCCTGAAGCAATGTGACCATTGCTACAATATCCTAAGATATCCTAAAATCAAGGCTGCTTAAGGATGAGAACAGAAGGTTGTTTCTTGACATGGAATTTATTCCAGGCGAAAATGTCAGAAAAACTGTCAAAATAACAGGACTGTTTAAAATGACAACAAATAATTTAGAATTTTATCACTGATAAAGCAACAGCAAGACTTGAGAGGACTGAGTACAATTTTGTGAGTTCTTCTATACGAAAAACTATCAGAAAACACTGGCATGTTACAGAGAAATCATTTGTGAAAGGAAGTTAATAGGTGCAGCAATTGATCACTGTTTTTTTTTTTTAATGGTGGCAGCACCATTAAGCTGTGCCTTAGTATAGATGCTGGGGCTTGCCTATGGTGCTCTTAATGTACAAAGACTGGACATTCTGCTGATTTTTCTTGTGCAATGACATCAGAAAGTTAAGAGCTAAGTGGATGTTGTACACAAGCTCATCATCCATCATCTTCACATGGCCAACAGCCACTGACAGACACATCATCTTCTTCATCTGAAACTTGATCATGGATTTAACGTTATCAGCTTTGGCCATCATGTTCTCATTGTGGGTTAGCAAGGAAGGGAATTTGCCAATGTTATTCAGGCGTGGGCCCAGGATTTGTGGGACCTGCTTAAACACAGATTCTGGAGCCAAAAAGTCATACTTGTTAGCTAGCTTCTTGACCCGTTTTCTATTCTTGAGTTTCTTCAGTGCCTTGATATTCATGTGGGAGATTTATTCACAGCCTTAGCCTCATCACAGTGCTGCTGGTCTCCCAGAACATATACGGAAAACTTGGTAAGGGGAATGAACTTAAGCCTGACAGTACTGAGAAGTGTTTGTCCTTCTGAGCTCACAGTTCTTCAGGCTGATCTGAAGATCCACCATTTCCAGAACATTTTGGCACTTGTGTTGATTCCCATGCAGGACTTCCTTGATCAGTCAGCAGCCATCAACATCAAGCCAAGGCCCACCCCCAGAAAAATGATGACGATTCACTGAAGGAATCAATAATGGTTAGCTTCATTAAGGTATATGCATTAATTTTTAGACATAAAACTATTGCACACCTAACAGATGATAGCATAATGTAAATATAACTTTTATATATACTGGGAAATCAGAAAATTCATGACTCACTTTATTACAATATCTGCTTTATTGTGGTGGTCTGGAATCAAACCCATGACATTTCCAAAGTTTGTCTGTATATCGCCAAGAGCAGTGATTTTGGTATTC
>SJYX01024891.1:157910-176632 GCA_006410675.1 Oreotragus oreotragus
TCCAGCCATCTCATCCTGTAGTCCCCTTCTCCTCCTGCCCTCAATCTTTCCCAGCATCAGAGTCTTTTCCAGTGTGTCAGCTCTTTGCATCAGGTGGCCAAAGTATCGGAGTTTCAGCTTCAACATCAGTCCTTCCAAAGAACACCCAGGACTGATCTCCTTTAGGATGGATTGGTTGGATTTCCTTACAGTCCAAGGGACTCTCAAGAGTCTTCTCCAACACCACAGTTCAAAAGCATCAATTCTTCTGCGCTCAGCTTTGTTCACAGTCCAACTCTCACATCCATACATGACTACTGGAAAAACCATAGCCTTGACTAGACGGACCTTTGTTGGCAAAGTAATGTCTCTGCTTTTGAATATGCTGTCTAGGTTGGTCATAAGGTTCCTTTCAAGGATTAAGCGTCTTTTAATTTCATGGCTGCAGTCACCATCTGCAGTGATTTTGGAGCCCAGAAAAATAAAGTCAACCACTATTTCCACCATTTCCCCATCTATTTGCCATGAAGTGATGGGACTGGATGCCATGATCTTACTGAGATATAATTCATATACTATACCCTTCACCCATTTAACAGGTACAATTTAAAATTTTAAAGATATTCACAGTAGTGCAACTATCACCACAGTCTGCATTAGAACATTTTCATCACTCCCAAAAGAAACACGTTACCCTATAGCAGTTATGACCCTTTCATCCCCAACTCCCCACCCTCCCCTTTAAAATACAGTCTTCTGTTGAATTTGCCAGGGATTGGTTTCAGGACCTTCCATGGTTATAAACGTTCATGGAAGCTCAGGTCCTATATGAGCCCTGGCATGGGTACCCCTAGCTCCACAGCCACAGATTCAACCAATTGCTGATGGTAACATAGGCAAGATTCCTTGGCTGGTGGAATCCAGAGAGGCATGACCTGCAGATAGGGAAGGCTGACCTCATGTCATTTTATCAAAGATGTACTTGCACATATGCTTTTATCATAATATAGATTTAACTTTGAATTTGTTTGAACTTAATATACTTTTTCTTGTACTTGATGTACTCTTTTTTTCACTCAGTATGATATTTCTAAACACCATGTTCTTGTACAGAGTTACAGTTAACTCATTTTCAAAAGTATAATTTCTCTACTTAGATAAAATAACAGTTGATTCATATCTTTCACATGAATTTGATTTCCTACTCTTTTTTTTGCTACAGTCCCTCTGTTCTGAATGATTTTGTCCATCTCACCAAGTGCACACATGCAAGGGGTTGTCTGGCATCTAGCTGGCACTGTAAATTGCAAGTTTAACTTTACAGAATAATGCAAAACTTTATTGCAAAGTAGTTGTAATTCATACTTTCATTAGTTGAGTGACGGGTTCTTTCTCAATGTTTTTGCCAGCATTTAGTGTTACTAGATCTCTTCTTCACTCATGTGATGGAGGCAAAATGGTGTGTTTCAGTGTTTTCCTGAGTAAGAATGAGGTTGAACTTTTCATATGTTTATTTGCAATTCTTTCTCCTCTTCTCTAAAATGCCTGTTCGTATCTTTGCCTGCCCTCCCCGCCCCCCAATTTGGTTACTTGTCTTACTTATTAGCAGCACTTTTTACACTTCAAACACCAATCCATTTTGGGATTATATATGTGGCAAATCCTTCTCCAAGTTTCAAGTTTATGCCTTTGTTTTTCTTCTTGTGCTTGCCTCCCATAAATTATCATTTACTTTTATGTATTCATGAATTTCTATAATAGTTTTTTGACCTATAAAACTCATAGTTTTATGAGTTATTTTCAAAGAATTTTTTGTTTGAGTATAAGAAAGTCTAACTTATAATCATTCATTTCTTTCTCACTATAATGGTTAAAATTGGAGATTTGTTGATGCTTATTTTAACATTTTTGATAAATGTGCCCTGTGTAGTTGGGAGATCTCTAATTGTTGGGTATACATCCTGTTTATATTCTTTAAGTAAAGTATGTAATTTTTAATTTTGTATATTTATCAGAGTTTTGTCAGTTTGAGCTATCAATAACTGTAATATGCATGTTCAAATGGTTCTTTATAGTGATGGATTTGCTAATTTTGTCTATAGTCTTACATTTTGTTATTTTATATATTTTGAGTCTTTATTGGTATAGGTAATTTTTAAATTTTTCATGTTTCTATTGAGGTGAATCTTTTATCATAGCGACATACTTTGTTTCCAAAATGTGTATTTCTTAAGTCCATTCTTTTCTGAATTACTATATTTCTGCCTTCTTTGATTTATGTTGACTTTGTATATTTTTTCTCCTTTTACTTTCAGCTTTATCAACTTTTATCCTTTTACTTCCAGCCTTACCATATCCTCATTTTTGTTTAGTGAATAGTGTATAATCTATTATCTGTATTCCTAGCCGAAAAATTCAATTCATTGACATTTATTTTTATTTCTATCATTGTACTTTGTAGTTTTTCTATATCTTGACTTTTGTGTTGCTCTTTCTTCAAATTGTTTATTTGTTTTGTTTTCTTATTCTATTTTCCCTTCCACTTGTTGGGAATATATAGACTATGTTTATTTTTTTAGGGTGACACTTAAAATTCTACTATATTTATCTTAACAAGGTGCAAAGGCATTCTTACCTAAATGCTTTTCCAAACAATGCAAGAACTTAAAAATATTTGATATCCTGATAACCTGCCTACAGATTACCTTCTATTTTTGTCTGTTATTTTAGACATGAGCATCATTATTATTTCATACAGTTTTCTTAGATTTATATCCATGTATTTCAGTTTCTTCTTTTTTTCCCCATTTTCTTTTCACATCTTAGATATTCTGTATTGAACAGTTTCTTTATTTCAGGAAATATGGAAACAAATCTCCTATAAGTAAAAGTGTGCTGAGTAAGCTCTGTTAGTATTTGTTTATTTGCTTTTGCTAAGTAGCTTCAGTTTGGTCCGATTGACTCTGTGTGATCCTATGGACTCTAGTCGCCCAGCTCCTCTTTCTATGGGATTCTCCAAGCAAGAATAATGGAGTGGATATCCTCAATATGAGGATTAGGAGAATATGTTGCCTTGCCAATTTAGGGACAACGCCCCTTCTCAGCTCGGAAGCAGTTACGGAATGAGAATGACGCCCCTTTTCCCTAGGNTTTGGGGCCCCTGGATCAGATATCCTCAATATGAGGATTAGGAGAATATGTTGCCTCATCAATTTAGGGACAACGCCCCTTCTCAGCTCGGAAGCAGTTATGGAATGAGAACGACGCCCCTTTTCCCTAGGCAACATAATTCTCCTAAAAGAAAAGGGGGGAATGAGAGAGTCATTTCCTAGGCAGGTTGATAAGAAGTCTAGGGGTCCCCAAGGAGAGAGGGGTCTGGAATTCTCAAGGAGGAAGAAAGGACAAACTTTTTTTCTTCTCTACATTCCTTAGGATTATATAACAACAATGTATTCTGCCTGAGGACAGTCTCTGGATTAAAACTTCTGGCTAATTCCGTTATCTTAAAATGTAAATTATGAGAGTAGGTCTGGTGAGGTCTTTACAACCTCCAGACATTTTTTGGATTCATTGGAGAGTATATAACTTCATTGCTAACTAACAAGGGGGTACTCTTTCTGTCCCCTTCTGATGACTATGTCAGACGCTTTCTCTATCTCCTTTATACTTTAAAAAAACTTTATTACACACACACACACACACACACACAAAGTAACTTTAATTTTGTATATTGCTGAATTTATATAAATGGAATTAGATTGAATGTATAACTCCTTGATTTGTTTTTCACTCAGAGTATGGGCATTTTTAGTACATGTTTATTTGCTTCTTATGTTTTTGCTTCTGTAAAATTTTTTTTCAATAATTTATCTTCTTTCCTATTATCATTTTCTTTGAAATTTTAAAACATTTACAGTCTGGATACTAAATACTTGTTGGTTATCTTTATATCAAGTATTTTGTCCTAGTTTTAGCTTAAGCTTTCTTTGCTTAAGCTTCTTTTTTTTTTGTAGTCTTTTGAATAAGAGCTGTTGATATTAACCAAATAAAATTTTCTTTTTCATGTTAAAAAAAAAAGAAATAAGGGTTTGTCTCAATTGGGATTCAACTAAGAGTCAGTGCTTGATCTATGGTCAGTGCTTGATCTACCTTTTAAAACACTCAGCCTATGGCATGGTTCGCAATTTGGGGGTGATTTTGCCCCTAAGGAGACAATTGGCACTCTCTGTGGACATTTTTAATTGTCACAACTAGAGTACTACTGGAATCTAGGGCAGAGAGGCCTGAGATACTTGTAAACATCTTACAAGACACAGGATAACAAACAATAGTGCCATGGTTGAGAACCCTGATCTCTGTACATTCCACTTGGTTGTCTTTTTTATTCCTTGCACCTTATTTAGTAAGTAAATCAAGCAGCAAAATTTGTTTTAAAAATCTTTACACAGCTGGATTTTGCTGGGCCCAGGGTGTCATTTGTAAAGTCTGCTATTCTTTACTTTCTATAAATTGGTTGTTAGATCCAAGGACTTAACTTCAGGTGGTGTTATGTGCAGGTTTTGTTTTTTAAAGGAGGTGGGAAGACATGACTACTTCATACGCAGTGTTGTATTCTTCCATAGGAGGCACATAGTTTGGCTGTGTTCTTTTTAGATGTTAGTGTATGATGATGCTAGATCCAACAGTTTATTGGGTGTTGTAAAATGGTTAAGATTCCATCCTAACATTCCTTCTTTTATTAACTGGAGTGTTTCTAAAAGGGTAAACTTTCCTTCCTAGTAATACAGTTTATATGAGAACAGCAGAATAAATGTTTAATTATTTCCCTTTATTTGCCATATTTGTTGTTAAAGTGAGTTGGTGTCACAGTATTTAGATATTATTGATATCTATCGACCCAATGAAGTTATTCTTATTGATACTCAATTTTCACATCTTTGTCCAGAGAAAGCAATTCTAATAGTTTTTGATAGTTTGCTATTGGGTATGATAAAATATTCCAAGCTTAGTCCCAGGCCTGGGATCAGACATTTCTTGAGGAACTCTGGTTCTTTTAAGCATGTGTGTCCCCTTTTTGTTTGTTAGTTCTGGAACAATTACTGCCTACTTTTTCAAATATTTCTCCATTTTGCTCATTTGGGTTTTTTCTCGATTCTGTTTTTATCCGTTCTTCCATATCATCTAACTTTAATATTTTCCATTTCTTAATATCCCCTTGTCTTCTAGGAAAGCTCCACAACAAACTCCCACAGTTAATTTGTTAATTTCTCTGTGGTTTGATCTTAATAAATCTACCACTGCTACTTGCTCCCTTATTAGTGGTTCTCCATCTTGCCCTTTTGCTTCTCAAAAGCATGTATTTAAAAGTGTGCTTCAATGCAGGATGCAGGATGCTTGGGGCTGGTGTATGGGGATGATCTGGAGGGATGATGTGGGGTGGGAGGTGGGAGGGGGGTTCATGTTTGGGAGTTCGTGTAAAAAAATAAATAAATAAATAAATAAAAGTGTGCTTCATTCTTTCAAAAATGTAAAAAAATTTAACTCTGATTTTCATTATAAAAAGTTAAAGTCAATATTTAGAAGAAATAAAAATAAACTATAATCACTTACTAACATGTTATTTTTCTATAGTTCCTTCAAATTTGTGTCATTTTCATTTGTTATTTTAGTCAGAAAAAAACAAAAAGGATTTTCTATCTTGCAAGTTGTAAGATTAACATTTAAGGATAAACATTTAACCAAACTGCAGACAGAAAATCCTTCCAATACAGCTATTCTTCAAAATGTTTCGTACAATACCTGGAATACATAAGTGTTATATAACCGATTATTATATGTGTGTGTGCTAAGCTGCCTCAGTCATGTCTGACTCTTTGAGACCCCATGGACTGTAGCTCGCCAGGCTCCTCTGTCCAGGGGATTCTCCTGGCAAGAATACTGGAGTGGGTTGTCATTTTCTCCTCCAGATTATTATATATAATGGTTTATTTCATTACTAAGTCAAAAGATAAATATAACCATTTTATTCCTACAGCACATTTCAGTGGTTTCCAATTTCAGAAATTACTCTCAATATTAAAATAAGTAACTATCTATGTTCAGGGTTCCCTAGCTTTTATTTTCCTAGGAAAAAATTCTGAAATGATATTCATAAGTGAAAGTCTATAAATCAGTTATAGGTTATAGTTATAAGTCTAAAAATTATAAATCAATAATTTCTACTAACTCAGTAATTATAAAGTATACCTTATTTTTAATATGGATTACTTTGAATGTTAGGTTAAACATTTTCAAATATTTACTATTCAATATTCCTTCCTCCTAAAGGAATAAAGACATTATATCTTATTAATCTTATTATATCTTATATATACTATTAGTTTAATGATGACATTTCATAATGCTTATTTTCATTATTAACTGTTTCTTAATTACTACAGAGGGATTATTTATTACTTCAGTTAGTTTAATATGTTATTTTTACTCTTTTAATATGACCTGGAGATCTACAACATTTTAAGACTGGATTAAAGAAAACTTTTAAATACTTTAGATCTGGATTCTACATACTATGTGGTGGTGGTAGTGGTTTAGTTGCTAAGTTGTGAGCAACTCTTGTGACCTGGTGGACTGTAGCCCACTAGGCTCCTTTGTCCATGGGATTTCCCAGGCAAGAATACTGGAGCGGGTTGCCATTTCCTTCTTCAGGGGATCTTCCTGACCCAGGGATCGAATTCATGTCTCTCGCACTGCAGGCAATCTCCTGCACTGCAAGCAATTCTTTATCCCTGAGCCGCCAGGGAAGCCCAACATTGCTATATACAATAATACATTGAAAGTGAAAGTCACTCAGTCATGTCCACTCTTTGCAACTCCAGGACTGTAGCCTGCCAGGCTCCTCTGTCCATGGAATTCTCCAGGCCAGAATACTGGAGTGGACAGCCATTCCATTCTCAAAGGGATCTTCCTAACCCAGGGATAGAACTCATGTCTCCAAATTGCAGGCAGATTCTCTACTGTCTGAGCCACCAGGGAAGTCCAAGAATAGTGGAGTGGATAGCCTATCCCTCCTCGAGTGAATCTTCCCAACCCAGGAAGCCAACAGGGGTCTGCTGCATTGCAGGCGGATTCTTTACTAGCTGAGCTACCAGGGAAGCCCCAAGTAATAGAAGTAACGGGTTCCCAGTTGTCAATCTGCTGTTAATCAGTTACATGATTTTGAAGTCTTTTAAATTCTTTATTTCTAAATTTCATGATTAGAGAAATGAGATTTAGACTTAATCTCAATAATCCTCTCCAGCTCTAAAATTCTAATGACTTGTTTGCAAATCTAATTTTGAAGATACTTTTAAGACCATTCCCTAAACTTCTAAATCTCAAGGCTACACTGCTATGCACAGAACAAGTACTTTTAAATAGCCTTCGGTTGACTGACTTTAAACAGATGAAAAAAACTAAAAAATTACCTATGTACTACAGTATAACAGAATATCATTTCTAAGAAAAGTTTTTAATGCTTCAATAAGTCCAATAACTCAGAGTTGTGCCAAGATCAAAACATATATATCAATATATGGCGAAATATACTCACCAATGTATCTAGGCCTACATGCTGCTTTCCCTTTTCCTGAAGTGGTCCTATTATCAATTTTCCACTAGAAAAAAACGGTGTATCCAATGTTTTATATACTTTCAACTCATCATGTTCAACACAAAATTGGTATGTATCTCGTGGCCTTATAAGATCTAAAGGGAAAAAAATTAATGTAAGTATAAAGTAATAGCAATGACATTGCTCATTGATATAACATACACACACATGTGTGTGCATTCTAAGTAACTTCAGTCAACCAACTTTTTGCGACCCTGTGGACTGTAGTAGCCCGCCAGCTCTTCAGTCCGCGGGATTCTCCAGGCAATAATACTGGAGTGAGTTGCCATTCCCTTCTCCAGGGGATCTTCTCAAACCAGGGATCAAACCTGCGTCTCTTATACACATTCATAAACAAAAACATAAACGTGTCCTAGAAAGATAGATATGATTAAGAGCACTGATTCTGGACCTAGAAAGGTCACATCAAGTCTTTGTCTTCCAAGCTGAATGACCTTAGCCAAGTTGCTTAATTCTCCATCTCATTTTCTTCTCTATAAAATGTGATAACAATAGTTTGTTAGAGTTGGGAATATCAAATGAGTTAATGTGTATAAAGTATTTAAAACACTGGTACAAAGTACGCATTCAGTAAGCTTTGTTAATAATATTATTTTATTATTTATTATTAACAATGGCAGTATTATTTCCCCTATAATAACTCAGATGGAAAACAAAATCAGCTAACATACAAGAAAAGATTCCTTATCCTTAAAAAGTTCAATATAACATAGCCACACTACAAATCTATCATCATTATGCCAATAAATACCTTTGTGACTGATTAACAATATTTTTTCACACTACAAATGTATCATCATTATGCCAACAAATACCTTTGTGACTGATTAAGTAACAATATTTTTTATCTATCAGGTAGAGGCTCTAAATAACCAGTTCTAACTGTAGCTCCCAAATTACTATATCATTTTTTAAATTTCCCTTTTACTTACAAACTTTTCCAGACCTGTAATTAATATATTTCATCATCAGCTTCTGACTATTCTCCCACAGACAACAGGATATAGACAATACATATGCCCAGGAAACAAGAAATGATGAATTCTTGAAAACACAACTTTTTTACTAATATAGTACAGCAACGTTTTCAGATAAGACACTTTGCTAAAAAAAAATTCTCTGCACTTCTCCTTCTATAGCCAAATCAACAACTGAATATAGAATATCTGTTACTTAAGATATCACTGGAGCCTAGTCCACAGTCAAAACTTTAAGTGTAAACACTGTCTCTCTGCTTTGACATATTCATCTTTAATTTAGGCTAAATAGTCCTCAGTACTCACTAGTACAGTCATGACAGTTTTTAAAACACTTAAATATTTCCTGTATATAAATATTGCCTGCTTGGGAAATAGCTGAGTGTCCACTACTTAACTCCACCACACTATAACCCAACTCTTGGGACCTCCAATGTATCCTAGAAACTAAATTTTTAATACCTGTTAAGTGCAGGACCAACCTGGATAGTATATTCAAAAGCAGAGACATTACTTTGCTAACTAAGGTCCGTCTAGTCAAGGCTATGGTTTTTCCTGTAGTCATGTATGGATGTGAGAGTTGGACTGTGAAGAAAGCTGAGTGCCAAAGAATTGATGCCTTTGAACTGTGGTGTTGGAGAAGACTCTTGAGAGTCCCTTGGACTGCAAGGAGATCCAACCAGTCCATTCTGAAGGAGATCAGCCCTGGGATTTCTTTGGAAGGAATGATGCTAAAGCTGAAACTCCAGTACTTTGGCCACCTCGTGCAAAGAGTTGACTCACTGGAAAGGACTCTGATGCTGGGAGGGATTGGCAAGGGGCAGGAAGAGAAGGGGACGACAGAGGATGAGGTGGCTGGATGGCATCACTGACTCGATGGACGTGAGTCTGAGTGAACTCTGGGAGTTGGTGATGGACAGGGAGGCCGGGCATGCTGCGATTCACGGGGTCGCAAAGAGTCAGACATGATTGAGCGACTGAACTATGTGTAGGAGGAGGCTTATAGGACCCTATACCAGCCTTAAACATGACATTTGTTTGACTGACTGATGTCCTTGCTCCACAGCACCAAAGGCTGTCTAAACCCAGCCACAATCCCTACCTGATCTCATAGTAAGAACGTATCCAGGAGTCTGCCAGTTAATTTGCTACAATTCCCCCTGAACAGGCTTCCTGATAATTCAGTTGGTAAAGAATCTGCCTGCACATAGCTCTCTGGACAGAGAGCCCAGTCATTGTGAAGGGATGGGGAGGACTCTTTCTGAGTGGTTGCTGAGTGGGGGACAGGGGTGCTGGATTCTGTGGTTAGGTTAGGATTTCCCTTCTTGGTGGGAGGTTCCATTACTTACAAGGTTGTAACCAACTTTCTATCAAAAGTGAGAATTAGGAGGGAAGGAAGGGTGGGAAGTCAGGTAGGAAAATGCCCTAGATCTCCTGGTGTGGTGCTTCCCTTGCCTGAAACTGAATTGAAGAATGAACTGAAAGTGAAAATCAGAGGCTGTCTGGGTGCAGAATGGCTGTAAGTGTATTACCTACTGTTTACTTTGTGATCACATGGCTGAGTGGGAGCTTCAGCTCTCTGCCAGCACCCAGCATCACAAGAGGGTATCATATGGCATATTGGTAACCTGGGAAAAGTTCAACATTCATAATTTGACATACAGTTTCATACAGTTACACTCCTGCTGAGTGTTTATCATTTTCACACCATCATAAAGTGAAAAAAACCATAAATTAGACCATCATAAGTCAAGGACCATCTGTAAAGTAATTTTATGTGTACATACATGCTCAGTCGCTCAGTCATGTCCAACTCTTTGCAGTCCTATGGACTGTAGCCTGACAGCCTCCTCTGTCCATGGGATTCTCCAGGCAAGAACACTGGAGTGGGTTGGTTGCCATGCCCTCCTCCAGGGGATTTTCCTGACCTGTGGATTAGGGGATCTTCCTGATCCAGGGATTGAACCTGCATCTCCTGCACTGCAAGCAGATTCTTTACTGCTGAGCCAAATCCCCAAAGTAACTTTACAAAATATTTCATTTTGGTATTTCCATCCTGAGAAGCCCAATATAGCAAATCATACTGAAATTTTTCATTGCTCGTTTTCTCTATGAAGACCGCTCAAATATTTGTCATTTTTATATATCTTCTTCATATTTGCAATGACTGATATTAATGGCTCTTAAAGTATATGACTTAATATGCATACATGTATGCCTATGTATGTGCGCATGTATGGTTTTTAATATCCACACAGATAATATATGATGTTATGGCTCTTAATGTACATATGTGTATGAGGTTCTGTGGTTGTTAATGTTTAATTCATTTATTTAAAGTTTAAGTAGCTGTTTATCTCTACTTGATTACCTTTTTTTTGGTAACAATTCAAGAATATCTTAATCTTTATTTTAAATTTCTTTTAAAGCAAAGGGAAGAACCAGGTGGAAAGTGTAGCCACACTGACTTAGAAAGCATTAATAAAAATTTGGTTGAAAGTGCACTGAGGAGAGTAAACAGAGAGGAGAAAGGTAAGTTATTCAAGTTCTAATCATTGTATAGGTGGGAAACTGGGCATATAGAAGGAATACCAGTTTCTGCCATACTAGGTCAGAGATATCATAAGCAAGTAGACAGGCATATTTATATTTGCTTATCCAGTAATTTATTTAATGTTACAGATATTATTTTATTTACCTATTAAAAGATAAAATTGTATTTATTAATAAGAGCCTTCAGAAAAAAGTATTAATGATGTTTGTCATGCTCTTTACCATAAAAAGCACAGCATACAGGGACTTACCTGGTGGTCCAGGGGTTAAGACTTCTAAGGCAGGTGGCGCAGGTTTTATCCCTGGTCAGGGAATGAAGGTCCCACATGCTGTGAGATACAGCCAAAAAATGTTTTAAAAAGCACAGCATACAGTGTGTACCTGCAAGTCCTCTTGGGCCTTTATTCTTATATATTGTATACTATGTGAGTATATACATAATATTTTTTAAAATTCACTTTAATGATTAGCTTTACCTTTCCATTTGGATTTTTTCATTCCCTTTACTACTTAAGAGTCGGACACGACTGAGCGACTGAACTGAACTTAGACTTGGAAGAGTGTTAGATCAAATTTGAAAGAGAAAAGAAGTACTCCTCTAGTGTTGTTAGAGAAATTGTGTGTGTATAGATGAATAAGTAGAAGAATATGCTCAGCAATTCTTCTTTACCCTTTAAAAGCCAATTCACCAGGTCCTCTCAGGCAGCAGTGGGAGAAAAATGTACCCAGTACAGCTCTTAGAGCTTTGGAAAATGCACCCATACTCACCTCCAGTTTAACAGCAGAAGACGACAGAGGTGAGTAGTCAGGTTGAATCCTATTATTTTATCATAGAACATTCTCTAATCGTTGTTTACTGAGCTAGAGTTGTGTTTTTTTAATGTCACTCTTTGAAGGTATTTGGTGTCACACATGAGAGCACGTGTATTTCACTTATACAGGCAAGTGAAATAGATTTATGTAGAGAGTTTCACTTGAAATATGGGGCTTTAATATAATCTAGAAGATATTATGGAGAAGGCAATGGCACCCCACTCCAGTACTCTTGCCTGGAAAATCCCATGGATGGAGGAGCCTGGTGGGCTGCAGTCCACGGGGTCGCTAAGAGTCAGACATGACTGAGTGATTTCACTTTCACTTTTCACTTTCATGCAATGGAGAAGGAAATGGCACCCCACTCCAGTGTTCTTGCCTGGAGAATCCCAGGGACGGGGTTGCCTGGTGGGCTGCCATCTATGGGGTCGCACAGAGTCGGACACGACTGAAGCGACTTAGCAGCAGCAGCAGCAGAAGATGTTATATGCTGGAAATCTTTTTTACTTGACATGAATTTTTTTGTCTTTTCCCAACTAGGTGGCTCTGTAATAAAGTACAGTGAAAACAATACCCGTAAGCAGTGGCTCAAGGAGACCCCTGAAACCCTGTTGAACATCCTTAAGAATGCTGACCTCAGCTTGGCCTTTCAAACATACACAATATATAGACCAGGTGATTCATGTCTGTTACATAATTGTGTAAACGCTTTGATTTTTCTTTTAAAAAATTATATATGTAACATAGAAGTTACCATCTTAGCCACTTTTTAATGTACAGTTCAGGAGCATGGAGTACATTCATACCGTGCAGGCCTCACCACGGTCCATCTCCAGAACTTTTCCAAAACGGACACTGTACCCATTAGATAATCCTCTGTACCCATTAGCTGATTCCCTGTTCCCCACTCCCAGAAACCCTTCCATCTTAAAGTTATAAAATATTTCGGAGCATTGTCTGTTTTGGTTTCCTTGACTCTTTTCTAGCCAGTGTGAAGGCGTAATTAAAATTTCCTGTAGTGCTTCATTCCTTCTGTTTGCTCATTTGTTTGCTTATTTTATTGTTTTAATATTTCTATTTATTTTATTTGGCTGTGCCAAGTCTTAGTTGTGGCGTGTGGAATCTAATTCTCCCATTAGGGATCGAACCCAGGCCCCCTGCCCTGGAAACATGGATTCTTAGCCACTGGACCACCAGGGAAGTCCCTGTTTGCTTATTTTAATAATCACGGAGCCACTTTGAAGGTGGTCCATTTTTATCATGCAAATACACCCCACTTTCTGGCTCTGCAGTTCAGACTTCATCCTTGTAAACTGAGGAACTTCAAGATTTCTTTGGCTCTGTACTTGAATTGTTATATTGAATAGAACACAGAAAAAGGTGAACAATTAGGATTTAAATTTTTTTTTTTTTTTTTTGGTTTCAACAGACATTTTCACTACAGTTATACAGCATAACGTTTTATGATACTACCCTTAGCAATCTAGGCCAAAGGACTACATTAAGGGTGTGTAAGTGGGGGGATGCATGTGTGTGTAATTTTCACAATGCAGTTACTAAAGCCATCTTGCTTGGTTTAAGATCTAAGATAAATTGTGCCAAGTAGAGCATGCCATGGTGTGGCAAGTCTCAACTCTGTGTATTATAACAGATTCACTTTACTGTTTACTTGGTCAGTGTTTATTGAGTGCCTAACATATACTAGGTTAAGATTTAAGATTTTTTTTTTTTTTTAAAGAATATAGTTCCTTCCCTGAGACAGTTTGTAATTTGGGGGACCAGCAAACAAGCAGAGCACTGTAGAGCTGTGTGTCACATGTTCTGATAGAGTTGAGTGAAGAGTTTTGGGCCCCAAGGGAAGGTGGGTGCCTGGGAGGCAGGTGTTAAGCAAGGCTAATGATTGCACTTTTATTTTATTTTGTTGGCATGCGGGTTCTTAGTTCCCTGACTAGGAATTGGACCCTGGAAAGTCCTAAGCCCTGAGTGTTTAGGGAATTCCCAATGATTGACTTTCATTTTAGCAGTATAGGTCCCAGATTTGGTCTCTGGTCCATAAAGTTGTTGTCATTTCAGGAAAGTTACTATGTAAAAAAGGCATTACAGCTCTATTGTGAAAGGATTTTTATAAAGACTGAACCCACATTTTTTATGTTAAGTTATTGTTTTATAAGTAAAAACCTGAAAGTAATTATAATACCATCTGAAAAAAGTTTTTTATATAATGCATGTGCCCTTAACTGCCTACTTTTATTCCCCTCCATTGGGGAAACTTGAGGGAGAGGGAAGATCTCAAAGGAAAAACAGTCAACTGTTATCCAGCTGTCCAAAGACAACTTTTAATGCTCTAATATGGGTTCATATGCCAGCTTCCATGGTGACTTAGTAGTAAAGAACCCACCTGTCAATGCAGGAGACTTGGGTTCGATCCCTGGGTTGCGAAAATCCCCTGGAGGAGGAAATGGCAACCCAGTTCAGTATTCTTGCCTGGAAAATCCTATGGCCTGAGGAGCCTGGCGGGCTACAGTCAATCGGGTCACAGAGTCGGATGCAACTGAACACACATGCACAGAAAACCTCAGAGCATGGCCGTGCTCTCAATTAGCCAACAGACCTTTGGAGGAGTTTAATGCAAAAATATGCATGAAATAAATAAAGACAGTGTCACTTGGCATAATTTCTGTTAATATTCCTCTGAAGGCGCAGAAGGATTCTTGAAAGGCCCCCTGTCTGAGGAAACAGAAGCATCGGACGATGTTGATGGAGGCTGGGATTCTGTCATTTTGGATCCAGAGAGACTTGAACCTGGACTGGATGAGGAGGATACGTACGTGAAGTACTCAGACAGTTGGCAGTGTGTGCGCGTGTTCATTTAAGTTGTACCGTAATAATTCCTGGTTTAGTAGGAGCGGGTCATGTTACTTTACATCATAAATGAATGTTTATATCTTGATCGTCTATCTGG
This sequence comes from Oreotragus oreotragus, assembly GCA_006410675.1. NCBI lineage: Eukaryota > Metazoa > Chordata > Mammalia > Artiodactyla > Bovidae > Oreotragus > Oreotragus oreotragus. Next base: position 172,867 of record SJYX01024891.1, read on the forward strand.
CACAGGTAACGTGCTACAGTATTTTCATAGAATTCTTGACTGAGCTGTGTGTTTATAATCAGCTTGGACTTATGACAAGATTTTATATTGAAACATTTAGAGAAACAATGATAGAAGTGAACCTCTGGAAGGCTAACCATTTTTTTTTTCCCCTGTGTTCAGTTTCATTATGACGTTCATTCTTCGAAAATGTCAGCATTGTTATGGTGGTATTCTGCTTTGACCCCATCAACAAATATTTACTGTGCTTCTTAAATGGAAGCTTAATATCCAAATTGTTTTTTCACAGGGACTTTGAGGAAGACGACAGTGCCGATTGGGTATCAGAACTGAAGCAGCGAACTGGCTGGCAAGGAGTATCTGATGGATAACGCCCAAGGAAATATCCATTAGTCACTTGGACGGGATGTTTAACAGGAGGAATTGATATTTGAATAATACTTAACTCACAGGATACGTGTTTTCCTTTGGAAACAGAGAGAAGAGAGGGAAACTGAATATTTAAAATTATTCCTGGTTAGTAAGGTAGGGTATAAAAAAATCTAGGTTTTTGAATTCAGAGAACGCATAGCACAATGGGTCTGAAGTTTAGGCTTTGCAGTCAGAACAGATGTTGAATGCTACCACCTGCTGCTTGCGTGGTTTTGAGAAATTACTTAACCTCTTTGAGCCTGAATTTCCTCAACTACAAAATGAGGATAACAATGCCTACCTCATATGGATGCTGACCTTAGAGCATCACGACAGCCCATAACATTCTTTGCGTTGTTATGATTTCTGCTTTATTACCTTGTTATGATTTATTACTATGTAGCTCTTTTTATATCTCCTAAAATTTTTGAGGATCTAAATATATTTAATTATAACATCATAAAGTGTGTTTTTCTATAAAATCTATTTCTGGGTAGTCATCGATCATCTGCAGTGATCACCCGCTGTCATTAAATACAGCTCCTCACAGGATCTACGAAAGGGCCCAGATCGGAGGATCAGCCATGGGAAGAGTAGGGTAAGGTACAGATCTGGCCAGTTGGTGGTCCTGTATACAAGAAAGGAATGGGGCCAAAGGTAAGGGGTCCATACAGGAAGTAGCAGGAAGCCAGAGCGTTGTGGAACTCATGGAGGGGGCAGGACCCCAACATGCATGGGTCACCATGACACATGTGTTCTGGGGCCTGTCATTTCATGCTGTGATGCTTTAGTGAGGGGACAAGACTTAAAGAAACTAACTCTTTCCAGGGCCCACATAGGCAGTTATGAGAACAGCATCAGCCTGGTATAGGGAACAGTGCTCAAGTCAACACAGGGGGGAGAGTTGTGAGACTACAGTAGGATCCTTAATAAAGATCTGCTGAAATGTGGGATACATATGTCTTTTAAAGAGTTAAAGATATTTTTTTAATCTTAACGTACAAAACTGGTATAGACCTCACCCCCACACCCCCTCCATTATTTATACTCAGCCATTTCGTTGTCCTTGGTCTACCAGGGTCTCCAGTGTCAGTTACTAATTTTCCATTTCCATGTTCTGGTCACTCTGAGTGAGTCACTAAGTTCAGCCTGTATTCAAGTGGACAGGAATTAAGCCCCACCTCCTGCAGAGAGTGGATAATCCAATACTAAGTCATTTGCTTTGTGGCTTGATTTGTTCTGGCTTTGGCCATTAGGAATTATTTCAGGTTGACTCCTCTGTCCCTTTGACATGCCCTCATCCTTTTGTGTTTTGAGCAACTCCTTACTTTCTGGCACTACAAGAAGATGGTCATCTAGTACCTTCTCTGCCTCAGCCCCAGAATCAGCCATTTCTCTGAGGAGTGCAGGTTCCTTTCATGGGTTTAGAAACCAGAATCTGGGTTCTGGGTGTGATGTCACTGCTTATAGTCCCTCTAAGCAGGCAGAGCTAGGAAATACATGCATATACTATCCCTGTATGTGACACTCTCTGGTGGTCCAGTGGTTAGGATTCGGCACTCTTATCGCCGAAGCCTGGGTTCATTTCCCTGTCTTGAGGCTTCCCTGGTGGCTCAGAAGGTAAACAATCCATGTGCAATGCAGGAGACCTAGGGTCAATCCCTGGGTTAGAAAGATCCACTGGAGAAGGGAATGGCAACCCACTCCAGTATTCTGGTCTGGAGAATCCCATGGACAGAGGAGCCTGGTGGGCTACAGTCCTTGAGGTCACAAAGAGCTGGACACAGCAACTAACACTTTCACGTATATCCAGAGATGACTTCTGTATCTCTCCATCTGTTTTTTTTTTTTTTTTTAAGCTCAATATGGGTTTGTTCTTACTGATGTCTTAGACTCTGATTCAATACCATTGGGGTCATTCTAACCTTTCCCTTCCCTCCCCCATTCCCCTTGCTTTTCTTTATCTTCTCTTTGACAGTGAGAAACTTGGCTTGTACCAACCACCATCCACTTACTTAGTTGTTCAACTGCAGTATGCATATAAAGCAGTTTCCAAATTGTTAACCATCACCCCTGTGAAGAGCAATTTACCAACTAAAATACAGTTTATGTCTTGCTCCTATTGTCTTTAGCCTTACACTTTCTAGTCAAAACATCATTTCCCAGAATGACTTATGTTAGCTCTTTTTTTTTTTAAATCACTATCTTGAAGACTATCAGCCAGACTTGCCTGTAAATTTCCAGGAGATTCCGGTGGAAGCATGGGTCAACAGTGGCCTGCTGTAGGGCCAGGGGCACTGAATGCAATAGACCTGGGAGCTGCTGGCATAAGTCCTTTTGAAGGAGGTCACCATTACCCCTACTTGGGGGTAATGAGGCCAAACTACAGGGAGGGAATACAGCCCGACCCATCAATAGAAAATTGCATTAAAGATTTCCTGAGCAAGGCCCTGCCCATCAGACCAAGACTCAGATTGCCCTACAGCCAGTCCCTCCCATCAAGAAGCTTCCACAAGCCTCTTATCCACCAGAGGGCAGACAGAATGAAAATCACAATCACAGAAAACTAACCAAACTAATAACATGGATCACAGCCTAGCCTTGACTAACAGTAAAACTATGAGCCATGCCATGTGGAATACTCAAGATGGAGAGGTCATGGTGGAGAGTTCTAAAAAAACGTGGTCCACTGGAGAAAGGAATGGCAAATCACGTCAGTATTCTTGGTTTGAGAACCCCATGAACAGTATGAAAAGGCAAAAAGATATGACACTGAAAGATAAACTCCCCAGGTCATTCAGTGCCCAATATGGTACTGGAGAAGACTGGAGAAATAGCTCCAGAAAGAATGAAGAGGCTGAGCCAAAGCAAAAACAATGCCCAGTTGTGGATGTGACGTGATGGAAGTAAAGTCCGATGCTATAAAGAACAATATTGCATAGGAACCTGGAATGTTAGGTCTGTGAATCAAGGTAAATTCAGTTCAGTTTGGTTCAGTTGCTTAGTTGTGTCTGACTCTTTGCCATCCTATGGACTGCAGCACACCAGGCTTCTCTGTCCATAACCAACTCCCGGAGCTTACTCAAAATCATGTCCATGAGTGATGCCATGATGCCATCCAGCCATCTCATCCTCTGTCATCCCCTTCTCCTCCTACCTTCAATACTTCCTAGCATCAGGGTCTTTCCCAGTGAGTCAGTTCTTCCCATCAGGTGGCAAAAATATTGGATTTTCAGCATCAGCATCATTCCTTCCAATGAATATTCAAGACTATTTCCTTTAGAATGGACTGGTTGGATCTTCTTGCTGTCCAAGGGACTCTCAAGAGTCTTCGTCAACACCACAGTTCAAAAGC
>SJYX01024891.1:195735-207418 GCA_006410675.1 Oreotragus oreotragus
CTTTCTTTGGAATTGGAATGAAAACTGACCTTTTCCAGTCCTGTGGCCACTGCTGAGTTTTCCAAATTTGCTGGCATATTGAGTGCAGCACTTTCACAGCATCATCTTCCAGGATTTGAAACAGCTCAACGGGAATTCCTCCACTAGCTTTGTTCTTAGTGATGCTTTCTAAGGCCCACTTGACTTCACATTCCAAGATGTCTGGCTCTAGATTAGTGATCACATCCTCATGATTATCTGGGTCGTGAAGATCTTTTCTGTACAGTTCTTCTGTGTATTCTTGCCACCTCTTCTTAATATCTTCTGTTTCTGTTAGGTCCATACCATTTCTATCCTTTATGGAGCCCATCTTTGCATGAAATGTTCCCTTGGTATCTCCAATTAATAAGTTAAAAATAGGCGTATTTTAAAGTCTCTTTTAGACATTAAAAAGTTGTTTTCCTGGAAAGATTTTTACCATCTTATTTAAATATTTACCCCAGAAATATACGAGTGCCATTTACTGCTTTCTGGTTAACTATGGGTATTAACATCCTTTTGTCTTCACCAATTTCACAATGAAACATTATATTAAATTTTGTTTTAGTCTTTTTTCTTCTGTTTACTGAGTGAGATTGAATCTTTCTATTTCTGAGCCATTTTTAACTTCTTTTATTTTTTTGAGAGCTGTCTAGTCATGTATTTTCCCATATTTCTATTGGCATACATAGTTGCTTTTTTTTCTTTTTGATTTGCCAGAGCTCCTTAATTGTTATAAATACAAACATCTGTCATACATATTGTCAGTATTTTTACCTAACTATAAAAATGCAGTTCTATGCCTATGTTTTCCTTTCAATTTTGTTTATAATATTCTTTTGAAAAAATAGCAGTTATAAATTAATGTAGTTAAGTAGCTAAGTCTATTCACCCAGTAGGCGTAATGCAGTTATTTTATTTTGAAATTCATATGTACTAAGTATGCCATTTAAATTGGGGAGAAAGACACTGAAGCTCAGAAGACTTAAGTAATTTACTGAAGGATACATAGCTAGGAGACAGTAAAGCTTGGATTGAGAATGTTAACTTTTTTTTTTAATTGTTAAATCTAAATGAGGATGAGAAATGGGGAGCTCACACATTATGTGTGAGCCAAATGTTGATGGTCACTACAGAGGGAACAGTGGAGAGGACCAGTGACTTGGAGGGTGGGACCGCCGGACCAGAAGTCAGCGTAGAAATGATGAAGTATCAAGAATGAGAAAGAAAAGGTAGAAATGAGATGTGGCCACTGTCACTGGCACCAAAACATTTGAAAAATATTGTCCACAGATGAGTAATAGAATAAGAATATACATCAGGGAGTGAGGGCAGGAGAGAAACAGGTGAGGGAGATTAAGAGGTACAAACCTCCAGTTGCAAAATAAGGGAGTTATGTGTATGAAATGTACAGCATGGGGGACATAGTGAGTAATTATGTAATATCTTCATATAGTGACAGATGGTAACTAAAGAACGTCACTTTGAAATGCATAGAAATTTTAAATCATTATGTTATGTGATGAAAACTGACATAGTGTTATAGGTCAGTTAGATCAAAATTGTGGTATGGGGAGGGAGAATTGGATGAAGGTGGTCAACAGGTACAAACTTCCAGTTATAAGATAAATAAGAACTACAGATGTAATGTTCAGTTCAGTTCAGTTCAGTTGCTCAGTCGTGTCTGACTCTTTGCGACCCCATGAATCGCAGCACGCCAGGCCTCCTGTTCATCACCAACTCCTGGAGTTCNGTATCTGACTCTTTCCTACCCCGTGGACTGTGGCTTGCTAGGCTCCTCTGTCCATGGAATTTTCCAGGCAAGAATACTGGAGTGGGTTACCATTTCCTTCTCCAAGAGACTTCTTGAATCAGAGATTGAACCTGCTGCATCTCTTGGGCTTCCTGCTTTGGTGGCCAGATTCTTTACTTCTGGGCCACCGGGGTTAAGTGTTAGTCACACAGTCGTGTCCAACTCTTTGTGACCCCACGGACTGTAGCCCACCAGGCTCCTCTGTCCACTGAATTCTCCAAGCAAGAATACTGGAGTGGGTTGCCATTTCCTTCTCCCAGGGATAGAACCTGGGTCTCTTGCATGGCAGGGAAATTCTTTACTGTCCGAGCCACTAGGAAAGCCACCTGGGAACACTCTATAAAACTACACAATCACTTCAAATTGCTAGCAGAGAGAAAAAAAAAATCAGCATCTCTATAGTAATTAGAGAAACCTGCACTTGAACCTATTCTTGTCACACTGTTGGAGGATGATGATTAAATAAGGTAATGTTATAAATATGTAAGACAGTACTTGGCTTCCCTGGTGGTTCTGCCTGTAATGCAGGAGACCTGGGTTCAATCTTCAGGTCAAGAAGATCCCCTGGTGGGCTACAGTCCATGGGGTTGCAAAGAGTTAGACATGACTGAGCAAGTTTCACTTTCTTGGCACAACACGTATCTAAATAAATTATAGCAATTATCATTATTATTTTTTATTTTGAGACATTAAAACATAAATTTTACCTGATGGCCTTGCCTGATAATCTATTCGTTCCCCTCGCCAGTATTCCAAAGGTTTTGATCGTGTTCTCATAGTTCTGCGAACATTTGGTGTACAGGAGGGCAATACTGTAAAAAGACATCAGACAAAAATATACACATATGTTGAGTTGGACAAAACTCTGCAGTGAAAAGACTGATATTACTTTCTAGAACAGGAATGCTTCTAGACAAAACACTAGAGAAACAAATTTTAAGACATATTTGGGCTAGTAAAGAAATGCCAATGAAAAAATAAACTGCTAGATTGGAAAGATTTAAAAATTTGGTAACATTCATGGTTAATGATGTTCAAGGTACACTGAAATTCTCATATATTCCTGATAGAAATATAAGCAGAAGACAATCTGACAATATCTATAATTGTAATACTCTGAGGTGGCAATTTCATTTTTAGAAAATGAATTTGCAAAATATTCATAAAAATAGGCAAAGATCTAGGTATAAAAACATTCATAGTAGTACTGTTTATCATAGGAACCGAAAACAGATGTCAAATTGAAAACCATCTAAATGTTCCCAGCAGGAAATGTGTTAATCAGGGGTAGTCATATACACATGTGTTTATGTGTTTATGTGTTTACACACATATCTACTCATTTTATCTGACCAATGCAAAGTTCTATATGCTAAGTTTGCTGGCTATATAATCAACTTTCTTTGTTCTTTCTTATTTCTAGTTTGCTGGATTTCTCCAATTCTGAAAGTGGTTTATCAAAATCTCTAACTGTATTGCTTAAAATTTCCTTGCTTTTCCTCAGGGTTTTTTTTTCTTTTCTTTTCTTTATACATTTTAGTTGCTAGGCTGTTTGGTACATAGTAGTTTATGATTTTTCTATTTTCTTCATAAATTGCTTATTTTATTATTACAAGTCCTTTATTCTGTTCACATTTGTAACTTTAAATTTCACTTTACCTAATATTAAAAATACATCACTACTTCCTTCTGTTTATATTACTCTACTTAATTCTTTGATAATCTTTTATTTTAAAACCTGTTTTAAGTGTTTCTTATAAACATATAGGTCAGTTTGTATTGTTTAACCAAATCTGTTAGTCTCTGTCTTACTAGAGGAATTCATTCCATTCATGCTTATTTAGTATAACAAAGATGGTTCTTTTTATTCCTTCCATTTTACTTTATATTTACTTGTTATTTTACATCAATAATTTTTTTTTCCCTCCTTTTCATTGGTTTGGTCAGAATACCATTTCTTTCCCCGTACTCCAAACCTTGGTCATTTCAAAGTTTTACTGTGCTTTTTCAGTCTAATTTACCTTCCTATTCCTGACGTTCAAATCATACTCATTTCTCTATGATTATATTAAAAACTATATTCCTTACCAAGATATCATCTTTCTTCTCGCACTTAGTAAACAGAACTTTTAGACTACTTTTATTACCCTTCTGCCACTCCTACTCTCCTCCGCATTACACCAAGTTTTGCATTGCAAAATTTCTTACTTAGTACTTATAAATCCTCAATCATATTAGCATTAAGCAGTAGACACACCCTCAGGTGTGAGCAATGAGACACCCCTTCCCTAGAATACATGTGGAACCTATGATATACTGAACTGAATTTGGCAAAAGCAATGGGAAGTCAATCCTGTGACTATGTCATCATTCTACACATAAGACACTATCTAGCAGAAGCAGAGAAAAACTATTCCTTGCTCACTTTGAAGAAGCAAGTTGCCACACTGAGAAAAGAGTCTATGAAAAGGGTCATGTGGGAAGGAACTGCAGGTGACCTCTAGAAACTAAGAGTAGAGGCCCATGGCTCACAGACACCAAGAAAACAGGTATCTCAACCCTACAATTCCAAGGACCCGAATTCTAACAACCACATGAGCTTGAAAGAGGATCTTGAGCTCCGATAAGACCATGGTCCAGGCTGAAACTTTTGACTGAAGCCTGTGAAACCCTTTAACAGAGAACCCAGCTAATTTGTACCTGAACTTCTGTCCCATGGAAACCACAGGATAAACATGTCTGAACCACTAAATCTGTAGTAATTTGGTACATGGCAACAGAAAATGTATACACTGTTTAAATTTAACCATATGTTGAGAATCATTCCTAATTCTCTCCTCTCTTTGAATGCAGTCCTGATTTATATGCTACTTGGTAAAATAACCTTACATGGTTATTTTCCAAAAAGGATGATAATCTTGCATTATGTGCAAAATAGATTCAGTTATCAGAAGATATCTTGGCTAGTTATAACATGGATTGTAATACATTTCTGAAAGTAGGCTATTTTATTTTTCCAGAGTTACACAGATGAATAATGCTAGTCTTTTTTTTTTTTTTTCCCTCCTTTGTATGTAACTTCTGTCTGGAAGCTTTCCTCTACCCTTGAAATTTAGGAATTTTATTGAATTCTGTCTAGAGGTGTATATTCTTCATTACTTTTTACTGGCAGCTGATAAACTCTCTCAAATTGCAGATCAAGCCTATCTTTACTCCAGGAAAGTTTTAAGTCGTATTTTAATTTTTCTTTTTTCTGAAAATTCTATTATTTGCATTTTTTATATGTTGTCTCCAGGTTATTTCCATTGCCTATTTTTTCCTCATGGTTTCAATCTCTTTGTATTTCTGTTCTGATAAATTTCTTCCATGTCAACACCAGCTACTAATTTAGCATTCAACAGTATTCATCTTTATTTATCAGTTGATGTACTGATTTTTTAAACTGAAAAATTATGCTTTACCAACCAGAAAGCCTTCTGTAATATAACTAAATTTCTGAAAATTCTGAAAATACTCATATTTCCTTCATTGTTAAAACTGTTATTTATCTACAAAGGTTCTGGCTTACTATAATTTGTGTACTGTTGATTTTTCTCTCTCGTGTGGTTGCAGACACTCTCAGGGACAATTTTCTTTCTCTTTGCCTACTCTGACTCAGAGCATATTCCACTCCAAGTCAAGCAAGTGTGTGTGTGTGTGCGTGCACACATGCACTTAGTTGTGTCTGACTCTTTGTGACCTCATGGACTGCAGCCCACCAGGCTCCTCTGTCCATGACATTTTCCAGGCAAGAATACTGGAGTGGGTTGACATTTCCACCTCCAGGGGATCTTCCCAACTGGGAGAAGCTGCATCTTTTGCATCATCTGCATTGGCAGGTGGTTTCTTCACCACAGCACCACCCAGGATGCTAAGCATTAAACACGAGAAGTACAGCAGTCTCTCTTCACATGGACCCACAAAATACTGACAAGCTGTGAGGTTCTAGTGGAAGCAATCAGAGAAAGCTTCATTCCTATAGGTTCTCATCAAGTATAAATGAAGAAGCCTTAAGTATAGGGAGAAAAACAAAAAGCCACTCCAATTCTGCAAACGTGAGGTCGCATGAATCTTAATCCCCAAATGGGCCTCTCCATGGGTTCCTTAGCTCCTGGCTTACTTATCCTAGTAACTGTTTTGTTTAGGTGTGAGCTGGAAAAAATGAGAGTTGTCATGGATGCCACCTACCCAGAAGTTATATTTTATAGAATTCTCTACCGTTGCGTCTTACATTAGGTAAGACCAGCTTCCTACTACTGGGCAATGAGTTGAGTGGATTACAAGATTTATAAATGGACAATAAAGAAACTCTGTGGCATGTGATGATTTACCATGAATTAATGAATTAATGAAATGAAATATAAAAGTTTTACATTACCTGACAATTAATCCAAATAATATTTCCCCCACTTGAGAAAAAATTAAACTATATTTAGAAATAAGAGGTTTTATAATAATATGAAAATATTAAGGGAAAAATAATCTTACCTAATTTGTGATGCATCTTGCTCTCTGGTGTTGAATCAGGTATTTCTCCTCTTGAATCATCTGTAAATTGCAAAAGAAATATCATGAGCAATGGCTCCTAATTTCATGTTGAGTTAAAGTATGTACTAGGTCAGCTTCAGAATATTAAAAAAAAAAAAATTCAACCCAATAATACATTTTATTACTCCCTTTGCTTTCCACTGCTGAGGATGAAAAGCTAATGAAACCCCAATAACATGTCTAAAGGTTTTGTTACAATTAATATATCTTAAGAGGATAATGGTTACAAGTAACAAAAACAAACAGGTTTTAAAGTGCTTGTGAACTTCAAGTGAAATAAGCTACTGGGTGGATAAAAATGCTGGGTGTGATTATGAACAACTGCTGAGTTAATAATGCAATCTATGATTCTTAAAGTTCTAAAACATCACAAGTGTACTGAATTTAGTTGGCAGGGTGACAATTAGGTCAAGAGTTCTCAACTTTAGTGTGGCAAACAGCATCTAAACATAGCAGTCATTAATTCTTTTCCTTTATCAACAAAGTTTAATTGTCTTCTCCTTGAAACTCACTGGCCTCAGTGAGTTGCTTGACTAATGAAATGCAGCAGAAGTGACATTCTGGGGCTTTGAAGGCTAATTCCTCAGGAGACATTCAGGTTCCACCTAGATCTCTTGGAACTTCAGTCTGGGGAAAGACAAGTCACCATTATGAAGATTGAGTATCCCAAGACTGCTGTGCTGTGAGGAAACCCAAAACAACCATGTGGAAAGGCCAAGGGAAGGAAAAGAGATGCTTGGCCAACCCTCAGTTATTTCAGCCACCCTAGCTGAGTATCAAATATATAAGTAATTAAGTCACTGTGGACTTCCAGCCCAGCTGACCTTTCAAATGACTCCAGCCCCAGTGCCTTGCATCTAACTAAAAAACTATGAAAGAGCCAAAATGAGAATCGCCCAGCTAAGTCACCCCACAGAACCATGAGAGATAAATCGTTAAACTAAGGCACTAAGATTTGGATAGTAAGATATGCAGCAATCTGAAACTATTAACAGTGAACATACAATGAACCACCTGAGATTTTTAATACAATTTTTATATAGCATACATTTCCTGAAAAGCAGGTCTAAGCTTTCATTTTATTCCCAGCTAAAGAGTAGAAGGCTTCTTTTTGGGGATCATGAAAATGTTTTAATATTTTCTGGTTTTGTTTTTTTTTTGCACGTGTGCTCAGTCATGCCCACCTCTTTACAACCCTATGGACTGTAGCCCATCAGGCTCCTCTGTCCATGGGATTTCCCAGGCAAGAATACTAGAATGGGTTGCCATTTCCTTCTCTAGGGGAAATTCCTGACCCAGGGATAAAACTTGCATATCCTGCATCTCCTACATCCACAGGCAGATTCTTTACCCCTGACCCATCAGGGAAGTCCAAATCTACTGTGGTGATAGTTATAAATTACTGAATTACATATACTATAAAAGGATTAACTGTATGGTATGTGAAGTATATCTTAATAAGGGAGCCCTATCTATCTTAATAAAGTCATTACCAAAAATAAAAAAGAAAAATCCAGTCTCCCATGTAATTCCCACTAGAACAAGTAGACAGCTAGTAATTCTTGGAAATTTACTAAAGCAATTTGCCTTGGAGGCAGCCGTTGGGGCCAGAGAAGGAGCAAAGCAAATGAGCAAATATACTGAAGATAATGGAGTCAGGCTTCTCAGTATCTTTGAGAAAGGGTTTATTAAAATGGAAAAGGAAAAGTCTTTGAAATGTGTTGGACTGGAGTTGGAGGTACTGATGTGCGTGCATGGTTTTTAAATACAGACACACCTCAGAGATATTGAGAGTGTGCTTCCAAAGTGCATTTATGCTTAGTCACTCAGTCCTGTCCAACTCTTTGCGACCCCATGGACTGTAGCCCATCACGCTCCTCTGTCCATGGAATTCTCCAGGCAAGAGTACTGGAGTGGGTTGCCATTTCCTTCTCCAGGGGATCTTCTCAACCAAGGGATTGGACCCTCATCTCTTGCATCTTCTGCATTGGCATGCGAGTTCTTTACCACTGAGCCACTGCAATAAAACAAATTTGGCAATAAAGCGAGTCACATGAATTTTTTGTTTCCCAATACATTCTGTCTACACTATTTTCCCCCCAATATTTGTTTCCCAATACAATATATTTGTTTCCCAATACATTATATTTACACTATAATGTAGTCTGTTAAGTCTGTAAAAGTGTCACGTCTAAAAAAAGTCAATGTATTTTAAATACCTTATTGCTAAAAAATGCTAAACATCATCCCGAGTCCTCTGTAAGTCAGAATTTTTTACAATAGTAACAAAGACCACTGATCATGGACCACCATAATAATAATGAAATATCACATGAATTATCAAAACGTGACACAGACACAATAAATGAGCAAATGCCACTGGAAAAATGGTGCCAGTAGACTTGTTTGATATGGAGTTGCCCTAAAACTTCAATTTGTAAAAAATGCAAAATCTGTGAGCACAATGAAACAAAGAGCAGTAGAGCCAGGGGCTGCCTGAATAAATACAAAAATAGATATAGATGCTTATGTATGTACAGTGTACATATATGTGTGTATCTATTGCCTATCTCAGTCCACTGAGAGCCTAGAAGCAGTAATATCCCAGTAACAATGAGCACACCTAGTACCCAGATCTAAGTTTCTAAATGTCATCCCTCCACCAGGTTCTTTTGGAGAAATAACTGATTCCAGAGTAGAGACAGGGAAAAGAGTCTGGAACATCTTATGCTAAAAAGTAAAAACATTAAAAAAAAAAAAAATAGAAACATGACAAAAGATCACAAGGGCCAGCTGAAGAGATGCTTCCTCCTAGCCAAATCTGGCACAATCTGAGTACCAGAACAAATGATAAAGATTACAACCCACGGAATAAAATAGGAACCTAGTAATAGTCTGTAATAATATAAATAAATGAATAATGAATAAATGTCTAACATGCAAACTAATTAACAGAGAAAGAATTAGGAAAATATAAAATAGTATTTTGGTACCATCATTAGTGAATTCAGGTGGGATTTTTCAAAAGATATGAATATTGATAAGTCTGAAAAGGACAAGTTATTAAAATAGTATCACAATATCATGCCACAAAATACTTACAAATTACCAAGGAGAAAAACCCTATCTGAGTGGAGAAACCTGGAAGACAGTATCTTGAACACGTGATGAAGATTAAAATCACCAGGAGAAGATAGGTCAGCACTGCTGCTGCTGCTGCTAAGTCGCTTCAGTCATGTCCAATTCTGTGCAGCTCCATAGACGGCAGCCCACCAGGCTCCCCCACCCTTGGGATCCTCCAGGCAAGAACACTGGAATGGGTTACCATTTCCTTCTCCAATGCATGAAAGTGAAAAGTGAAAGTGAAGTTGCTCAGTTGTGTCTGACTCTTTGCGACCCCATGGACTACAGCCTGCCAGGCTCCTCCGTCCATGGCATTTTCCAGGCAAAAGAGTCCTGGAGTAGGCTGCCATTGCCTTCTCTGGGGTCATCACTATATACCTCCTAACATGATGCACAAAAGCATCATTTCTGTCAAATATGCATGGCTCACATCTGATCATGAAGGAGTATTAGATAGACTCAGGTTGAAGGTCGGAGAAGGCAATGGCAACCCACTCCAGTACTCTTGCCTGGAAAATCCCATGGGCGGAGGAGCCTGATGGGCTGCAGTCCATGGGGTCACTAAGAGTCAGACAGGACTGAGCAACTTCACTTTTACTTTTCACTTTCATGCACTGGAGAAGGAAATGGCAACCCACTCCAGTGTTCTTGCCTGGAGAATCCTAGGGACGGGGGAGCCTGGTGGGCTGCCGTCTATGGGGTCGCACAAAGTCAGACACGACTGAAGCGACTTAACTGCAGCAGGTTGAAGGTCATGCTACAGAATGAAAGCTTGTACTCTTTAAAAAGCGTCAAGGTCAAGAAAGAAGAAGCCTAAAGAACTATCGCTTAAGGAAACCAAAGGGACATCAAAGCTAAACAACTCATGATCCTAGAATGGATCCTGAACCAGAGAGAAAAAGGAATACTGACTGAACTCCTGATGAAATCTGTATGGACTCAATGAAGGAAGACTAGTGTCCTATTAATGGTGATTTTCTGACTTGGATCACTGAAGAGTGATTATGTTCTTGTCTTGTATCATGTCTGCACACTCATACATAATAATATGTATGGGTCCTGCTCCCAAACAGTCCAGAAAAAGACTAATAAACATATATAAACATTTATGTAGAGGTGACTGAGAGGAAGATGCAACAAATATTCTAAAATATTGACAACTGTGGAATCTGGATGAAGACGATATGGTATTTGAGTAGATCTGAAATTATTTCCCAAAAAAGTATAAGAAGAAAAAAAAAAAAAGAGAGCGATAATTCCAGAATTTCAAAGACTAACAAAGCCTAATAAGCATGAAAATGAAAGAAACAGGTTATCTACAAAGGAAAAAAGAAGTAAGGCTGGTTTAAAATATCTACTCATAAGCATTAGCCATCATGAGGGAAAAGAGCAATAGCCAAATAGCTTAAAGGAAAAAAGACTGACTCAAGACTTTCACTATTTGACTAGTTATTTCTTGTATTAGAAAAAGAAAACTTTTGAGTGCTTGCTTGCTAGCACATGAGACTGTCTATCAACTTTACAAAGAAGTAACAAAGCATATTCATTAAACATTTATTAAAAAAAAATACTGACAGAAAAAAAAAGTAAAAGGAAGAATGAAAATCTAAGAAACAAACCAAAAGAAAGTAGGGAATCACAATGTTAATATCAAAAAAACAAAAAGACTACAAAGTAAAAAACATCAAGAAGGCAAATTTGAGTAAAATAGGTACATTCCATATGCAAATTTATATGCTCAGTAATAGCACTGAAATGTACATAGCAATGACTGTAGGAAATACCAGAGACAGACAGACCATTGCAAAGGAAAGATTTTAACTCTGGCAGTCCTTAATGGACCTCACAAGTGGTAAGGATACAATGAATCAGAGTAATATAAAACACAGAATGTCCATATTTAAGATCCTGTTGTTTTCCACCCTAATCTGCTCCGTCTCTAGTGGTCTCCAAATCAATAAATGATGTCATTTTTTCAGGGGTCCAGGCCCCCAAATTTAAAGTTCTTTATTCCTTGACACCTCACTTTTTTTACACCCTACGTCCCATCCATCAGGAAATCATGTTGACTCTACCACCAAAAATACCTAAAATCCCTTCTGCTCTCTCCACCTTCCACTGCTACCACCCTAGTCCAAGCTA
>SJYX01024891.1:221365-245754 GCA_006410675.1 Oreotragus oreotragus
GGAACTTGAATAGAATTTGTATCCTGCTGTTGTGTGAAAATTGTATAAATCTTAATTATGTTGAATTGGTTCATAGTGGTTTTCAGGTCTACTATATCCTAATTCTCTGTATACTCATTCTATTAATTTCTGAGTTTTTATTGAAATGCCAACTAAAAATATTAATTTACCTACTTAAAAAAATGTAATATATAGTGGAACTGTATGTAACCTTGCTTTATATTTTCTAAGTTTTCTGTAAATGTGTTAGCATACTTCCATAAATTAAAAAATAAAAATTAAAAAGAAAAAAACAACTTTCACATTTCAAAGAACACCATCAAGAAAATGAGACAACCCAAAGAATGACAGATTATCAAATATCACTTATTTGAAAAGATACTTATATCTGGAATAAATAAAGACCTCTCAATACAATTCAATTCAAAAAAAAAAAGACAATCCAATTAAAAATCCACAAAGGATCTTAGTCTTCACAGAATGAAAATAAAAATAACAATGAGATACAACTTCATACCAATTAGGATGGCTAGAATCAAAAAGCCAACAAATGTTGACAAGGACGTGGAGTCATTGAAGTCAACTGCTGATAGGAATATGAAATAGTGCAGATGCTTTGGAAAATGATCCTGCAGTTCCTCAAAAGATTAATGTAAAGTTATCATGTGACTCCGGCTTCTCTAATGGCTCAGTGGTAAAGAATATGCCTGCAATGCAGGAGATGTGAGTTCAATCCCTGGATCGGGAAGATCCCCTGGAGAAGGAAATGACAACTCACTCTGCTATTCTTGCTTTCTTGATAGTGTTCTTTGAAGCACATTCTGTTATATTTTGATTATCCATTCATCCACTGCTGGACATCTGGGAAACTACCTTTTGACTATTATGAATAATGCTGATAAAAACATCTGTGTACAAGTGAAACTGCTGAGACTTATGCTTATTGTTGTTTAGTTGCTAAGTCACGTCTGACTCTTTTATGACCCCGTGCATTATAGCCCACCAGGCTCCTCTGTCCACAGGATTTCCCATCTTATGACAAGTAAAATATCAAGACAATTACGTGTTTGATCTTCTATATGTAGTAAGTAGACTATAGAAAGATCTTCCTTTCTATGAATCCAGATACCCAACAGGTTTCCTAAGCAGATACTGTAGTAACTATCAACTCTGGATGTTTCTAAATAGTCCCATTATGTGTAAGATAGGGATACTAGATCAAATTCAGAAACCCAACATTAAAACTTTATTTTTATACCTTAGTATTTCTCTCAACCCATAACTAAGGCTTATCTGCTTTGTTTAATAACAGTGATTTATTATTATTAACACATTCAAGTAAAAACAATTAGGTTAATAAAAGACCTAGGTACACTTATTTATCTTAAGTGTACCTTCCTTACATGTAAAAATAGAGCTGATACGTATCCTCTCAACCTCTCAAGATTCTTAACAAAAACCAAATGATATAAAAAACGCTGCTGCTACTAAGTCACTTCAGTTGTGTCTGACTCTGTGCAACCCCACAGACGGCAGCCCACCAGGCCCTGTCCCTGGGATCCTCCAGGTAAGAACACTGGAGTGGGTTGCCATTTCCTTCTCCAATGCATGAAAGTGAGAAGTGAAAGTGAAGTCGCTCAGTCGTGTCCACCTCCTAGCGACCCCATGGACTGCAGCCCACCAGGCTCCTCTACCCATGGGATTTTCCAGGCAAGAGTATTGGAGTGGGTTGCCATTGTCTTCTCCTGATATAAAAAATAAGTTATTATAAATATGGAAGTCTGACATAAGACAGAGGGAGCACTGCAAATCATTGGGGGCAAACGTACAACTCAGTGAACTATTTATAGGTAGTATGCACCATAATGCCATATAGTAATGTATTTTAGAGTATTCTAATCATGTATTCACTACATCCCCAGCACCTGCAATTTTTCATACATAATATGCATTAAGTATTTTTTGAATGAATGAATAAGCAAATGCTGTATCAAAAAGCAAAAATGCATAAGAGCAGTACTTACTAGGTTGTCAGGACTGATGAGAATTCATTGAAGGAATCTAGCGAACACTTGATAATAAGCACTAAAATGTTAAATATTATCATCTTATTGGAAAAAAGTTAATGCATTCCCAATTACTAAAATTATATTAATCTCACTTAAAAGAAAGCAACTTAGACTTCCCTAGTGGTCCAGTAATTTAGAATCAGTCTGCCAAAGCAGGGGACATAGGTTCAATCAAGATCTCACATGACGCAGGACAATGAAGACCTTGCACCAGAACTACTGAGCCTGCGTTGTAGAACCCGAAAGCCACAACTACTGAAGCGTGCTCACCCTAGATGAGGTGCTCTACACAAGAGAAGCCACCACAATGAGACATCTGTGCACGGCAACTAGAGAGTAGTTGTTCCTGTTTGCCGCAACTAGAAAAAGTCCACACAGAACTAAAGACCCACCACAGCCAAAAATTAATTAATTAAAGAAAATAAAAAAGAAAACAACTCAAACGATACACTTAAAAACACGATGGGGACTTCCCTGGTGGTCCAGTAGTTAAGAATCCAACTTGCAATACGGGGACATGGGTTAAACCCCTGGTTGCAGCACTAATATCCCACACCTTGCAGAGTAACTAAGCCAAAGCACCTTAACTACTGAGCCCACATGCCACACCTAAAAAGTCTGTACACCACAACTTTGATGCAAAGAAGATATGACCAAACATCTCCTGTGCCACACCTAAGACCCAATACAGCCAAATAATTTTTTTTTAATTTAATGATTAAGATGATAATTTTTATCTGTTTATATCACAATTTAAAAAAAGGGACTGTTAGGTGACAATAACACCTACCTTATTAAATTTATCATCATACCTCATGTGCTATGTATTATTTCCCATTTTAATATGAGTAAACAAATTCAGAGTACTATTTAGCCTGAGTGGTCACCCAGCTAATGACACACCATGGATTTACTGCCAGGTCTGTCAGACTGTAGACTCCTTTATGCTAATATTGCTTTCTATAAATGATTGAATAACAGAGACATTTATTAAGTGTCGAACAAAAATAATTACTTTTTACATATAAGAGACATTACCCAGAAGGATTAGGATTTTTCTTCTTAGCCAGGTCTGCTTCATTGCTTCCCAATGACTCATTCTGGGAACGACCAGAACCTTTAGCATATAAAACCTGGGCTCCTGAGCTGCCTTCGTTAGCTCTCTTCTGCTTTTTAAATGGAGCAGCTTTTTTTCCAATATTCTTAGATGATTTGTTTGTTTTTTCAGCAGGTGGTTTTTGTCTACTGTTATGATACACTGACAGTTCATTTCTTACTGAAGAACTGCTAGAAAAAGAACCTACAAGATTAAATGATAACGTAAAGTGAGTATACGTTTGATTATCTGGCTCACTAAAATACCAATATTATTTATATTTTTCATGTAAACATATACATGCACCCCAATCTCATAGTAATCTACATTTGTTTTCAAGTTAAATTCATAAACTATTCAGCTCTTCACTTTATGGATTGTTGTTGTTAGTCTCTAAGTCATGTCTGACTCCTTCCCAAGATTAGGGTCTTTTCCAATGAGTTGGCTCTTTGTATCAGGTGGCCAAAGTACTAGGGCTTCAACTTTAGCATCAATGAATATTCGAGGTTGATTTACTTTAGAACTGACTGGCTTGATCTGCCTGCAATTTACAGGTATATGGACCAAATCTTTTAAATTGATCACAAGTTTTCAAAACCATCCTCTCTGGCTCTGCCCACTATTCTTCTTAACATCCTGGTATTTCCTAAAGGTCCCAGTTTCATCTTCTCACTCTCTGTGTACTTTCTTTGAAGGATCTATCTATACAGAACTTTAATTACTATCTATATTCTGATATCTACATGCTGATATCTATAATATTGACCTACCACTCTCCCCCAAATCTGCCACTCTAGTTTTATTTCCTATCTTTATGAAAAGTGTCACTATCTCAGATATATGAGTCATCTGAGACTCCTGCCCCCAACCACAAGCAATCCTAAATCCTGTCACTCTACTTTCCTTTGAACTGAAGTCGCTCAATCGTGTCCAACTCTTGTGACCCCATGGACTATAGCCCACCAGGTTCTTTCATCCATGGGATTTTCCAGGCAAGAATACTGGAGTGGCTTGCCATTTCCTTCTCCAAGGGATCTTCCCAACCCAGGGATTGAACCTGGGTTTCCAGCATTGAAGGCAGATTCTTTACTGCTGGGCCACAAGGGAAGAATGCTTCTCAAATCCTATTCTTTTAAGAACTGCTGACTGTCATTAGCAGGGACCTTTATCATTTCTTATCTGGATCCTTAAAACAGCCTCTAAACTGATATCCTTTCTCTACCCTTGCCATTCTTCAACCCATTCTTTACACCGTTTTAAGAATTATCCTTAGAAAACACAAATGGAATCACTACAGTCTGGTCAAAATTTTTTAGTGATTACCCATAGCTTAAGGATTAAGTTCAAATATGTTTGAGTGAAAGTGAGTGAAAAGTTGCTCAGTCGTGTCCAACTCTTTGCGAAGCTATATGGACTGTAGGCTCTCCATCCATGGAATTTTCTAGGCAAGAGTACTGGAGTGGGTTGCCATTTCCTTCTCCAGGGTATCATCCCGACCCAGGGACCGAACCCAGGTCTCCCGCATTGCGGGCAGATGCTTTACCGTCTGAGCCACCAGGGAATCTCCAAATATGTTTAATTCCAATTTATTACAGAGTTGGACTGTGAAGAAGGCTGAGCAGTGAAGAATTAATGTTTTTGAACTGTGGTGTTGGAGAAGACTCTTGAGAATCCCTTGGACTGCAAGGAGATCCAACCAGTCCATTCTAAAGATCAGCCCTGGGATTTCTTTGGAAGGAATGTTAAAGCTGAAACTCCAGTACTTTGGCCACCTCATGCGAAGAGTTGACTCATTGGAAAAGACTCTGATGCTGGGAGGGATTGGGGGCAGGAGGAGAAGGGGACGACAGAGGATGAGATGGCTGGATAGCATTACTGACTCGATGGACGTGAGTCGGAGTGAACTCCAGGATCTGGTGATGGACCCGGAGGCCTAGCATGCTGGGATTCATGGGGTCGCAAAGAGTCAGACACGACTGAGTGACTGAACTGAAATGAACTGAATTGCTTTTTCATTAAGCGTAACTTAACACTCTTCTCCAAATAGACAAATCAAAAAAGGCAGCAGTACTGAACTATTTTCATTTTTCCAAAGCACTGATCTTAAATAGTAGTCCAGCATTACCTGGCAATCTGTTTGAAATGCAAATCTCAGGCCTTAGCTCAGACCTACTAAAATTTTTAGAGTAAGATCCTGTAATTTGTGTTTTAACAACTCCCCCAGATAATTTTAACGAAACTATTTTAAAAAGTTAAACTCTCAGCACCAGATCTCTACACATGATACTTCTGCTTCAAACATTCTTTCCTCACCACAGCCAATCACTTAGCTTGCTCCTAATCATCCCATCTTCAGGAAGCCTTCTCTACACCCCAAGGCTAAATTAAGCAGCTCCTCTCAGTCCTTTTCCCTGGGTCTGGAAGATCCCCTGGAGAAGGAAATGGCAACCCACTCCAGTATTCTTGCCTGGAGAATCCCATGAGCGGAGGAGCCTGGTGGGCTACAGTCCATGGGGTCGCAGAGTCAGACACAACCGAGCGACTTCACTTCATTCAGTCCTGTGATAATGTTTATCATACATCTTGATACATGTGAAGAGCCAGCTCACTGGAAAAGACTCTGATGCTGCGTAAGAGGGCAGGAGGAGAAGGGGGCAGAGGACAAAATGGCTGGAAAGCATCATCAACTCAATGGACNCAGAGTCAGACACAACCGAGCGACTTCACTTCATTCAGTCCTGTGATAATGTTTATCATACATCTTGATACATGTGAAGAGCCAGCTCACTGGAAAAGACTCTGATGCTGCGTAAGAGGGCAGGAGGAGAAGGGGGCAGAGGACAAAATGGCTGGAAAGCATCATCAACTCAATGGACAGAAGTCTGAGCAAACTCTGGGAAACAGGGAAGGACAGGGAAGCCTGGTGTGCTGCAATCTCCCGGATCACAATGAGTCAGACACGAATGAGCGACTGAATAACAACATACAGCTCATGTTTACTTACCACTCTCTTCCAGCAAACTGACAATCATTTAGACCAAGACCTATCTTTATATTCCTAAAGTCTAACAACAGGGGCGGCATTGTTGTAAAGCAAGAATAGCCTAGGGTAGTAAATAATTTTTCCCAGTTTTATTGATATACAACTGACAAGTATCAGTTATATCAATATATAACTGACATATATCATAATTGACTATGCAAGTTTAAGGTGCAAAACACAATAATCTTATATAGTATATATTGCAAAATAATTATCAGAGGGTCCATCTTAAAAGTCCTCATAAAGAAAAAAATAAAAATTCTAAGTAGGGTGTAAAATTTAAGAAGGTGCTTACTCCAAGTTGGGCTTACCTGGTAGCTCAGTTGGTAAAGAATCTGCCTGCAATACGGGATACCTGGGTTCATTCCTTGGCTTGGGAAGATCCCCTGGAGAAGGGAAAGGCTACCCACTCCAGTATTCTGGCCTGGAGAATTCCATAGACTGTATAGTCCATGGGGTCGCAAAGAGTCCGACACAACTGAGCAACTTTCACTTCACTTTACTCCAAGTCAGTCACACAGCCCTAAGATCAAGTGTNCAATGCAGAGAATGGAGCCAGAACAAGTCCACGCTAGCCCTGCAATGCAGCACGAGGGCCCTGGAAGCCGAGAGAAGTGCACACAAACCCCTCAATGCAGAGGGCAGACTGGGGAGCCAAGATAAGGGCACACAAGCCCCGTGAAGCAAAGGGCAAGCCAGGGGAGCCAAAACAGGTACACACAAGCCCCGCAACACAGAGGGAGGGCCTTGGGAACCGAGACAAGTGCACACAAGCCCTGCGACACAGAGGTTGGGCTCAAGGGGCTGAGGGAAGCCCACACAAGTCTCTGTGATGCAGAAGGCACAAGAAAAGATCCACACAAGCCCCTACCTAGCAAGCTTTGGCCAGCAGTGCAGGGCAGGACAGGAGAATGATCCCAGGGATAAGCAGGGGGCTGGTGGCACTGAAGATATCCTGAGACAGCCTGCAGAAATAGACACGTCTAACACTTCACTCATAGCTCAGTTGGTAAAGAATCTGCCTGCAGTGCAGGAGACCTGAGTTCTATCCCTGGGTCAGGAAACTCTCCTAGAAAAGGAAATGGCAACCCATTCCAGTATCCTTGCCTGGAAAATCCCATAAACAGCAGTCTAGTGCGCTGCAGTCCATGGAGTCGCAAAGAGTCAGGCATGACTGAGCAACTAACACACACACAACACTGTCAAAGCCAGAAGGTCTGCCCAAAGGCATACCGAACCTATAGACACTCCAAAACCTACTAATCTACACTGCACTGCCCTCCAGAGACGAGATCTAGTTCCACAAGCCAGAACACAGGCACAAGCTCCCCTAACCAGGAAAATATCACAGGACACTAACCCAATCCCATGCACAGGGGTAGACTCCACAACCAAAGAGAACTACGACCTTGAAAACCTTTGTTTTTCCTTATAAATCACAGTTTATTCTCCCTACATATTTCCACCTTCACATTAGCCTTCTGTGGTGCTATGGAACTTTCCTCTTTTCTAGTCAAAAAAAAAAAAAAATCATTTTAAGATTTTTTTTTTTCTCTTTTTCACCCTCTTTTTTAATGAGTTTTTTCATTTTGTTTTTTATATATTCAACTGCTTTCCCTATAGTTCTTCACTGGCTATATCTATTTCTAAATATACATATAAATCTTCTCCACATATGTCTATTGATCTCTGCTTTTCTATTTTTTCTATCACTCTTTTTTTAACTTCTTTTCCACCCCCTCCTTTTCTCTTTTGCTTCCCTTCTCCTCTTTTTTTGTCTTTTTTTCTTCTCCCTGTTTTCCTTCACTCTTTCTTGTCTCACCAAGTAGGTTAAATAGCTGAGCTCTCTTTATTATATTCCGCAGTTGACCCTCTGCTCATACAGTTTTCCAGACTGAGCATTACCTAGTTCTGCTTTTAACTGGTTGATATCACTTTTGACTTTCCTTGTTCACCAAGTCAATCTACTGCACTTTTTTCTTTAGAACACTTTGGTTATAACTATATGTGTGGAAGTATGTGTATACGTCCTATTATCTCTGTAATTACCTGCCTGATCTGCTTGATCTCCTCCAACTAGAACACAAGCACAGGTTACCCCTAACAAGAAATCAACAAAAAACCCCAACCAACATTTCCCTCCAAGGACAAAAAACAAAAGGAAGAAGTAATACAACCCTAAAGCCTGGGAAAAGGAGACCTCAATGAAGCCAAGTTAGAAAAATAAAATGACAAAAAGAGAATACAGCACAAATGAAACAGCAAGGTAGAAACGCATAACACCAAATAAAGAAGAAATAAGCAATCTCCTTGAAAAAGAATTCAAAATAATGATAGCAAAGGTTCTCTGAAGACTTGAAAACAGAATGGAGAAAATACAAGAAACATCTAACACAGTTAATACAATCACCCAAGACACAGAAGAAATAAAAATAAGCAAAGAGATGAATAACACAATTACTGAAATTAAAAATATCTTCCTCTAGAAGGAACCAACAGCAGAATAACTGAGGCAGAGGAACAGATAAGCGAGCTGGAGGACAGAATGGTGCAAATAACTGCTGAAGTGCCAAATAAAGGGAAAGGCATGAAAAGAATTGAGGATATCATCAGAGACCTTCGGGACAATAGTAAAGACACCAATTTTCGAGTTATAGGGGTCACAGAAAAAGAAGAAAAAAAGGCACTGAGAAAATTTTTGAAAAAATTATAGTATGCAGGTTAAGAAGTAACAGGTAAGTAGCATAACTTAAGTTATAGTAAAGTTATATAAGTAGTAGTATAACTACATAACAGTATAGTATGCAGTTAAGAAGTAAAATGAGACATGGCCCAATGGACTGGCTCCAAATTGGGAAAGAAGTATGTCAAAGCTGTATATTGTCACCCTGCTTAGCTTGTTTAAACAGAAAGCAAAGAGAAACTTAGGAGCCTCTTGATGAAAGTGAAAGAAGAGAGTGAAAAAGCGGACTTAAAACTCAACATTCAAAAAAATGAAGATCATGGCATCTGGTCCCATCACTTCATGGAAAATAGATGGGGAAACAATGGAAACAGTGACAGACTTTTCTCTTCTTGGGCACCAAAATCACTGCAGGTGGTGACTGCAGCCAGGACATTAAAAGACGCTTGCTCCCTGGAAGAAACGCTATGACCAACCTAGACAGCATATTAAAAAGCAGAAACATTACTTTGTTGACGAAGGTCCGTCTAGTCAAAGCCATGGTTTTTCCAGTGGTCATGTATGGATGTGAGAAAATAAAGAAAGCTGAGCACAAAGAATTGATGCTTTTGAATTGTGGTGCTGGAGAAGACTCTTGAGAGTCCCTTGGACTGTGAGAAGATCCAACCAGTCCATCCTAAAGGAGATCAGTCCTGGGTGTTCACTGGGAGGATTGATGCTGAAGCTGAAGCTCCATTACTTTTGCCACCAGATATGAAGAACTGATTCACTGGAAAAGATCCTGATGCTGGGAAAGATTGAAGGCAGGAGGAGAAGGGGACAACAGAGGATGAGATGGTTGGATGGCATCACCAACTTGATGGACATGAGTTTGAGCAGGCTCCGGGAGTTGGTAATGGACAGAGAAGCCTGGCAAGCTGCAGCCCCAGGTCAAAAAGAGTCAGACACGACTGAGCGACTGAACTGAGAGCTGAAAACTTTCCCAATATGGGAAAGGAAATAGTCAATCAGTCCAAGAAGTGTAGAGAGTCCCTTACAGGAGAAACACGAGACATATATTAATCAAGCTAACTGAGATTAAGTACAAAGAAAGAATATTAAAAGCACCAAGGGAAAAGTAACAGGTAACATACAAGACAAAACCCATACGATTTACAGTGGATCTTTCAACAGAAACTCTACAGGTAATGGCAGTATATATTTAAAGTAATGAAAGAGAAAAATCTATAACCAAGATAGCCCACAAAGATCTCATTCAAAATTGATAGAGAAATCAAAAGCTTCACAGAGAAGCAGAAGTTAAGAGAATTCAGCACCACCAAACCAGCCCTGCAACAAACACTAAAGGGACTTGCATAGCCAGTAAACACAAGAGAATGGAAAGACCTACAAAACAAACCCAAAACAATCAAGAAAATGCCAATAGGAACATATGTATCACTAATTACCTTAAATATAAATGGATTCAATGTACCACCCAAAAGATCCAGACTGACTGGACATAAAAAATAAAAATACATATATATATATATGCTGCCCACAGGAGATCATTTCAGACCTAGAGAAACATAAAGAATGAAAATAAAAGGATGGAGAAAGATACTCCATGCAAACAGAAACCAAAAGAAAGCTGGAGTGGCAATCCTTATCAGACAAAATAAGACTTTAAAGAATATTATCAGAGACAAAGAAGGACACTACATAATGATCAAGGGATCGATCCAAGAAGAAGATATAACAATTATAAATATTTATGCATCCAACATAGGAACACCTCAATACATAAGGCAAACACTAACAGGCATAAAAGGGGAAATCGACAGTAACACAATTGCCGACTCGGGTCCGTCTAGTCAAGGCTATGGTTTTCCTGTGGTCATGTATGGATGTGAGAGTTGGACTGTGAAGAAGGCTGAGCGCCGAAGAATTGATGCTTCTGAACTGTGGTGTTGGAGAAGACTCTTGAGAGTCCCTTGGACTGCAAGGAGATCCAACCAGTCCATTCTGAAGGAGATCAGCCCTGGGATTTCTTTGGAAGGAATGATGCAAAAGCTGAAACTCCAGTACTCTGGCCACCTCATGCGAAGAGTTGACTCACTGGAAAAGACTCTGATGCTGGGAGGGACTGGGGGCAGGAGGAGAAGGGGACGACAGAGGATGAAATGGCCGGGTGGCATCACTGACTCAATGGACGTGAGTCTGAGTGAACTCTGGGAGTTGGTGTTGGACAGGGAGGCCTGGTGTGCTGCGATTCATGGGGTCGCAGAGTCAGACACAACTGAGCGACTGAACTGAACTGAGGGGACTTTAAAAATCCACTTACACCAACAGACAGATCATCAAACAGAGACTCAAGAAGGCAACACAAACCTTAAATGAAACATTAGACCAAATGGACCTCATTGATATCTTCAGGACTTTCCATCCTGATGCAGAATAATACACTTTTCAAGTGCACATGGAACATTCTCCAGAACAGATCACATATTGGCCACAAATCAAGCCTCAGTAAATTTAAGAAAATCGAAATTGTATCAAGTGTCTTCTCTGATCACAAAGGTATGAGACTAGATATCAACTGCAGGAAAAAAACTGCAAAAAACACAAACTCACGGAGATTAAATGAGACATTAACAAATAATGAAGAGGTTACTGAAAATAAGAAAGGGAATCAAAAGATTACTAGAAACAAATGACAATGAAAACATGACAACCCAAAACCTATGGGATTCAGCAAAAGCAGTTCTAAGAGGGAAGTTATAGCGATACAATCATACCTCAAAAAACAAGAAAAGCACTGAATAGACAACCTAACTCTACTTCTAAAGCAGCTGGAGAAAGAAAAACAAAAAAGCCCCAAAAGTCAACATAAGGAAAGGGATCATAAAGATGTGAGCAGAAATAAACGAAAAAGAAATGAAGGAAACAACAGCAAAGATCAAGAAAACTAAGAGCTGGTTCTTTGAGAAGATAAAGAAAACTGACAAACCACTAGCTAGACTCACCAAGCAAAAAAGGGAGAAAAATCAAATCAACAAAATTAGAAATGAAAAAGGAGAGGTTACAACCGATAACACAGAAATACAAAGAATCATAAGAGAATATTACAAGTAACTATATGCTAATAAAATAGACAACCTAGAGGAAATGGACAGATTCTTAGGAAAGGTCTATCTCCCAGGACTAAACCAGGAAGAAATAGAAATGATAAACAATACAGTTACAAACACTGAAATCGAAACAGTGATCAAAAATCTCCCAAAAACCAGATGGCTTCACAGGGGAATTCTATCAAACATTTAGAGAATAGCTAATGCTTATTTTTCTAAAACTCTTAAAAAAAATTGCAAAGAAAGGAACATCTCCAAACTCATTCAACAAGATCACAATCACCCTGATACCAAAACCAAGCAAGGACAACATGAAAAAAGAAAATTACAGGCCAATATAATTGATGAACATAGATGTATAAATCCTCAACAAAATTCAAGCAAACAGAATTCAACAACACATTAAAAAGCTCATATACTATGATCAAGTTGGGTTTATTCCAGGGATGCAAGGATTCTTTATTATATGCAAATCAATCATTATACACCATATTAATAAACTGAAAGATAAAAACCATATGATCATCCTAATAGATGCAGAAAAAAAAAGCCTTCAACAAAATTCAGCATCCATTTATGATAAAAACGCTTCCAAAAAATGGGCATAGAAGGAACCTACCTAGACATAGTAAAGGCCATATAAGAAAAGCCCACAGCAAACATTATTCTCAATGATGAAAAACTAAAAGCATTCTCTCTAAGATCAGGAACATAGCAAGGGTGTCCACTCCGAGCACTATTATTCAACATCGTTTTGGAAGTCATAGCCATGGCAATCAGAGAAGAAAAAGAAATAAAAGAAGTACAGACTGGAAAAGAAGTAAAACTCTCACTGTTTAGAGATGACATGATACTATACATAGAAAACCCAAAAGAAACTGCTTAAAATCAGAAAATTACTAGAGCTAACCAGTGAATTCAGCAAAGTCATGGGATACAAGGTTAAAGCACAGAAATAACTTGCATTCTTATACACTAACAATGAAAAATCAGAAAGAGAAAGTAAGGAATCAATCCCATTTACCATTGCAACAAAAAAAATAAAATATTTAGGAATAAACCTACGTAAGGAGACAAAACCTGTATACGGAAAATTATGACACTGATGAATAAATCAAAGACATCATAACAGATGAAGAGATATTCCATGCTCCTGTATAGGAAGAATCAATACTGTGAAAATGACTATACTATTAAATGCAATCTACAGATGCAATGCGATCCCCGTCAAATTACCAATGGCATTTTTCACAGAACTAGAACCAAAAAATTCACAATTCATATGGAAACACAAAAGACCCCAAAGAGCCAAAGTAGTCTTGAGTAAAAAGAATGGAGCTGGAGGAGGCAACCTTCCTGACTTCAGATTACATGACAAAGCTATAGTCATCAAGACAGTATGGTACTTGCACAAAAACAGAAATATAAACTAATGGAACAAGATAGAGAAACCAGAGATTAACCCACGCACCTATGGATACTTATTTTTTGACAAAGGAGACAAGAATACACTATGGGGCAAAGATAGCCTCTTGAATAAGTGGTGCTGGGAAAACTGGACAGCTACATGCAAACGAATGAAAAATTAGAAAACTACTTGATGCCATACACAAAGACAAACTCAAAATGGCTTAAAGACCTAAATAAGACCAGAAACTGTAAAACTCTTAGAAGAAAACATAGGTAAAACACTCGATGACATAAATCAAAGCAAGATCTTCTATGACCCATTGCCTAGTGCAGTGCAGTGCAAGTCGCTCAGTTGTGTCCAACTCTTTGCAACCCCATGGCCTATACAGTCCATGGAATTCTCCAGACCAGAATACTGGAGTATGTAGCCTTTCCCTTCTCTAGGGGAGCTTCCCAACCCAGGGCTCAAACCCAGGTCTCCCGCACTGCAGGTGGATTCTTTACCAGCTGAGCCACAAGGGAAGCTCCACCTCCTAGAGTAATGGAAATAAAAACAAAAATAAACAAGTAGGATCTAATTAAACTTTAAAGCTTTTGCATAGCAAAAGAAACTATAAGCAAGGTGAAAAGCAACCCTCAGAATGGGAGAAAATAATAGCAAAGGGAAAAACTCACAAAGAATTAATTTCCAAAATATACAAGCAGCTCATACAATTCAATATCAGAAAAACAAACAACCCAATCAAAAAGTGGGAAAGGGACTTGAAGAGACATTTCTCCAAAGATGACATACAGATAGATGGCCAACAAGCACATGAGAAGATGTTCAACATCACTCATTATTAGAGATATGCAAATCAAAACTACAATGAGATACCACTTCAGACCAGTGGCCATCATCAAAAAGTCTACAAACAATAAATGCTGGAGAGGGTGTGGAGAAAAGGGAACACTCTTGCATTGCTGGTGGGAATGTAAACTGATACAGCCACTACAGAAGACGGTATGGAGATTCCTTAAAAAGCTAGGAATAAAACTACCGTATGACCCAGCAATCCCACTCCTAGGCATACAACCTGAGGAAACAAAAACTGAAAAAAACACATGCAACCCAATGTTCACTGCAGCACAATTTACAGTAGGTAGAACATGGAAGCAACCTAGATGTCCAGTGACAGATGAATGGATAAAGTTGTGGTACGTATACAATGGAATACTACTTGGCCATAAAAGGAACACATTTGAGTCATTTCTAATAAGGTAGACGAACCTAGAGCCCATTATACAGAGAGCAGTTAAGTCAGGAAGAGAAATATAAATATTGTATACTGACAAATACATGTGGAATCTAAAAAGATGGCACTGATGAATTTATTTTCAGGGCAGCAATGGAGAAACAGACACAGAGAACAGACCTATGGACATGGGGGGACAGGAGGAGGGAGAAGCGGAGATGTATGGTGAGAGTAACATGGAAATTTAAAATACCATACGTAAAATAGACAGCCAATGAGAATTTACTGTATGACTTAGGGAACTCAAACAGGGGCTCTGTGACAGGCTGGGATGTGAAAGGTGGGATGCGGACGGAAGTAGGAGGGAGGTTCAGGAAGGAGGGGACATGGGTGTACCTATGGCTGATTCTTGTTGATTTATGACAAAAAAAAAACAAAATTCTGTAACTTTCCTTCAATTAAAAAAAAAAAAAAACAAACCAATAGCATTACCATATGATCTGTAAACCCACTCCTGGGCATGGATCTGGAGAAAACCATAATTCAAAAACATACATGCACCTCAATGTTCATTGCAGCACTACTTACTATAGCCAAGACGTGGAAGTAAACGAAATGTCCATCCACAGATGAATAGATAAAGAAGGTGTGGGAATTATATACATACATACATACACAACACACACACACACACACACACACACAATGGAATAATACTCAGCCATAAAAAAGAATGAAATTAGGTCATTTGCAGCAACATGGATAGATTTAGAGATTAGCATACTTAGTGATGTAAGCCAAACAGAGAAAAACAAGTATCATATGATATCCCTTATTGTGGAACCTACAGAAAAAATAAAAAAGATACAAACAGGGGATGGAGGTAAATTAGGAATTGGGATTAACATATACACACTACTATAAATGAAACAGACAACCAATAAAGACCTTCTATATTGCACAAGGAACTATACGGAGTATTTTGTAATAACCTGTAAGAGAAAAGAACTTGAAGAAGAGTGTGTGTGTGTGTGTGTGTGTAACTCATTCAGTTTGCCATACACCTAAAACTAACACAACATTGTAAGTCAACTATACTTCAATTTTTAAAAGTGATACAAAAAAGCACAAGTTCATCTTTTCTTCATGATACTGTCATCATTATAAACCTCAATTACTATACAGAGAGATGACATAGAGTGGTTATATTTCAGGTTTCACTGGGACAATCCGAGTTAATGCTTACTGTCATGACATCCTCTCCCATTTTTATGTGTCCCAGTTTTTATAATAAATGATATACTGTCCTAAAATAATACTGTCCCTAAAAAAATTTTTTGGGATTATTAGTTAGTTGATTATTCTCTGTGCTTCCAATATCATCCTGTAGATGTATGTATATTTATCTGTTGGTCTACAGACATTACCAGATAGATCTTTTTTAATGATGAAAATTATTTATTAGCAATCTTTGTAAGTTCATAGCCTAATACAGTGTCTGACATTCAATAATTTTTAGATTAATGAGTAAATAGTTGAACAGAGGAGTATTAATTTTTATCTGCAAGAACTAGCCCCACTAGCTGATTTCTTATCCAAATTCGTATTTTAATACGCCTCAAGAATATATGATGCCATCTTATTTGTGTTCTGTTAACTACCTGGTTCACTAACCATTTGCCTTTTACTTCGCCCTTTACATATGCTGTAATCTTAGAAGCTAACCCAAAATCAAGTGACCTGGAGCTGAAGTACAATGTAAAATAGAGAGACTCTAAAAAACAGCTTTCAGGCTTTCAAGGCTTTGTATAGATTTAATGCCTCCTTCCTAAAGCTAAATAGGAATATTATAAAAAGCAAAGTGATAGATTATTATTCATAGTTACATTGTGTGTGTGTGTGTGTGTGTGTAACTCATTCAGTTTGCCATACACCTAAAACTAACACAACATTGTAAGTCAACTATACTTCAATTTTTAAAAGTGATACAAAAAAGCACAAGTTCATCTTTTCTTCATGATACTGTCATCATTATAAACCTCAATTACTATACAGAGAGATGACATAGAGTGGTTATATTTCAGGTTTCACTGGGACAATCCGAGTTAATGCTTACTGTCATGACATCCTCTCCCATTTTTATGTGTCCCAGTTTTTATAATAAATGATATACTGTCCTAAAATAATACTGTCCCTAAAAAAATTTTTTGGGATTATTAGTTAGTTGATTATTCTCTGTGCTTCCAATATCATCCTGTAGATGTATGTATATTTATCTGTTGGTCTACAGACATTACCAGATAGATCTTTTTTAATGATGAAAATTATTTATTAGCAATCTTTGTAAGTTCATAGCCTAATACAGTGTCTGACATTCAATAATTTTTAGATTAATGAGTAAATAGTTGAACAGAGGAGTATTAATTTTTATCTGCAAGAACTAGCCCCACTAGCTGATTTCTTATCCAAATTCGTATTTTAATACGCCTCAAGAATATATGATGCCATCTTATTTGTGTTCTGTTAACTACCTGGTTCACTAACCATTTGCCTTTTACTTCGCCCTTTACATATGCTGTAATCTTAGAAGCTACCCCAAAATCAAGTGACCTGGAGCTGAAGTACAATGTAAAATAGAGAGACTCTAAAAAACAGCTTTCAGGCTTTCAAGGCTTTGTATAGATTTAATGCCTCCTTCCTAAAGCTAAATAGGAATATTATAAAAAGCAAAGTGATAGATTAATATTCATAGTTACATTTAATATAAACACTTACCCACAGAAAGCAACTGATTCTTGGAAATGTTAACGCTTATCTCTTCACCCTCTTCCATATTTTTGTCTGAATTTCTTTGTAACTTGTCTTGGACAGTATGTGATATATTTTTATTTTTATCTTTAGAGTGCCTCACATCAACTTCTTCTTCAGGTATATTGGCTTCAGATTTTGTTCTTTGTTTTTGTTTTATAGTCCTTTTGTCCCCAGATGATTTTTTTGCATTCTCAGAATATATTTCATATTTTGTAGATTTACAGTTACTTTCTACATCATCTGACAAAGCACAACTTCCACCCAGTATTTTTTGTTCAGAGGACTGAGATTTCTCTACTGGGTGAGCTTTGCCAGGATGCTTGCTACTTGTCAAAGCCACAGATGATACATTGTCATGTTTTTCTCTCGACTTCTTCCTCTGAAGGACAGTGCTCTCAGCAGGGGATGCTGTGTGCTGCTTCAGAGGCCCAGTCTTTCTTGGTATAGTAATCCAAGGTTGACTGACAAAACTTTTATCTGATTCATCAATTATAAATTCATCTTCCAATAACTTCATATTATTTGCAGGAGATAAATGAGGTGGAACAGTTGCTATATGCCTAACAACAGAACTAAAACAGAATGTTACAATAAATAATAGCTCAAAAAATAGTTTATATCTTTGCTTTAAAGAGCAGTTGACATGTCTCTTCAATTTTTCCTTATACTTTAAAATCTTTCCCTCCTTTTATATTTCTATAATATCTGAGCATACTCATTTATAACATTGATGGGATCACAGAAATTTAAAGCTGGAAGCATCTCTACAGACTTCATCAACTAATTTCTGGTTCCCCATTCATTAGAAATACTAAACAGATGAAATCCAGAGATGTATAAATACTGCCCAGATATACTCAAAATACATGCCATTATTATAATGTTAAATTAAATTTTGTTTTTATAGATGTCTCATGGGCATGAATTTCTTACCATCCAAAACAAGATTATTTCTGAGACACCTTCTAGTTTAACAATTTTAGAAAACACTACTAAATTATAGACTAAAATATATTATATAAAAATTCATTCCAAGTTTGAAAGTTCACACACATTCTCGTACGTGTTTAATCTGATGGAATAATTTTGCATTTCCTTCCTCATTATGACAACAGCCTTGAGCAAACCATATCCTAGAGTGAAATATGCAAAAAGAAATAGGGCAAGCATCCAAATTCTGAAAGCAGTACATGTACTCCTTTTTCTGCCTTTTTCACTTGAGTAAGGGATGCTTAACCATCTTCAAACACAGTAGAGGAAAAGCTAGGATGGAAAAATGATTATCATGTCTATATTTTTTCCCTTTATAAAAAGATTATGAGATGAAAATGCCTTCTATGCTTCTCTAATCTCAAACACCTCATAAATCTTCCAATATAAAAAACATATACATATATATGCTAAGAAATATATCTTCAAATAGGCAGAGTCTTACAAGTTTATATAATTAGAAAAATCTAGAAAATCTAATAAAAAAACAAAGTATAAATAGGAGACTATATAATATATAAATAGAAGATTATGTTTAAACGAATATTATTTTTCAGCACTTAATTAGCCAATCTGATGTTTAATTTGCTTTACTGTGTATTATCTGTAGGGCTTCCCAGGTGGTTCAGTGGTAAAGACTGCCTGCCAATGCAGGAGAGAGTACGATCCCCTGGAGAAGAAAACAGCAACCCACTCCAACATTCTTGCCAGAGAAATTATGTGGACAAAGGAGTCTGGTGGGCTATAGTTTTTGGGGTTGCAAAAGAGTGGACACAACTTAGGGACTAAAGAACAACAAATATTACCTGCAATATCTATTAATTCCACACATTAAAGAAGTAATCCTAAGGACTTCTTGGAGGTCCAGTGGTTAGAACCCTGCACTCCCTCTGCAGGGGACATAGGTTCAATCCCTGGACAGGAAACTAGGATCCCACATGCCAGGCAGCCAGAAAAACAAAAAATAATGCTATGTATTTAAAGATAAAAGTTTTCCCAAACCAGCTAATAAGAATTCTCTATATCCCTCCTTTATTCTATTTCAAGAGACTTTCATAACTTTAAGGTTATTCAAACCAAAGATATCCTTCGGAAACAACCCCTTTACACTTACTACAGATCAAATGTTTATATCCCTCTGAAATTAATAAATTAAAACCTAATCCCCAATATGATGGTATTTTAGGGTGGAGTCTTTAGGTAGTAATCAGGTAATTAGGGTGCAATGGCTCATGAATGGAATTAGCACCTTTATAAGAGAAACCCCAGAAAACTCCCTCACTACCTTTTATCATTTGAGGTTACAGCAATAAGATAGCGATCATGAACCAGGATGCAGGTCTCACCAGACACTGAAACTACTTGAGCCTTGATCTTGGACTTCTCAGCCTCTAGCATTGTGAAATAAATTTATGTTGCTTATAAGCCATCCAAACTATTCTGGTCTATTTAGCAGTCCAAATTAAAAATAAAATTTTAATTAAATATTAAAATTCAGAATACAGAAAGATGACTTCTGGCTCGGTGGAAAAATGCCATTTGAGTTGGATCTTGAAGAATGGATATGATTTGGCCATGAGGACATGTAAGAAAGAATCAGAAGGAAAAGCATAAGCAAAACAAAGCAGCAAGAAAACATGAGGAATAGTGAACAGTTACACCTGGTTATAGCAATTAAACTATACTCAGTAGTTTATCAAAAAAACTGTCACATTAAAAAATAATTATTCTTTCAGACACAGATATAATTAGTCCATAAATGTAAAATATTTGTATCAGATAGCAGGAACAATATGCATACAGGGGTAAAAATGCCATATGTACCTATGTGTACACACAGACACACACATGCAGAAAGAGAAAGAGAGATGGGAGAGAAGGAGCAAGACTATGGAGGTGGAGGGAGGAAGGAGTCAACTATGGGACAGAGACTGAACCAAAGAGGAATTTCATTCATTCAATGTTTTTATAAAACCTTCCTAATAGATTTGCGAGCACTCTGACAGATCTCATAGAAAATACAAAAGAAACTAAACTCCCAGAAAGATGGGCTTATGTCTTAATCTACGTAAGAAAGACATACATAAAATAGTTAAAACTGTAATGCAAGGTAAGAAATTACTTTAAAAAAAAACACCGGAGTGAAAATTTTAGATGAAAATATAAATTGGCCTATGACAAGGGGAAAGGGTGTGCCAAGCCATGTGGGTGGGTTAGTAACCTAGTCGTGTCCGACTCTTTGCGACTCCAAGAACTGTAGCCCGTCAGGCTCCTCTATCCGTGGGATTCTCCAGGCAAGAATACTGGAGTGGATTGCCAGTCCCTTCTCCAGACGATCTTCCTGACCCAGGGATCGAACCCAGGTCACCTGCGTTGCAGGCAGATTCTTTACCATCTGAGCTACAGGGAAGATCTAGGACAACTGCAAATACGTAAGACAGAAACATTTCACTGGTGAGAGTGAAAGCCTTAAATATCAGCTATAAAGTAAAAGTGATAGTCACTCAATCGTGTCCGACTCCCTGCGACCCCATGGACCATAGCCCACCAGGCTCTTCTGTCTGTGGAATTCTCCAGGGAACAATACCAGAGTGGGCTGCCATTCCCTTCTCCAGGGGATCTTCCAGACTCAGCAATTGAACCCAAGTTCCTATACTGCAAGCAAATTCTTTACTGTCTGAGTCACCAGGGAAGCCCCAAATACCAGTTGACAACTCTGAAACTTATTCTGTAGACCACTGACAATTCTGAAATTTATTCTGTAGACCGGTGGTTCTCAACCCTAGCTGCTATTAAGTCCAGTTAACTCTATGTGCAGCCAGTTAAAAGCCACTGAATGGACACTGTGGAACTACTGAAGGTTTTCAAGTAGGCAAGAACAAATTAAAACTTATTTTAAGACTACCATTTTACTAACACAATCAAAAGAAATAGAAAAAAAATACTTAAAACACTTAACAATGACACATAGGCACCTTGACAATTTTACTTCTAAATATCGCCTTTATTTTTTGATATCATACATACTAGAAAATGTTGACGAACAGAAGTAATAAAAGCTGAAGAAACTTATTTTCTTTCACATTTAATTTAGAATCCATTAAATGATGGCTTTGGGGTTAGTTTACTGGTAAGAAATTCACTCTCTTTATGGGTTAAACATAATTTCAATTAAAAATTATGTTAATTAAGATTAACTTCTGGTTAAATGTCATTAAGAATCCTTAGGTACTATTCAAAGAATCTAAAAGAAAAATGTGGACCATTCTTAATAACTTACCTGGACTCACTTTTTCTTTTTACAGTTTCTAAAAACAACGTTGAAAAACTCTTCCTAGCTTGCGGTTGATTTTCATATTCTGAATCTTGTATTCTTTTTTGAGATGTTCCTGACTGTTTCCTTTCTTGTAGTCCTTCTGATACTTTATCCTCTATTTCTGATACTTCATTCGTTATTTCTACTTTCTTTAAAACATCTTTATCTTCAAAGCTTAACCTAAAAGGATAGACGGACGACAAGCTGAATATTTCCACCATTTGCTGAGTTATAAGTTTTCTTGAACTTCCCTACAGTGGTAATAGCACTACTTACAAAATTTTCCAATAGGCCTTATTTAAATTTTATAAATGCTGATGTGTTTCACTCACACATATTACACAAGACAAATTGTTTAGAAAAAATAAATTTTGTATTTGCTGATAGAAAAAAAAGAGAGAAGGGATGGCTAAATCATATAACAAGGCAAATTGTAGCTTAAAATACTAGTTCTCAAACATTTCATATGAATCTGAATCCTCTGGGCAATCTTATTAAAATGTAGATTTTGATTCAATAGGTCTAGCATAGAGTTTGAGATTATACATTTCTAACAGGCTTCCAGATCATACCATTTCTCTTGATCCTGAGCTGCAGATCACACTTTGGACTGCAAAATCTTAAGAGTGTACTTAACTCCTCAGCTCCAAGAATCAAACAGGAAAGACCCTATACAGACATTATACTTATGGCAGACGTTTTCCAATAGCAAACAACCTTGAACAATCAACTGTGCTTCTGAAAGGCCAAAGGGAAAGAAAGCCTCAGGAAATGGATGTGGGTTTACCATAATTATCTTCAACAATACTTATTGTTTGCTACCCCTCAAAGTGACCTGATACATACCTACCCTGGTAATTAAAAATAACATATGGAAAATACAAATTATTTCTCTTAGGAAGCTATAGAAAATTTATTATGAGGAAAAAAATATCCTGTGATAAACCATAATGAAAAAGAATATTAAAAAGAATGTGTATATATATATATATATATATACGCATAACAGTCAATTTGCTATACAGCAGCAATTAATACTTTTAATTCAACTACATGATACCCAAAAAATGTTTTTAAAAAATATCTCAATATAACAAAATATTGACATATGTCAAATTTGAGTATATAAGTGCCTACTATGTTATTTTCTATATGTCATTAGTATTTTTTTACATCCTAAAGAAAAAAGAAAAAAAGTACGCTTTTCCATAGACCATAGAAAAGTTTACCCCCAAATTTTTCAGAAGTACACTTCAAGGCCTTCCATAATAAATATAAATTGAATATATACCCATCATATGTCTACTTTTCTCATAACATGTAAATATTCATACTTACTGTAAAATACATAAAAGATTAAATTATCTACTTTTTAACATAAAAAATGAAATGGTTACAAAAGATTAATATTTCATAAATAAATAAAACTTCACCTTTTTCTGGTTTTATGAGAAATTTCTGTACTTGAAGACAGCATGTTTACTGAATTTTTGGAAGTGTGGGTCTCTCTCTTTTGGGCAACAGATGGACTACCCTTTTGCAATGAAGATGCTTTGATATCCTGGTCAGAAGGTGAGCCAACAGATAAGTAACAATCCTCATCAGCTTCACTGTGATTATCTTTTAGTTTTTTACTTGACATTTTTCTCAAGTCAGATGTATTTTTAGAATGAACATCAGTTGCCAAAATTTTCTGATGAACTTCATGGTCCTGAACTGGAAAAAAAATTATATGAAGATATTAAAAACTCTTTAAAAATATTAGAACAAGATGTGCTTTCCAAAGTTCCGCAACAATTTAATTAGAAAGTTTTCAGAAGACTCACAAATCTTCAAGTTTATAATCAAAGATCTAGGAATAAAATATGCAAGTACTTTAAAAATTCTAAGTTATGAAATTAATAAACTGAAAGATGTATTTGGTCCATGCTCCACAGTTCTGAAATGAGTAAAACCTTAAAACATAGAAAATTCACAGTTCTACAGATATATTAAATTTATTCAAGATTTGAATACAGACAAGTACTACATTTCGGACTCTTTTGTTGACCATGATGGCTACTCCATTTCTTCTAAGGGATTCCTGCCCGCAGTAGTAGATATAATGGTCATCTGAGTTAAATTCACCCACTCCAGTCCAGTTTAGTTCGTTGATTTCTAGAATGTTGATGATCACTCTTGCCATCTCTTGTATGACTTTCAATTTGCCTTGATTCATGGACCTGCCATTCCAGGTTCCTATGCACTGTGATCCAAGTCTATGCCCCAACCAGTAACACTGAAGAAGCTGAAGTTGAACGGTTTTATGAAGATCTACAAGACGTTTTAAAACTAACACCCAAAAAAGATGTCCTTTTCATTACAGGGGACTGTAATGCAAAAGTAGGAAGTCAAGAAACACCTGGAGAAACAGACAAATTTGGCCATGGAACGTGAAATGAAGCAGGGCAAAAAATAATAGAGTTGTGCCAAGAAAATGCACTGGTCATAGCAAACACCCTCTTCCAACAACACAAGAGAAGACTCTACACATGGACATCACCAGATGGTCAACACCGAAATCAGATTGATTATATTCTTTGCAGCAGCCAAAGATGGAGAAGCTCTATACAGTCAACAAAAACAA
>SJYX01024891.1:249489-323199 GCA_006410675.1 Oreotragus oreotragus
TTCAGAAAAACATCTATTTCTGCTTTATTGACTATGCCAAAGCCTTTGAGTGTGTGGATCACAATAAACTATGGAAAATTCTGAAAGAGATGGGAATACCAGACCACCTAACCTGCCTCTTGAGAAACCTGTATGCAGGCCAGGAAGCAACAGTTAGAACTGGACATGGAACAACAGACTGGTTCCAAATAGGAAAAGGAGTACGTCAAGGCTGTATGTCACCCTGCTTACTTAACTCATATACAGAGTACATCATGAGAAATGCTGGACTGGAAAAAGCACAAGCTGGAATCAAGATTGCTGGGAGAAATATCAATAACCTCAGATATGCAGATGACACCACCCTTATGGCAAAAAGTGAAGAAGAACTAAAAAGCCACTTGATGAAAGTGAAAAAGGATAGCGAAAAAGTTGGCTTAAAGCTCAACATTCAGAAAACTAAGATCATAGCATCTTGTCCCATCACTTCATGGGAAACAGATGGGCAAACAGTGGAAACAGTGTCAGACTTTATTTTGGGGGGCTCCAAAATCACTGCAGATGGTGATTGCAGCCATGAAATTAAAAGACGCTTACTCTCTGGAAGGAAAGTTATGACCAACCTAGATAGCATATTGAAAAGCAGAGATATTACTTTGTCAACCAAGATCCATCTAGTCAAGGCTATGGTTTTTCCAGTGGTCATGTATGGATGTGAGAGCATTGGACTATAAGGAATGCTGAGTGCCAAGGAATTGATGATTTTGAATTGTGGAGCTGGAGAAGACTCTTTAGAGTCCCTTGGACTGCAAGTTGATCCAACCAGCCTCCTTGCAATAGCTTGGCCACCTCATGACTCATTGGAAAAGACCCTGATGCTGGGAGGGATTGGGGGCAGAAGGAGAAGGGGACAACAGAGGATGAGATGGCTGGATGGCATCACCGACTCAATGCACATGAGTTTGGGTGAACTCCGGGAGCTGGCAATGGACAGGGAGGCCTGGCGTGCTGTGATTCATGGTGTCGCAAAGAGCAGGACACGACTGAGCGACTGAACTAACTCAACTGATGTTTAGGGAGGTTCCTTCTATGCCCATTTTTTTGAAGAGTTTTAATCATAAATGGGTGATGAATTCTGTTGTAGGCTTTTTCTGCATCTATTGAGAGGATCATGTGGCTTTTTCTTTCAATTTGTTAATATGGTGTATCACACTGATTGATTTGCATATAATGAAGCATCCTTGCATCCCTGGATAAACCCAACTTAATCATCGTATATGAGCTTTTTAATGTGTTGTTGAATTCTGTTTCTAGAGTTTTGTTGAGGATTCTTGCATCTATGTTCATCAGTGATACCAGCTTGAATGACATAAATATCTATATTTGTATATAGAAAAGC
This sequence comes from Oreotragus oreotragus, assembly GCA_006410675.1. NCBI lineage: Eukaryota > Metazoa > Chordata > Mammalia > Artiodactyla > Bovidae > Oreotragus > Oreotragus oreotragus. Next base: position 250,868 of record SJYX01024891.1, read on the forward strand.
TAAATGACAGAAAAATAAGAATTTTCACAAAATTCCTATACAAATCAATCCAACCTCAGTGAAAATCATAACAAAATTTTACTGGAAACAATAAATAAAGTTCATAGAAAGTAAAAACTTCTAAGAGTGGCAAAATAGTGACTATAAACACCTTTATATCACCATATTGCTATAAAAATACTATTATTAAAACAGTATTGACATTAAGAATAAACAAATGGACCAAAATTCAAAAGTACATTGAGGGACCTCCCTGGTGGTATAGTGGATAAGAATCCATCTGCCAATGCAGGGGACACATCCACATGCCATGGAGCAATTAAGCTACTGCACCACAGTTACTGAGCCTGGGTTCTGCAACTACTGAAGCCCAGGAGCCCTAGAGCCTGTGCCCTGCAACAAGTGAAGACACTGCAAGGAACAGTCTGCACACCACAGTGAAGAGTAGCCCCCACTCACTGTAACTAAAGAAAGCATGCACCTAATAATGAAGACCCAGCATAGCCAAAAATAAATAAATAAAAATTATTTTTAAAAGCTTATTGAATGATATACGATAAAAGTAGCCCATTGAGATGAAAATGGATCAAGTAACTAATGAACGCACCTAGCACAAATGACCATCATGAAGAAAGTATTTAACAAAATTTTAACATTATGTCACATTATATACCAAAACACATTCCAGATGGATTAAAAGTTTAAAGAAGAAAGATGCTAAGATGAAAGATGCTAAGTATTATATATACTTTCAGGATAAAACAAATCTTTTAACAAATAAAGCTTATTGAATGATATACGATAAAAGTAGCCCATTGAGATGAAAATGGATCAAGTAACTAATGAACGCACCTAGCACAAATGACCATCATGAAGAAAGTATTTAACAAAATTTTAACATTATGTCACATTATATACCAAAACACATTCCAGATGGATTAAAAGTTTAAAGAAGAAAGATGCTAAGATGAAAGATGCTAAGTATTATATATACTTTCAGGATAAAACAAATCTTTTAACAAAAATAGGAAATGGGAAAAAGAAATCCAACATTTGACAAGTCAAATAAAAAATGTTACTTACCATGTAAGACACTATAACCAAAATCTGTAATAGTTAAGGGATCATTTGGAAAAATATCTGTCACACATATTACAAAGATTTAATTACATAAATTCAATTTAAAGACTTCTCATAAAATGAATAAACAAATGGGCAAAGCATATGGACAAACAACTAAGATAAAAAGAAATTCAAATAGCCAGTAAACTTACAAAAAAGGTGTTCAAACTCAGTGGTAATCACAGAAATACACTAAGATAACAGATTACTTAATACTGATCAAACTGGCAAAAAAAGTAGAATAAAACTCTATCAGATGAAAGGTACATTCTTACATTCCTGGTAAAAAGTAAATTGTGAAAGCCTCTTTCACAAGTGTGTGTACACATGCACACATAAACACACACATTTATATATGTATTTATTAAGGAGCACCCATGAAGATACGGAAGGATTCAAGGTTACCTCAGCAGGATGAGGAAAATAAGGGGGAGTAGCTTTTTCTTTTAAATCTTTGACTCTTATCTTAAATGAAGAACTTTTCTAACTTGAAAAATATAAACAACACTTTAAAAAGCAGCACCACATATAACTGACTAAAGAAATGGAACAAAAAGGAGAGAGAAAAAGAATACTAACCACATATAGTCAAACAGCAAATCATTATGTTGTATTCCTGAAACTAATACTATATAAATTATGCGTCAGTTTTAAAAAAATGCTCAAGAAGTCTGTGGAGAAGCCCACATGAGAGAAAAGAAAATAAGGCTTCCTGCCAGGAACCAGCCCCACATGAGTGAGTCATCTTGGAAACAAATCCTTAGCTCCAGTCAAGTCTTCAGATGACTGCAACCCTGGCCAACATCTTGACTACAACCTCAAGCCAGTATAATCTAACTAAACTGCTTCTGAATTCCAGACCCACGGAAACTGTGTAGATAATAAATGTTAAAAAAGAAGAAGAAAAAAAGGAAAGGAAAGGGCAAAGAGAAATCTATTTGAAAACTCTTAAAGCTGTGCTCCCTATAATAATTCTTCTTAATGTCTCTTGCCACATTCCTAGTAAGAAGTGTTCCTACAACTAAAACAAAGACACAGATAATAATCAGATAAAATCATTGTTCTGCAAATCAAAACAACTATGTACTCACTAACTCACACCAGTCAGAATGACCATCATTAAAAAGTCTACAAATAATTAATGCTAGAGGGGGTGTGGAGAAAAGGCAACTCTCTTACACTGTTGGTGGGAATATAAACTGGTGTAGTCACTATGGAACCCAGTACAATTTCCTCAAAAAATTAAAAATACAAGTCCCACATGATACAGCAATCCCAATCCTGAGCATATACCCAAACAAAACAATAATTCAAAAAGATACATGCCCTTATGTTCATAGTAGCACTATTTACAACAGCCAAGACATGGAAACAACCTAAATATCCATCGACAGATGAATGGATAAAGACGAGGTGGTGTATATGTGTGTAACACAATAAACCCACATGCGCACACGCATGCACATGTGCATGTGCACTGGAATATCACTTAACCATTAAAAAGAATTCCATTTGTAGTAAATGGACGGACCTAGAGATTAAGGTCCATCTTAGCAAAGTAAATCAGAAAGAGAAAGGCAAAAACTATGTGGTATCACTTATATGTGGAATTTAAAATATAACATAAATGAATATATCTATGAAACAGAAACAGACTCATAGAGAACAGACTTGCAGTTTCCAAGGGGGCAGGAGGTTGGGAAGGGAAGGATAGGGAGCTTGGGATTAGCAGACGCAAACTATTGTATACAGGATGGATAAATAACAGGGTCTTACTGTAGAGCACAAGGAACTATTCTGTCTATCCTGTGATAAATCATAATGGAAAAGAATATTAAAAAGAATATATGTACATATATATGTATAACTGAGTCACTTTGCTGTACAGCAGAAATTAAACACAACATTGTAAATCAACTATATTTCAATAAAAATTTTAAAACTTATTCACGTTAAACACACACACACATACACACACATCAACAATGGACTTGAGAGAGACTGAAAAACAACTTCATCTATTTCACAGTTCTGTCTAGGCTGACCCTGACCTTATCCCACCAAGACAACATATGTGCTACCTTAAGTACTTTTACCTTTTAAAATATACAAAGGCAAATACTACCCATGGGGATGCTACCAACCTGATTTGTTGACAGCTTCATTTAGTTCTACAGTTAACTGCAGAGGGGCTTCTTTCTTCCTTGAAGAAACTGGACCTGACTTTGGATGTGATTTCTGGCTCTGAGACTAAAAGAGATACAGCATTAGATCTACTCTATGTAATTACCAATTCTGATTAAAGATATTTGTTTTAAAATTGAAAAAAAAAATTGTAAAACATGAAACGAGCTGGTAAAGCTGCATACTTAAATAACACTGTAGAAACCAAATTCATATAACCTATCATAGAAACAATGAATAGCTTTTAAAAACCTAAAGAAGATTAGACAAATAAATTGCCATATAGGCATTTAACATGACAAATACAAGAGAAATGAATAAAGTACAGCAACATGAATGATTATGTTAAACAAACAAACAAAAAAAAGCAAGGTACAGAAGACTGAGATCAGAGACATGAAGATAAGAAACTGAAGGTAAGAATGATACACTGAAATAGAGACATTAAGTGGAAGTATTTAAAATCCATCTTCCTCCTTGCCCCCACTAGGCTGAGAACACTCACTATTAAAGTCAGACACCTAAGCAGGAGAGATTTCTTTGTCAGAAAAACTTATCAAGTCAAAAGAAAGCCTGCAGATATTAACAAGAAACTTTTCATAATGACGTGGCCATACAGATCAGACTACAGCAAAATCTAAAAATGTACAACTCTTAAGTATGCAGAGTTTCCAATTACCATTTTAGTTTTACACTCCTAAAAGTGAGGAGACCAATAAGGATCACTGGAACATATGACAAAGGTTCTAGTGTAAGCATTTGACTCAGATGGTAAAGAATCTGCCTGCAATGCAGGAGACCCAAGTTCGATCCCTGAGTCAGGAAGATCCCCTAAAGAAGGGAATGGCTACCCACTCAGTATTCTTGGCTACCCACTCCTGACCTCGTCCCACCAAGACAACATATGTGCTACTTTAAGCATTTTTACCTTTTAAAATATACCGAGGCAAATATTACCCATGGACAGAGAATTCCATTGACAGAGGAGTCTGGAGGGATACAGTCCATGGAGTTGCAAAGAGTAGGACCCAACTGAGTGACTAGCACACACAATGGATAATGTGAAATTAAAATTATCTCTCCAAAACAAAAATAAAATAAAATTCTCTCTCCAAACTAGGGCTTATCAGGTGGTACAGTGGTAAAGAATCCATCTGCCAATGCAGGAGATGCAGGTTTGATCTTTGGTCTGTAAAGATCCCCTGGAGAAGGAAATGGCAACCCACCCTAGTATTCTTGCCAAGAGAACCTCATGGACAAAGGAGTGTGGTGGGCTACAGTCCATGGGGTCGCAAAGTGTCAGACATGACTTAGTGACTAAACAACAACAAAGTTATCCATTTGGGGAACCTCCAGGATTCCAATATGTCATGCCATCCCTGCACAAGTGTCAAAAGCTCTGCTTTCCCACAGTGGACTCACTCTGTTTGGGCCAACCTAAAATCTTCAGTTTTTGCCCAAAATCATCAACTCCTATTCTAAGGATTTCACTTTCTTTTTTAGTTCATCTAGTCCTTGTTGCTTCCACAACTCCTATGTCTCTAAAAAACATGAGTTTTTTGCATTTTATTCTTTTTTTAAACTAGCTGTTGCAGCAGAAGCACTGACCTACTGCAATCTGTTACATCCTGCCTGAAAGTAGAACCTCTACCCTTGATATTAAAGCCCCACAAGAACATTTTGAGAAAAGAAAAAGAAAATATTGTTTATGAACATAGATGCAATCATCTTAAAATATTAGCAAACCAAATCAGAACAAGTTAATACTTCATAACCACGCCAAGATTATCCCAGGAAACTTAGTTGATTTAACTGTCAAAAACTAATATAATTTATCATATTAAAAAAAGTCTCTCAATTATGACAACAATGGATGTCTCCATTCCTTGGAACCAAAAGGCTATATGTGGTTAATTATTTGTTTATACAAGTTTCTAGTGAATGTTATTTCTAGCATTACAGGTCTTCCTCTCAGATACTGCAAATTCCATTTCAGACCACACCAATAAAGACAGTACTACAATAAAGTAAGGCACATGAATTTTTTGATTTCCCAGTGTATATAAAAACTATTTCCACTAAACTGTAGTACAGTTTAGAGAAGGAAATGGCAATCCACTCCAGTATTCTTGCCTGGAAAATTCCATGAAGGGAGGAGCCTGGTAGGCTACAGTCCATGGGGTCGCAAAGAGTCGGACATGACTGAGCGACTTCAATGTCAGTGTAGTACAGTAAGTGTGCAATAGCATTATGTCTAAAAAAATTTGCATACCTTAATTAAAAAATATTTATTGCTAAAAAATGTTAACCATTGTCTGAGCCTTCTAGAAGTCTTAATTTTTTTGCAACAGTAACTTCAAAGGTCTCTGATCATACATAGATCTTGACAAATATAATAATAAAATGTTTGAAATATAGTGAGAAATTACCAAAACATGACATAGAGACATGAAGCAAACAAATGCTGTCAGAAAAAACAGCGCTGAGAGAGTGCTTGACACAGGGTTACCACAAACCTTCAATTTGTAAAAAATGAACTGTCTGTGAAGGGCAACAGGCAAAGCACAATCTACAATGTATGTCTATATACAATTTTTCTCTTCAATGACTATTGTGCTTTTGAATAATTTGTCCTCAATCATTAGCTTCAAAATCTCTATTTCAAAGGTGGCTATTTTGTAGAGTTAGACCAACGTATCCTCTAAAGATATATAATGAATAAGATTCATTTCCCTGTTTAGCAATCAACTGCCTTCAGTAAGACTGAAAAATAACTGTGTTATGATTTGATGATTCTAATTCCCAGACCTCCAATTTCAACCACAGGAAATGTAGGACCAAAATTTTCATAAAATATCTCTAAATTTCATGTAAACTCAATGGAAATATAGGATTCCTTTTAAAGAATAAGACTTACAAACAACTACAATGTATCTAATTTTGTGTATTGAGCTTTACTCAGGAAGCTCTCCTTTTACACCTACCTCTTTGCTTGATGACTGAACACAAATATCTTTTGTTTTAGGTGTTGAATAAGGCACTGATTTTGTGGCATTTTTGCTAACATCACTGGCAAGACCTAAAAAGTCAAAAAAAAATTAAACGTATAAAAATGTTTGGTTACAATTAAAAGAAGCCCTATATGATACATGAAGAATTCTTTTGATTCTTTTAAGTACAATTAGTTTAACTGAAGTACAGACATCAACTCAATATTCAAATGTACCTAGAAGGCATCAGGAACTGAAAAAGACAGACAAGATTCCTGAAGAAGTATGTGCCAATTCATCTTTCAGAACTTAAAAAGAAGAGATACCTTTCCACTATATGTGCTTTTCTTTGGTTGGCTTTTTTTTGTTTGCTTTCTTTGTTTTGGTTGGCTTTTATTCCAATTCCTTCTGATATTAATTAGCACTTAGAAAAGTTTCCTAAAACTTGCCATAATATATCTTTTCTTTAGGAAGGGGTGCAAATCACCAAATGTTATTACAAGCTCTTCAGAGATCTCAAGAATTCTGCACATTATTTCCATTAATAAGATAGTTCCTCTAGTGTATAATATTTACAAAATTCCAGACTATAGGAATCTAGTGTGAACTAAAGGGAATAACAAATTATTCGCATTTTGCCAGTATTATCTTCAGTATGGAGAAGGAAATGGCAACCCACTCCAGTATTCCTGCTGGGAAAACCCCATGGATGGAGGAGCCTGGAGGGCTATAGGCCATGGGGTCACAAACAGCTGGATATGACTGAACAACTAACACAGTTCAGTATACCAGAAGGTTCATGAAGGACTGCACATGTACTCAAAATTCCTGGGAGAATATATACTGAAATGCTGGAACATATTTGCTGAATTTGATGTCAATGGACAAATTTATATTTCAGCCATCCCAAGCCACAAAGTGAAACCTTACTTTTTTCTTCAAAACAGTCTAGTAAGACTTCCAGTATATTCTGGCCTTGCTCTGTATTAATGTCAGGTGCCCTAGTAAAAAACAAAGAACAGAAAAAGTTAATGTATCATTTCTAAAAGGTATTTGCTAATTATTAACATCTATCTTGAAAATTCCCTATCTCCTTATTACAAAATGCTCATTTTTACTTAATGAGAAAAATATCACCGTTAAAATCTGAGGATAAAACAAGTATTTGAGAGACCAAGAGTTCCCAAAAAGTATATGAAGCAGTATGTTATTGTCTACATTAACAATTTTATTCCCTGATTGAACAGCCATGTCTAAAGCTGTTTTAGGCTACTGCTATACCTAAAAAAGAACATAAAACTTTTTTGAACAAAGGCTATGCTTTTTCCTGTGGTCATGTATGGATGTGAGAGTTGGACTGTGAAGAAGGCTGAGTGCCGAAGAATTCATGTTTTTGAACTGTGGTGTTGGAGAAGACTCTTGAGAGTCCCTTGGACTGCAAGGAGATCCAACCAGTCCATTCTGAAAGAGATCAGCCCTGGGACTTCTTTGGAAGGAATGACGCGAAAGCTGAAACTCCAGTACTTTGGCCACCTCATGCGAAGAGTTGACTCACTGGAAAAGACTCTGATGCTGGGAGGGCTTGGGGGCAGGAGGAGAAGGGGACGACAGAGGATGAGATGGCTGGATGGCATCACAGACTCGATGGACGTGAGTCTAACTGAGTTCTGGGAGTTGTTGATGGACAGGGAGGCCTGGCGTGCTGTGATTCATGGGGTGGCAAAGAGTAGGACACGACTGAGCGACTGAACTAAGAACTAATCATTCTTGAAATGCTTCTTTAATAAAGACTCTATAGTCACAAGTCCTAACAGCTTCAAGTAACATAGTCTTCCCTACATTTCAAATGCACTTTTGATTCAATACCCTTAATCTGAAGGAACTAATTAATCAATATAATTTTTTAATTAAAAATTATATTGATATAATTTTAGATTCACATGAAGTTGTAAAAATAATATAAAAGAGATCCCCTGTTCACTTTACCCAGTTTCCTTCAATGGGAACAGTTCACATAATAATATATTATCAAAACCACGATACAGATATTGACAAAATCACCAATTTTATTCAGATTTTTCCAGTTCTACATGTACTCATTTGCATGTTTATGTTTGTGTATGTACTAAGTTCTATGCAATTTATCATATTTGAAGATTCAGTTATGACCACAATAGTCAAGGTACTGAACAGTTCTGTCACCACAAAGATCCTTCTATTGCCCTTTAGGATCACACCCACCTTTTCTTTTTCTAAGCCCCACAGAATAAACCGCACCTTTCTGTTAGTACCACTCAAAGTCTAGAGTGCTTTATCCATAGCTATCATTTAGTCAGAACTGAAACTGCCTCTTCCTGATCCATCACTCATCGGGCGAATTTCTTTTATGACTGCCATTTAGCCAATGCACTGTTTGCACTAATATTTCTCTGTTAATATAAAATAACTAAGATGACTATACTTAACCAATGAGCATATAAATCATTATTTCAGTCAGAGGTAATAGTTTTTCCTTTCTGCTTTAAAAATTCCACTTTCTAAAGATGGGAATAAAAATCATCTTAAAAGCTTAAGTATACAGATCACCTGGAAGGTCGGCAAAATCTTCTTCTATAGTCATTTTTAAGATGATCCTGAAAGAAAAGTAAATCATCAGTTTGGTGAAAAGTTAAGTTCTTCATTTATCCATTCAGCAAGTATCTGCTGACTGCCTACTGTAATACTATAAAGAGCAATTCTTCTGGATCAAGTGAAAAACAACTTGGCTCACATCCACTGTTTCCAAACCTTTTTTATATTATTTCCTTACCCTGGATTTTTTTTATCGTCTTCTTTCTCTTCCTACTTCTCCATCTCCCCCTACACCTCTTCTGTAATCAAAATCATACTATCTGGGCTTCCAGTAACTCAAGTTAGTCATCAACAGTATCTATCTTCTTTCCTTGTAGATCAATCCCTCTAAATAATAGTAAAGAACAGACTGCCATAAAATTACAATGAAAAAGAGAATGGAACAGAGGACCATCTGTGGACAAACACATACAACAAATTTCTGAAAGATGGAAACAAATGAAACATGATAATTGATGAAACAGAAAAAAAGCGGAAACAGCCTAACGTAAGCTCAGAGAATATTGTCCTGGATGAGGAGTAAATGACCAACATAATGAAAATGCAAGAAGATTCATACCTAGGAAAATAAGAGTGAAATATCAGAAAAACTGAGGATTAAAAAGTGCTAGAATGTCTCCAAATGAGAAATTAGGTAACCCCAACAAAGAAGAGGGGTTTCTCAAATGGTGCTAGTGGTAAAGAACCTGCCTGCCAATACAGGAGACATAAGAAATGCAGCTTCAATCCCAGTCAGGAAGATCCCCTAGAGGAGGGCATGGCAACCCACTCCAATATTCTTGCCTGGAAAATTCCATGGATAGAGAAGCCTGGCGGGCTACAGTCCATAAGGTCACAAAGGTCAGACATGACTGAAATGACTTAGCAACAAAGAAGCAGCTCCTATCAATGGAAACGACAGGAAAAAACAGAGCACATGGACATATTGAAACTGCAAGTGGAAAACATATTTGTGATAATCTGGGTCCTATCTTTTAAGTATAAAATCTATAAAGTTAACTTTTCAAGTTGAAAACTGGGTAGTAATAGAATAGCATGCTTTTTAAAATAAATAAATTATTATCAATATGAAATGTGCAGTAAGCTGTACTCTTCCTTGGCCCTATGGGATATAAATAATCCCACTTCATGTGAATACTCTCTTTACCCGACTCATGCTCTGACATTCTGACTCTCCTAATGCTCTTACACACAGCTCTAAGCCACTGTAGTTTCTACTCACAGGGACTGCTACCTTGCTTCACTTTTGAATTGAATTGTTCAGAAAGATGAAGACCTCTTTCAGAGTTTAAGAAACCTGAGAGTATAGACTTTGTCTTAAGCTAGCTTATATTCTTCCCAGAGCTTTGCCAGTGTTGTATACCACAAAAACATGTTTTGTTATTTTGACATGTCAAATAAATAAGAATAAAATTTATGAGATAAAAGTGTTTTTCTTTAAAGAAAATTAGTGTTTCACATAGTCTATTAATTTCAGGAGGTACCTAAGGAGCAAAAGATTAAATCTATTTTACAGATAGCAAACTAAGGAACAAAGACATCTAACGAGTCTGCATTTTATCACAAGATAGAATATTAATGCAAGCACTTAGGTCTCTCATCAGCACTCAACACTCTGAAACACTTAAGCAAATCCTTGATAATTAATGTGAGTTAACTCCCTTTCAAGGTTTAATTTAAGGTCATTCTTCTAATTTAACACAATAAAATGAAAAAGTCATATTTTCACACTGAATGTTTCTGAACATTAAATAACACCTGTAAAGTACTCTGTTTCCTCTTTTAAATAGAAAAAATTTAAGGCTAAGACAATACATGCCTTCAGCAAATATGAATCAAGCACCTACTAGAGGCCAAATGCTATTTTGGCAGAGTAGAAAACAAGACAGACAAGGTCTTTTAATTTTAAATTAAAAGTTAGAATATAAAAATTATTAATTTCCAAACACTTTCACGTTCAACTCATCTTCATTCAATTTCAGATTCTTTCATTCACTATGAGATTATGTTTCTAAAAGAAAATAATATACATCACAGCTGCTGCTGCTGCTAAGTCGCGTCAGTCATGTCCAACTCTGTGCGATCCCATAGATGGCAGCCCACCAGGCTACCCTGTCCTTGTGATTCTCCAGGCAAGAACACTGGAGTGGGTTGCCATTTCCTTCTCCAATGCATGAAAGTGAAAAGTGAAAGTGAAGTCACTCAGTCGTGTCCAACTCTTCGCGACCCCATGGACTGCAGCCTACCAGGCTCCTGCGCTCATGGGATTTCCAGGCAAGAGTACTGGAGTAGGTTACCATTGCCTTCTCTGATACGTCACAGCAGAGTTTCTCAAATCTAGCATTGATGACATTCTGGGCTGAATGACTCATGAGGGCCTGTCCCGTGCATTGGAAGGATACTTGCAGCATCCCTGGCCTCCATCCACTGGATGCACTTATACCCCTCATCCACACCTTTTTAAGACAACCAGAAATTTTCCCAGGCAACACCAAACACCTTCTGCAGGGCAAAATTACGCCCAGTCTGAAATCACTAAAGTACAGGAATGACTGCTGTCTCTTATACACATCTAGATGTGTATAAGAGACAGCATGTACTCAAAATTCCTGGGAGAATATATACTGAAATGCTGGAACATATTTGCTGAATTTGATGTCAATGGACAAATTTATATTTCAGCCATCCCAAGCCACAAAGTGAAACCTTACTTTTTTCTTCAAAACAGTCTAGTAAGACTTCCAGTATATTCTGGCCTTGCTCTGTATTAATGTCAGGTGCCCTAGTAAAAAACAAAGAACAGAAAAAGTTAATGTATCATTTCTAAAAGGTATTTGCTAATTATTAACATCTATCTTGAAAATTCCCTATCTCCTTATTACAAAATGCTCATTTTTACTTAATGAGAAAAATATCACCATTAAAATCTGAGGATAAAACAAGTATTTGAGAGACCAAGAGTTCCCAAAAAGTATATGAAGCAGTATGTTATTGTCTACATTAACAATTTTATTCCCTGATTGAACAGCCATGTCTAAAGCTGTTTTAGGCTACTGCTATACCTAAAAAAGAACATAAAACTTTTTTGAACAAAGGCTATGCTTTTTCCTGTGGTCATGTATGGATGTGAGAGTTGGACTGTGAAGAAGGCTGAGTGCCGAAGAATTCATGTTTTTGAACTGTGGTGTTGGAGAAGACTCTTGAGAGTCCCTTGGACTGCAAGGAGATCCAACCAGTCCATTCTGAAAGAGATCAGCCCTGGGACTTCTTTGGAAGGAATGACGCGAAAGCTGAAACTCCAGTACTTTGGCCACCTCATGCGAAGAGTTGACTCACTGGAAAAGACTCTGATGCTGGGAGGGCTTGGGGGCAGGAGGAGAAGGGGACGACAGAGGATGAGATGGCTGGATGGCATCACAGACTCGATGGACGTGAGTCTAACTGAGTTCTGGGAGTTGTTGATGGACAGGGAGGCCTGGCGTGCTGTGATTCATGGGGTGGCAAAGAGTAGGACACGACTGAGCGACTGAACTAAGAACTAATCATTCTTGAAATGCTTCTTTAATAAAGACTCTATAGTCACAAGTCCTAACAGCTTCAAGTAACATAGTCTTCCCTACATTTCAAATGCACTTTTGATTCAATACCCTTAATCTGAAGGAACTAATTAATCAATATAATTTTTTAATTAAAAATTATATTGATATAATTTTAGATTCACATGAATTTGTAAAAATAATATAAAAGAGATCCCCTGTTCACTTTACCCAGTTTCCTTCAATGGGAACAGTTCACATAATAATATATTATCAAAACCACGATACAGATATTGACAAAATCACCAATTTTATTCAGATTTTTCCAGTTCTACATGTACTCATTTGCATGTTTATGTTTGTGTATGTACTAAGTTCTATGCAATTTATCATATTTGAAGATTCAGTTATGACCACAATAGTCAAGGTACTGAACAGTTCTGTCACCACAAAGATCCTTCTATTGCCCTTTAGGATCACACCCACCTTTTCTTTTTCTAAGCCCCACAGAATAAACCGCACCTTTCTGTTAGTACCACTCAAAGTCTAGAGTGCTTTATCCATAGCTATCATTTAGTCAGAACTGAAACTGCCTCTTCCTGATCCATCACTCATCGGGCGAATTTCTTTTATGACTGCCATTTAGCCAATGCACTGTTTGCACTAATATTTCTCTGTTAATATAAAATAACTAAGATGACTATACTTAACCAATGAGCATATAAATCATTATTTCAGTCAGAGGTAATAGTTTTTCCTTTCTGCTTTAAAAATTCCACTTTCTAAAGATGGGAATAAAAATCATCTTAAAAGCTTAAGTATACAGATCACCTGGAAGGTCGGCAAAATCTTCTTCTATAGTCATTTTTAAGATGATCCTGAAAGAAAAGTAAATCATCAGTTTGGTGAAAAGTTAAGTTCTTCATTTATCCATTCAGCAAGTATCTGCTGACTGCCTACTGTAATACTATAAAGAGCAATTCTTCTGGATCAAGTGAAAAACAACTTGGCTCACATCCACTGTTTCCAAACCTTTTTTATATTATTTCCTTACCCTGGATTTTTTTTATCGTCTTCTTTCTCTTCCTACTTCTCCATCTCCCCCTACACCTCTTCTGTAATCAAAATCATACTATCTGGGCTTCCAGTAATTCAAGTTAGTCATCAACAGTATCTATCTTCTTTCCTTGTGGATCAATACCTCTAAATAATAGTAAAGAACAGACTGCCATAAAATTACAATGAAAAAGAGAATGGAACAGAGGACCATCTGTGGACAAACACATACAACAAATTTCTGAAAGATGGAAACAAATGAAACATGATAATTGATGAAACAGAAAAAAAGCGGAAACAGCCTAACGTAAGCTCAGAGAATATTGTCCTGGATGAGGAGTAAATGACCAACATAATGAAAATGCAAGAAGATTCATACCTAGGAAAATAAGAGTGAAATATCAGAAAAACTGAGGATTAAAAAGTGCTAGAATGTCTCCAAATGAGAAATTAGGTAACCCCAACAAAGAAGAGGGGTTTCTCAAATGGTGCTAGTGGTAAAGAACCTGCCTGCCAATACAGGAGACATAAGAAATGCAGCTTCAATCCCAGTCAGGAAGATCCCCTAGAGGAGGGCATGGCAACCCACTCCAATATTCTTGCCTGGAAAATTCCATGGATAGAGAAGCCTGGCGGGCTACAGTCCATAAGGTCACAAAGGTCAGACATGACTGAAATGACTTAGCAACAAAGAAGCAGCTCCTATCAATGGAAACGACAGGAAAAAACAGAGCACATGGACATATTGAAACTGCAAGTGGAAAACATATTTGTGATAATCTGGGTCCTATCTTTTAAGTATAAAATCTATAAAGTTAACTTTTCAAGTTGAAAACTGGGTAGTAATAGAATAGCATGCTTTTTAAAATAAATAAATTATTATCAATATGAAATGTGCAGTAAGCTGTACTCTTCCTTGGCCCTATGGGATATAAATAATCCCACTTCATGTGAATACTCTCTTTACCCGACTCATGCTCTGACATTCTGACTCTCCTAATGCTCTTACACACAGCTCTAAGCCACTGTAGTTTCTACTCACAGGGACTGCTACCTTGCTTCACTTTTGAATTGAATTGTTCAGAAAGATGAAGACCTCTTTCAGAGTTTAAGAAACCTGAGAGTATAGACTTTGTCTTAAGCTAGCTTATATTCTTCCCAGAGCTTTGCCAGTGTTGTATACCACAAAAACATGTTTTGTTATTTTGACATGTCAAATAAATAAGAATAAAATTTATGAGATAAAAGTGTTTTTCTTTAAAGAAAATTAGTGTTTCACATAGTCTATTAATTTCAGGAGGTACCTAAGGAGCAAAAGATTAAATCTATTTTACAGATAGCAAACTACGGAACAAAGACATCTAACGAGTCTGCATTTTATCACAAGATAGAAAATTAATGCAAGCACTTAGGTCTCTCATCAGCACTCAACACTCTGAAACACTTAAGCAAATCCTTGATAATTAATGTGAGTTAACTCCCTTTCAAGGTTTAATTTAAGGTCATTCTTCTAATTTAACACAATAAAATGAAAAAGTCATATTTTCACACTGAATGTTTCTGAACATTAAATAACACCTGTAAAGTACTCTGTTTCCTCTTTTAAATAGAAAAAATTTAAGGCTAAGACAATACATGCCTTCAGCAAATATGAATCAAGCACCTACTAGAGGCCAAATGCTATTTTGGCAGAGTAGAAAACAAGACAGACAAGGTCTTTTAATTTTAAATTAAAAGTTAGAATATAAAAATTATTAATTTCCAAACACTTTCACGTTCAACTCATCTTCATTCAATTTCAGATTCTTTCATTCACTATGAGATTATGTTTCTAAAAGAAAATAATATACATCACAGCTGCTGCTGCTGCTAAGTCGCGTCAGTCATGTCCAACTCTGTGCGATCCCATAGATGGCAGCCCACCAGGCTACCCTGTCCTTGTGATTCTCCAGGCAAGAACATTGGAGTGGGTTGCCATTTCCTTCTCCAATGCATGAAAGTGAAAAGTGAAAGTGAAGTCACTCAGTCGTGTCCAACTCTTCGCGACCCCATGGACTGCAGCCTACCAGGCTCCTGCGCTCATGGGATTTCCAGGCAAGAGTACTGGAGTAGGTTACCATTGCCTTCTCTGATACGTCACAGCAGAGTTTCTCAAATCTAGCATTGATGACATTCTGGGCTGAATGACTCATGAGGGCCTGTCCCGTGCATTGGAAGGATACTTGCAGCATCCCTGGCCTCCATCCACTAGATGCACTTATACCCCTCATCCACACCTTTTTAAGACAACCAGAAATTTTCCCAGGCAACACCAAACACCTTCTGCAGGGCAAAATTACGCCCAGTCTGAAATCACTAAAGTACAGGAATGACTGAGGATAATCTCTCAACTCCTTTTTCCCTTTGTCTTTTAAATGAGTTATGATGCAAAGTCCAATATGAGAACTAAAAGAATCAAAACAGTTCTGACTGGGGGGACTTTCCCAGTAGTCCAGTGATTATGACTTCAGGCTTCCAATGCAGAGGTCGGGTAGTGGATTCCATCCCCTGTCAGAAAACTAAGATCCCACATTCCACATGGCATAGCTAAGGGGTGGAGGTGGAGTGAACTGTGGGAATTTGCTCCCAGCCAAATCTTCTCAACAAACTTCCATGATCAAGTGATTCCTGGACAAGAAACAAAAATAGAATCGTCCCATTCCCCAGTGGATTTGAATAAAAACTGGTAATAAAATCTGGTGCAAACAAAAAAAGATGACACTGGAGAAGAACCAAACTGGATCTATAAGGCGTCCTGCACATGAGGTGGCACACATATTCATACTGTGCCAAGAGCACTTGCATCTTATATCACTCTGAAAAATCAATACTATATGAATAGGTAGATGTGTTTTATTGGGAAAATGATTTATGATTTTTGTCGTGTCAGTGTTTCTGCACTAGTGCTTTGGCTCAGTAATAAACACGAGACTTTTTGTTGAAAAATAAAAGTGAACTGCGATCAAAAGAATAAAACACAGCAAACTGAACCAGCAGCTGCTCTTCCAGTTTCAGTGTTGTCTCTCTCTCTCCTCCTTAATCTGAGAAGTCAAGTGCAGTCAATGGGGAGGACCATTACAAACAGAAGGAAAGAGAACTTTGAAAGTAGACACAAGGGCAATGTTTACAGAAGACTGACAGGAAAAGCAGTCTGCAGGAAAGGCAGTCAGTGTGAGAACTAAGACAAGCTTCAACCAGTCTAAGCTTTCCATATTCTGAAGGGCATCATCCTAAAACTAGGAGAAATTTGTAAGGTGAGATCACAGGGAGAAAAGAAGTTGCTTATTAATAATATCATTGATATTATTATTACTGATCATAGATTTTAAACACATGCCAACATCAATATAAATAAAACACTGATCATGGTTTTTAAAAGAGAGAGAAAGAATGAGAAGATAAGCCACAGACCAGGAGAAAATATTTGCAAAAGGCACATCTGATAAGGGCTGCTATCCAAAATATACAAAGAACACTTAAAATGCAATAAAAAGAGGGGACTCCCCTGGAGGTACAGTGGTTAAGGCTTCAGTTTCCAATGCAGAAGGTGCGGGTTCAATCCCCGGTCAGGGAACTAAGATCCCACATGCCTCCCAGCACCATCAACAAATAAAAATGAATAAAATAGTTTTTCATCTCAATTAAAAAACAAATGGTCCAAAGACCTTAACAGATACCTAAGAAAATATACAGATGGCAAGTAAGGTTGTGAAAAGATGCTCTACATCATACATCAATGGGAAATGCAAACTAAAGCCAGATACTACTATATATCTGACTTTGTGTTCAAAATATGGAAAAATGGCAATGCCAATTGTAGGATAATGCGAACTCTCATTTTGGAAGGCAAAACGGTACAGCCACTTTTTGGTGGTTTCTTACAAAAGTAAACATACTCTTAGCAAATGACCCAACCAACAGTGCATTTTTCTTCAGTCAACAGTATGAAAGTGTTGGTATAGACAGTACTTTTTACCATAAGCACATGCATTATTTACATTATATATAATTGTTGGCTGAAAAAAATGCACAACTTAAAATTTATAATTTCTGTTTGGTGACCTTACTTAGGACCATAGCTCAGGAGACAGACTCTCAGAGAGAACTACTCTGAAGAGGTAAGTGGGGAGCCTAGGATATACAGGAGTTTGGGCTGGGGGGAAAAAAGAAATCAAGTATCAAAACTACTGCTAATCACGAAAAAAGACACCTCAAGCTAATAATTTTAGTACTTCTCTCTAAATGCGAAGACGCTAGAGTCCAGACTCACATAAAGTCTCTAACTATCTAGAGCCAGTAGCCTGTTTCCTACATCCTGAAGTCCCCTCAGGCACAGTTAGACGCAGCTGCAGTTTCAGGTGGCCTGAAGGTGGGCTACATTCTGTTTACTTAAGTGGAGGGCAATAATTTTTGTCCACAATAAACTTCTTTATGCATACAAGCATATATATACAACAAAATAAATGGGAGTTCATCAATGCTGAAGATCTTAAACGGGGAGATAAAGTAGAAACTAGCAGTTTANTGGGAGGGATTGGGGGCAGGAGGAGAAGGGGACGACAGAGGATGAGATGGCTGGATGGCATCACTGACTCGATGGACATGAGTTTGGGTGAACTCTGGGAGTTGGTGATGGACAGGGAGGCCTGGCGTGCTGTAACTCATGGGGTCACGAAGAGTCGGACACGACTGAGCGACTGAACTGAAAGAAGTCATACAGATAACTAATAGGTACATTAAAAGATGCTCAACATGAAAAGGGACCCCTCCTTCATTGTTGGTAGAATGTAAACTGGTACAGCTACTACGGAGAACAGTATGGAGGTTCCTTAAAAAACTAAAACTAGAGCTCCTATATGATCCAACAATCACTCTCTTGGGCATATATCTGGAAAAAGCCATAATTCAAAAGGATATGTACATCCCAATGTTTCTTGCAGCTCTGTTTACAATAGCCAAGACATGAAAGCAATCTAAATGTCCATCAACAGAGGAATGGATAAAGAAGGTGTGGTACATATATACAATGGAATATTACTCAGTAGTTAAAAAGATGAAATAATGCCATGTGGAGCAACCTTAGATCTGGAAATTATCAGACTTAATTATTCACTAAGTGAATTAAGTCAGAAAAAGACAAATATGATATCACTTATAGACAGAATCTAAAAAAAAAAAAGATACAAATGAACTAATTTATGAAACAGAAACAGACTCACTTAGAAAACTAACTTACGGTTACCAGAAGGGGAGNCACTAAGTGAATTAAGTCAGAAAAAGACAAATATGATATCACTTATAGACAGAATCTAAAAAAAAAAAAAAGATACAAATGAACTAATTTATGAAACAGAAACAGACTCACTTAGAAAACTAACTTATGGTTACCAGAAGGGGAGAGGGGAGTGGGGAGGGATAGATTGGATGTTGGGGATTGACATGTACACACTGCTATATTTCAATTGGTAATCAACAAAGATCTACTGTATAGCACAAGGATGTTGCTCAATGTTCTGTAGTAACCTAAATGGGAAAAGAATTGGAAAAAGAATAGAAAAAAAAAATTGTTCAACATCTCTAATTATCAGAGAAGTGCAAATCAAAACCATAAAGACAAGTCACTTGTCAGATGGCTATTATTAGAAAGACAACAAATAACATGTGTTGGCTAATATATGGAGAAAAGGAAACACTTGTGCACTGTTGGTGGAACTGTAGATAAGTATAGCCACTATAAAGAACAATATGGAAATAAATTTTAAATAGAACATATCATATGATTCAGCAATTCCATTGCTGTGTATTTAATCCAAGGAAAACNGTCAGATGGCTATTATTAGAAAGACAACAAATAACATGTGTTGGCTAATATATGGAGAAAAGGAAACACTTGTGCACTGTTGGTGGAACTGTAGATAAGTATAGCCACTATAAAGAACAATATGGAAATAAATTTTAAATAGAACATATCATATGATTCAGCAATTCCATTGCTGTGTATTTAATCCAAGGAAAACAAAATTCAAAAAGTACTAATTCATAAATATTTATGCACCCCTATATTAATAGCAGCACTGTTTACAACAGCCAAGAATGGACACTGCCTAAGTGTCCATCAACAGATGAATGAATTAAGAATACTACTACTACTACTATGAGACAATAGTATTCTTAATTATGAATGAATTAAGAATACTACTACTACTATGATCCAATAGTATTCTTAATTATGAATGAATTAAGAATACTACTACTACTACTATGATCCAATAGTATTCTTAATTATGAATGAATTAANAATTAAGAATACTATTGGATCATAGTAGTAGTAGTAGTATTCTTAATTCATTCATAATTAAGAATACTATTGGATCATAGTAGTAGTAGTATTCTTAATTCATTCATAATTAAGAATACTATTGGATCATAGTAGTAGTAGTAGTATTCTTAATTCATTCATAATTAAGAATACTATTGGATCATAGTAGTAGTAGTATTCTTAATTCATTCATAATTAAGAATACTATTGGATCATAGTAGTAGTAGTAGTATTCTTAATTCATTCATAATTAAGAATACTATTGGATCATAGTAGTAGTAGTATTCTTAATTCATTCATAATTAAGAATACTATTGGATCATAGTAGTAGTAGTAGTATTCTTAATTCATTCATAATTAAGAATACTATTGGATCATAGTAGTAGTAGTATTCTTAATTCATTCATAATTAAGAATACTATTGGATCATAGTAGTAGTAGTAGTATTCTTAATTCATTCATAATTAAGAATACTATTGGATCATAGTAGTAGTAGTATTCTTAATTCATTCATAATTAAGAATACTATTGGATCATAGTAGTAGTAGTAGTATTCTTAATTCATTCATAATTAAGAATACTATTGGATCATAGTAGTAGTAGTATTCTTAATTCATTCATAATTAAGAATACTATTGGATCATAGTAGTAGTAGTAGTATTCTTAATTCATTCATAATTAAGAATACTATTGGATCATAGTAGTAGTAGTATTCTTAATTCATTCATAATTAAGAATACTATTGGATCATAGTAGTAGTAGTAGTATTCTTAATTCATTCATCTGTTGATGGACACTTAGGCAGTGTCCATTCTTGGCTGTTGTAAACAGTGCTGCTATGAATATAGGGATGCATAAATATTTATGAATTAGTATTTTTTTGAATTTTGTTTTCCTTGGATTAAATACACAGCAATGGAATCATAAAAAAGAATAAAATCTTCCCATTTCTGACCACATGGATGGACCTAGTGAGTAATATGCTATGTGAAATAAGTCTGACAAGAGAAAGGCAAATACTGTATGATTTCACTTTTATGTTTAGTCTAAGAAACAAAAGAACAAACTTAACAAGATCAAAACAGTTATAGATACAGAGAACAAACAGGTGGTTATGGGGGGGGTGGGGGAGGCAAGAAATAGGTGAGGAAGATTAAGAGGTACAAACTTTCAGTTTCAAAATAAATGAGTCACAGATATGAAATGTATAGTGGAGGGAATATAGTCAATAACTATGTAATAAAATATATTATTTATTGAATAAATTCATTAATCAAGAGTTGAACAAATAATTTTTAAAATTTGTAATGTTTTAACAAATGTTGTTACCTGAAAAGATTTTTTTTTTTTGGTAGGAAAGAAGCAATGAAAAATCAGACAAGTCTGAGTTTCACTCTATTTCACTAATTCTGTCATAATGAACAAGTTAAACTGTAAGTTTCTCAATTCTCCTGTCTGTAAAATAGGAATAATGTTGAAGTTGTTGAAATCTGGATTAATTTGTTTTGAGATCTAGTTGAAATGCCTAAAAGATAGCAAGAATTCAATAAATGATGCTACTGGTATTATTATGGTGCTTTTTAGACTTGGTCTAGCAGAAGTTTTGCCAACCAGGCTATATTATATAATTTGGTCTCACACTTGAAATAGTAATATAATACATACAATTATTTACTGAGTGCATACTGTATAGCAAGTTCTATCCTAAATGTTCTCTATGCAATAACTTATTTAATTCTTAGAATGTTCCTATGAGAAAAGACAACTAATACTGACATTTTATAGTCAACAGAAATGGAATAGTCTTTAAGTAACTGCTCAAGATCACACTACCATTAAACAGCAGAGCTGGGCATGAACCCATGTGCATAACTATGTAAAACTATGTGAACAGAAATGAGATCAGTGGTTACTAGAGGATGATGTCATGGGGGAAGAAGACACTGACTACAGAGAGTCAGTTCAGTTCAGTTCAGTTCAGTCGCTCAGTCGTGTCCGACTCTTTGCGACCCCATGAACTGCAGCATGCCAGGCGTCAGGAGGGAAATTTTTGCAATGGTGGAAATAATAATTTATGTCTTGATTATAGTGGTGGTTATATGTAAAAATACATATATGACTATATGTATTTTTCAGAACTCTTAAAACTGTGCTCATTTTTGAAAGGATGAACTTTGTTGTAAATTATACCTCAATAGGGGTCACACAGAGTCAGAGGCGACTGAAGCAACTAAGCAGCAGCAGCAGCAGCAGCAGCAGCAGCAGCAGGGGTTTCTCTGGTGGCTCAGTGGTAAAGAATCTGCCTGCAATCTCCCCTGGAGAAGGAAATGGCAACTCACTCCAGTATTCTTGCCTGGGAAATCTCATGGACAGAGGATCCTGGCAGGCTACAGTCGCAAAAGAGTGGGACACGACTTAGCAACTAAACAATACCTCAGTAAACTTAACTTGAAAAATTAAGAACATAAGAGAGAGAGACATACAAACCAAATGCAATGTGTGAGCTTTGATCAGAGTCTTCAGATCAAAGAAGACCTGCAATCTCCCCTGGAGAAGGAAATGGCAACTCACTCCAGTATTCTTGCCTGGGAAATCTCATGGACAGAGGATCCTGGCAGGCTACAGTCGCAAAAGAGTGGGACACGACTTAGCAACTAAATAATACCTCAGTAAACTTAACTTGAAAAATTAAGAACATAAGAGAGAGAGACATACAAACCAAATGCAATGTGTGAGCTTTGATCAGAGTCTTCAGATCAAAGAAGCTATATTAGAGCATTAAGCAACAGTGGAAAAGTAAAATATTGACCACTGTATGACCGAGAATTGTAAATTTTCTTAGATATTATAATGCTATTGTTAATGTAAGAGAATGTCCTTACCTCCTTTGTTAAGTATATTCACTTAGCTTTTTCTGACAAAATTGTTTTCAGATTCAAAGATTCTACCAGACTGTAACTGCCAAGTTAATAA
Source organism: Oreotragus oreotragus (assembly GCA_006410675.1). NCBI lineage: Eukaryota > Metazoa > Chordata > Mammalia > Artiodactyla > Bovidae > Oreotragus > Oreotragus oreotragus. The sequence continues at coordinate 273,718 of SJYX01024891.1, forward strand.
AGTGTGCTTGCAATATGCAGATAGATGGCAGCAATGTTCACACACACACACACACACAAAAAAATAATAATGTTATGCACTATGTCTTAAAGTCTTGCATTGAGCTGGTAATTTTAGAGTGCTGTATAAACTGATCCAGCAGTAAGTTTCCTATGTTATTTTGGCACCAATCATTTGATTCTTAGTTGCAATTATACTTCATTATATAATACATTGCTTCTCTTAACAAGACCATAACAAATCTCTATTCTCTAGTCTCCATTTCTGTTGCCTCTAGTTTACTTCTAGACGATATAACTCTTTTCTTAAAAACAGAGCTTTTGTAATTTAAAACACACTTAGATTTTCAAACATTTAATACAGTTCTGCATTATAATTTTAACCTTGCAAAGACAAATTACTTTGATGGTACTAGGCAAAAATTTAAACAATGTACATTCATACTTGGGCTTCCCTGATGGCACAGATGATAAAGAATCTGCTTGCAATTCGGGAAACCTGGGTTCAAACCCTGGGTTAGGAAGATCCCCTAGAGGAGGGCATGACAACCCACTCCAATATTCCTGCCTGTAGAATCCCCATGCACAGAGAGGCCTGGTGGGCTACAATCCATGGGGTCACAAAGAGTGGGACACGACTGAGCAACTAAGCACTATTGACATAAACGTGCTCTAGATACATTATATGAACAGATCATGGGCTTCCCTGTTGGCTTGAAAGGTAAAGACTCTGCCTGCAACTCTAGGAGACAAAGGTTTGATCCCTGGGTTGGGAAGATCTCCTGGAGAAGGAAATGGCAACCCACTTCTATTCTTGCCTGGAAAATTCCATAGACAGAGGAGCCTGGTGAGTTACAGTCCATGGGGTAGCAAAGAGTAGGCACCACTGAGCAACTTTCACTTTCACTTTGAATAAATACATTATTTGAAAAACGCAGTTTATCAAATAGCAGTACAGAATTTACCTAACTATATGAGTGAGTGAGTGAGTGAAGTCGCTCAGTCGTGTCGACTCTTTGCGACCCCATGGACTGTGGCCTATCAGGCTCCTCCATCCATGGGATTTTCCAGGCAAGAGTGCTGGAGTGGATTGCCATTTCCTTCGCCAGGGGATCTTCCCGACCCAGGAATCGAACCCGGGTCTCCCACATTGCAGGCAGACGCTTTACTGTCTGAGCCACCAGGGAAGCCTACCTGACTACATAAATATACACAAATAGAGAAAAAGTGCCAAAAAAGTTATGATACCCATCCAAACAATGCTAATGGTATAGATAATAGAAAAACATGTAATTTTCATTGTCTTTTTTGTGTCTTTCGCTTTTGTCTAAGACTTATGTAAGTTTACTTATAATTAGACAAAATAAGAAATTATTTTAAATATGTATAGGAAATGATATATATTATAAACTCAAGTGCCTAAAAAAAGTTTAAACACACAAAATGCCAAAATTGTAGCTTGCTGGCAATAGCTAACAGTAAGAGATTTACAAGCTGAAAGAAATAGAAAGATAAACTACAAGCAAAGTTGTGAGGCAGAAATGATGTGCTGTTGATATAGAGAAAATTTGTCAGACACTGAAAAACTGTTCATAATTGCAAAATAGAACTAGATTATAGAGCAACTCCAATGTCAGGATAACTTTCCCCTTATTCCTATAGACCTTGGAAAACTGTATTGATCTGGGATAAGTGACATAAATTCATGCTAGCTAATTTAGGCATTTGTCAGCTCACAGTATGGTTGGAAGGGATGGAAAAGTAATGTATTTGGGGCTTTTAGGAATGATTCCCAAACATACACTATAGAACTAAACCAGGAAGAGCCAGTTGCACGAAGCAAAGTGAAAAACTGGGAAGTCGATTTTAATGCTTAGTCTCCAGAACCATACTGACACTGCATGACGAGAAAGTCACCATAATTACCAAACTGCCATGTGAAGGAAGCCACCAAAAACAAGAAGTCTCCATGAGCAGGAAACATCCTTACTGCTTCTGGCTTCAGAAGCACATGGTACCTGCCTTGATCGTTATCAGAAAACCAGTGTTCCATGCCTTGACTATCAACACTCATGAAACTGGTGATCAGACACTGAGACTTCTGATAACATTGCCACAGAAAAATCAGAGGCCTATAAACCATGCTCACCTACAGAAAAACCAAAGGACTGAGAAAGAATGAGGTCTGTCTCCTCTCCTCCTTGCCATTATTGAATGCAGGCCCTCTCTAGCTACAAAGAAGACTGAGAAATGTAGTTTTTAACTTTTAAGCCTCGGCAGTAAAGAATGGCACACTAGCAGAGGTTGGAATGGATGTAAAGCACCAACCTATGGTTAACAAGGTTATTGAATTAGACCACTCTGACAGAGCAACTAATGTCACTTCTGTAACAGTGATTCCTTACATTTTTTTTTCCTTTCTGTCACAGAAGATCTAGTAGAAACATTTTCTGAATAAAAATGACTTACTATGGCATAAAGTTTTCACCTAATCATTAAAATTAAAACTGTTTTCAGTTAGAATTAAAGCCGTGAAACATAAATGTATTCAGTTCACATATCTTCAAGATTGACTGCAATAAATTGTGATACAAATGGCAATAAATTGTCAATAAACATTAAATAAAATAAGGGTCAGAAATTAGGAAGTACTAGAGAGGGATTGGAGACTTCTTTTCAGATTTACCGACTGAATCAATTTCAATAAATTGGATAATAAAGTATTTTAGAGACCCTTAAATATTGTAAAAATGTGTATTCATTCACTTTAATTGAATTATAACATAGATGACTTATAGATAACAAAGAATATTAAGATATTGGTTTTATATGAGTTAATCCATATACTTCACTCAAAGCTGTTGAGTTATATTTTTCATATATCCTGATCTAAAGCAAATTCCTGTGATGAAGATGCTGATGATGACTACACTAGTTGGATTTTGAATATTTTCAAGAATTTTATAATAATATAATTGTTATGTTTGTGCTCAGTTGATCACTTGTGTTCAACTCTTTGTGATCCCACTGACTGTAGCCTGCCAGGCTCCATGGAATTTTCCAGGCAAGAATACTAGAGTGGGTTGCCATTTCTTACTCCAGGGGATCTTCCCAACTCAGGATTGAACCTGTGTCTCTTGAATCTCCTGCCTTGGCAGGCAGATTCTTTACCAACTCTGCCACCGAGGAAGTCCATGATTGTTATACAGGGCAACAAAAGAATCATACATCAACCAATATTCACACATATCAGAAAAAAAGAAATTCCTGTCACAGTGGGGGCTAAGAACTAGAATCATAACATTTTTTTCAGCTGGAAAAATTTAATAACTGGTTACCACAATCTATAATACTTCTTATTGACCTTGACTTCAAAACAATCCCTGTATTTGAAAAACTCAGTTTCCTGTTGATACAGAGGCTATATGAGTAATTAAAATACAATGGAACAAATACTATAATAAAAAATTCATAAAATGCTATGGGAATGCAGGATGAGAGAGACAAAGGTTCCTCTTGAGGATGGGGAAGGATTCAGAAAATCTTCATAACAAAGATATACTTAATATGGGTCTTCAAGGGCAAGCAGGGAGTTGTATTAACGAGGGCAGAAGGGCAGCAGCGCAAAGTGTACAGTGATTGGAAAGGTATGAGGAGATGGGAAAGACCATGAGTATTAAGACAACTGGGAGTAAGCAAAGTTACTAGAAGAGATAGTATTCTTAAGGAGTAGATTTAAAAGGGTTAGGAATGACCTTGTGATGTTTGAGCATTTTGTTGGTGCTCAATTAATATTTAGTGCTGATGAAAAAGATAAAAGAATGAATCTGAAGGACTGAGAATTCATAAAATGCTTGAAGCAGGGAAATGACTGGCTTATACTGCATTTTAAATGGATCAGAGAGGCAAAGAGTGGAAAACAGGAGGATGCTAGAAAGAAGTCAACCCACTCCAGTACTCTTGCCTGGCAAATCCCATGAACGGAGGAACCTGGTAGGCTGCAGACCATGGGGTCACTAAGAATCGGACACGACTGAGCGACTTCACTTTCACTTTTCACTTTCATGCATTGGAGAAGGAAATGGCAACCCACTCCAGTGTTCTTGCCTGGAGAACCCCAGGGATGGGGGAGCCTGGTGGGCTACCGTGTATGGGGTCGCACAGAGTCGGACACGACTGAAGCGACTTAGCAGCAGCAGCAGCAGAAAGAAGCCGGGGCTTCCCAGGTGGCAGTGGTGGTAAAGAATCTGACTGGCTATGCAGGAACTTAAGAGATGCAGGTTTCATCCCTGGGTCAGGAAGATCCCCTGGAGAAGGGCATGGCAAGAACCTGGTCGGCTATAGTCCATGGAGTCGTACAAAGTCGGATGCAACTGAAGCGACTTGGCATGCATGCAGAAAGCAGCCTGTTGCAGCTCTTAAGGCAAGAAATGAGAAAGCTGTTATTCCAGAGAAGTGAACTAGTTTGTTCAAGGTCTGGAGCTGGTTAGCAGCAAAACTGGCTTCTCTCCCTCTGCTTCAACACTTTTTCTTACTTACAAATTTATTATTCACCACTTAAAACTTGCAGTATCTGTAAGAGGATTTCTATTGTAACGGTGCAGTAGTATAATGATGTTGAAAGTCGTGGACAGGTCCAGCTGGATAATAATATCTCAACAGGATTTTTGCATTTTGTCAGTTTTGGGGGATATAATTTGAACATTGTTATATTAAGGATCAATTTTACTTGCAAGTTGGTAAATCAAAGAAACTTACAGAAGCTGTTGAACTGGTTTTTCTTTAGTTTATTTTTTAAGTTAAGAAAGACATAATTAACTAGATGATTATTTCTCAAATATATTCCGGTCTTCACATTTTTCTAGAGATATTCTTTCTCTCATGAAACTCTCTGGCCATAAGGCCAGTGACTACTTTTCTTCTATTCCAACCACTGACGATTACCAACATCCTATCTCCTGCCCCTCTTCTTCATTTCTCGGTTCTCATCCCTCCTTTCACTTCCCCTCTGTATTATAGCTACCAGCTGCCAAGAAGGTGGATTAGGTCATTTGTCAAATTAGGTTTTCCTTTGCCACTCAAATCACTTCCTTAGTATACTGAAACTAAAAATTAATTATGGCTTTGTCTTAAAAAACGTACTTGGACTTATATTTTATCGTTTAAAGTTTGGGGTAGCAAGAAACAGGTCTCAATATAAAGGCAAGGCAGTAACTCTGAATCTTCATCTCCCAATTTCAGTTTCAAGCTGTGTTGAGGTCCTTTAATGGACTGGAACCTGGTGGTCTGGAGTCTACCGATAAGAAAGTAAAGCAGAAAGAGGCTGATATTCCTTGGTTTACGCAGAAAGCCAATAAAGCCCCTGTACGGGGCTTGCTCTGTTCACGAAGGCCTCAGGCACTCTCTCAATGGGGTGAAGGTGCAGAGTGCCTTCTTGAGAGGGTCTTAGAAGCCGGGGCAGGAAAGTGAACTCAGGGAGGCTCTGCACTCCAGGGTATCAGCCTGAAAAAGAGAGAGAGGGAGAGGGAGAGAGAGAAAGACACGGGGACCAGAGCTCNACGAAGGCCTCAGGCACTCTCTCAATGGGGTGAAGGTGCAGAGTGCCTTCTTGAGAGGGTCTTAGAAGCCGGGGCAGGAAAGTGAACTCAGGGAGGCTCTGCACTCCAGGGTATCAGCCTGAAAAAGAGAGAGAGGGAGAGGGAGAGAGAGAAAGACACGGGGACCAGAGCTCTGATGGAGCAAAGATGTTTTAATCAACATGGTGTGGGCATATATACTGTCTTACAAAGTAGTTATTCTCAGCAAAGATAAAGATTAAATTCCAGACTTACTAAACATAGGTGATCCATATTAGAGAGAGAGAGAGTTGTAAACAATCATTTTTACCGTATGGTTCACAAGAAGGAAGAGGGTACATATCACCATATAGAAAAACTAATGAAGGAAATGCCTGGATTCCTCAGCCCCCGGGAGAGGCTTGCCTCTCCTGTTAATTCCTGAGTACTCAGGAATTAAGGAACAGAGAATTCCTGACAGATCCAAAACAGCACACAGGAAGCCTCCTGTTAAATGCTTCCTGACAAAGCTGTTTTCGTTTTCATAATGTATATGAACACTCTTTAGTTTACTGATAATCAGTCTGTATTGCTCTACCTGAGAAGAACTTACTTGTAATTCTATGCAATTGCACTGAGTTTCTCTATAGAATTTCTTTCTCCAGAGAACTTCTGTCACAATTAATCCTCAGACATTTCCTCTAGGTGCTCAGTCACCTGAGAATACTTTGTGCCCCAAAGGAACAAATGTCCTTTTTCCATTGAAGCTGAATAATTCAGTTTCTCATTTCACTAGAAATAGTTTATTCAGACTATATATCACTTTTTTTTTTTTTTTAACTTAAGCCAAATTTAACAGAAATCCAACCACTCATATTTCTCTGGGCCTCCTCCCCAGATTCCCCTAGATCTCGACCTTAGGAAATGCACTAGTGTCCCTAAGACTCCCAGTCTTGAATAAAAATAGCTCAAATAAAATTTTCAGGCTTATCACTTAAAAGCAATGAGATCCAGATAACAGGAGAACTCACTGTTCTGAGGAGTACTAAGAAGCCAGTGGGGCTCAGTGGACTCATACTCGTGTGGAGTGCCAGTCAGGGAGGATTTCAGGTATCTTCTGGTGGGTTATCGCTTGTATCTTGCCAACTACACCATGCATGTGAATGAAAAAGTTAGTCAATAGTACATCTAAGAAAGAAATGGAAAACTTTATTCAAGCCAACCTGAGGATTAGTTTAACCTCAGGAACAACCTTTCAGAAAGTTCTAAGGATTTTTCTGCTTATTAGAGATCAAAACAACATTATATAAGTTTTTGAGACAGAGTTTTAGGTCAAAAACATATTGACGATTTACACATGCCAGTACAAAGCAAGTGGTGGGTCATCACACCTCCTTACCAGATTGAGAAGGAAGGTTATCTCCCAGGGAGGCCTGATTAATGCAGATACACAATACTGAACACACTGAAGGGGAGAGAAGAGGCCCAAGTGGGAAAAGAAACATTTTATATTTACATTTTTCTTGTCTGGCTATAAAATAGGAATTTTATTTCATCATACCTCATTTTGTAGACAATCTGATTTCTCACACCTACAGCTGAAGATCCAATAGAACCATACTGGTGGGGAAAACCACATGGTCTTTCCATTAGGAAAGGAGGCTCAGATTGGAGATTCCTGTATTGCTTTGACTGATGAGAATAGGCTAGTCTAACAGGGAAGAATGCTCAGGGCTGCATTCTAGACCTCAAGCAACTCTGTAATATTAAGGGTGAAAGAGCAAATGGTGGAACATCTCAAGACCCCTGCAAAATAAACCAGATTTCGTTTATTTTGTTGTTGTGTTCCTCTCTCCCAGCATTTGTTATTGTGTTCCTCTCTCCCAGCATTCTTTGCACAGTGCTGTACCAAATCCAGTCTCTCAAGGACCATTTTCCACAAACAAATAATTAATGCATTGGGCCTCAGTGTAGCTCTATAAATCTTACTAGGTAGCCGTACCTCGTCTATGCATCATAGCATCAGTGATCCTTTGCTTAGAAAGAAAAAAGAACAAAATATAAGCTTGAAAATTTACAGCTTTCTCTTCCACACATATTTTGCCAAATATCCACTGGTAAATGACCAATTCAAAATACTGATTGACAAACAAGTAAAAAATATCACATTCCCATAACTGCAGTTTACATTTAGTGAAGCGTCAAAATGGGCATGGGATAAATTGCACCATTTTTCTAAAAATTTAAACAAAGTTCAGTTCTGAAATTCAGTCCTCCCTTGCTATCAGTAGGTGATCAGTTCCAGGACCCCCACAGATACCAAAATCCTTGAATGCTCAAGTTTCTTATATAAAATAGCAGAGCATTTGCATATAAACTACAAAATCCTCTTGTATACTTTAAATCATCTCAGTGATTTATTATTCTTAATACAATATATGAAAAGTTTTCAAAACATGGGAAATTCAAGTTTTGCCTTTTGGAAGTTTCTGAATTTTTTTTTTTTAAATTTTCTATGTATACTCAATTCAATCCAAGTAAAATCTGGATAGACGACCAGCTGTACCTAAAACAGAAATAGTATTAATACAGTTATCCTATGAAGTAATTTTTAATGAAGTAGAACTAATTCAAGTCATGTCTTCTCCGGATAAAAATGGGCAGCAACAAACAAAAAAGGTGGGAGAAAACAAACATGACCTTGATGTCTCCCCGAAAGTCCGTAATCTCCACATCTGTTCTTTTCATCCTCTGGTGATATTTCTTTTCTGTTTATTTTGCTATTGTAATTCTAAACACATGTAGTTTCCTGAGAGATTATCCTATCAAAGTTGGTCTACGCCTGTTCTTTCTTACCTCACAAAAAGTAAAGAAAAAAAAGTGTGCATGTGTGTCCTATTGGTGGTTTAAACTCTTAGCTGGGACTTCCTCTTTGAACAGTTGCCCTTTCCTCTCACACAAGGGAGATCTCATTTTGTCTGAAACTGGATAAAGTTGAAACAAACCACACACCAACAAGAGGGTATGATGGCTAAGAAGCCCCCGAAACCAGCCCCTCGCAGGATCTTCCAAGAAAGGTCAAAGATTACTGCTCTACCCTTGTACTTTGAAGGTTTTTTATTAGTTAAGCGGTCAGAATACCAGGTAAGTCCACAGATGATCATATTAAACTAGAAGCTTCTGTCTTAATATAAAATTTTTTTTTATGGTGACATGATGAAACAAGGGCCTTCTTGTTTCTGCTAGAATTGAACCTTCTTTCCTGAGGTAAGAAATATGATCCCAATTTGCATAATTTAAATACAACATGTGGCTTGAACTCATATGTGTATATATATATGAGTATTATGTATAATAACATAAGGTTCTAATGTTAAGTCACTAATGTAAAAAAAATTCCTGAATTTCCAAAAAATGTATTTAAATATCACAGAAAAGTTTAGTTTAGAAGATAAAATGTTTGGTATATATTTTCTCTGCAATGTACTACTATGCTTCCATGATGACATGTACTATTAAGATAAAATTATACTATTCCTGAAATTAAAACTTCTGCTCCTATTCTGTTTGATTTTCAAATAATGATCAAATTATTTTTTATGATAAACTTTTGAAAAAATTGGGACAATGATAAACTTGACAGTGTTTAAGATTCTGTATAGTTAGTTATATGTTCTAAGACACTTTCAAGGTAATGTTTAAAAGATGATACTTAGAGTGCTATGGGTAGGTGTACACTAAGCTACATAAATATATTCACTCTAAGAAAATTCACAAAGCACTCTGTATTTTTTTAAATATAAAAATGAAAACATAATTAATTAAAATCAGTGCTTTTGAAATACTAATTGTGGATAATTTGAAATGAATAAGACATAAACATGGAAGTGTCTGTGACTAAAGAAAACAGAAATAATTAACTTAGGTCAAATTTTATGAAATGTTAACATTAACTGAAGCTAGAAAAAAATTAGGTTTTTGAGAAATGCCTTAAGAAATGTTTAATAATAAAAATATATTTTCTGAGGATTTATTAATGCTTACAGAAAATTTGTGTATGTAAAAATATCTGTAGCAGAACAATCATATTTCTTATATATATAATCAGATCATTTAATATGGGAGAGGAAAGACATGGTAATTTGTATTCTGTTATGGGTGTTAACATGAATTAGTAATATCTGTCAGTTACATGCCAAGAAAGGGGAGTTGGGAAAAAGAAATTTTTAGATTGTAATTTAAACTTGTCTATTTATTGAAATTTTTCCAAAGACTTTGTAATGACTGTTTCTGGTACTGGGTTCCCTTTAGTGTTTAAAAAGGGCATTCCATTGGTCTGGATAGTAGAAAAAACAAGGATTTTTCAGTGTCAGTAAAACATGTCTTTACCTAATGGTTTTGCCACTTATATTCTGTGATTTTATACACATTACTCAATTTCCTTGAGACTAAATTTCCTCAACTATAAAATTGAGAGAATATGACTTACCTCTCAAAGTATAATGCCTGGGATACAGTCAGTGCTTAATCAATTCATTCATTTAAGTAGTGTTTATTTTGTGTTTCCTATGCACCAAACATCACACTCAGTTTCAGAGAATATGAATAAAATAAAAAACCCCTACCTTCGTGAGGGTTAGGTTAGTCAGAAGTGATGACTCACTTACCCGAATGCCAGTCTAACTTTTCTTAGAAAGCATACTTTGAAATGGAAAGAATAAACTATAGGTGTAAATGTTTTGGAGGAAATTAACTTATGCTTCCACTTGAATTCATAGTAAAGTATCTTTTACTTATACATCAGAGAGAAGAGAGCAAGAGAACGACAGTAATGTCTACTAACAAGGTGGTTTCAAGGATTAAAGGCATAAAAAATATAAAACACCTGCCTCATACTAGAGATTAGATTCATCCTCCATTTTACTGTCTATCACATTCTTATTAACATACGAAAATCAGTTTTTAATCCCACTCAAAGGAGGGCCATGGTGATAATTAGATTGCTTGAAAACAGAAGCACTGAGAGAAAGTTAAGGAGAATACTGGGATTTCTAGACAAGTGGCAGCAAAGTGCCAAGGAATTTTTCAAAGGGAGGTGAACCAAAGGTATATAGAAGGTCTTCTTTGACAGGGGCACTTGTAAGAATTAAGGAGATTTGCCCTTAAGAAAATGTACCAACATATACCATTTTAACCACAATTCCAAGAGGTCCATGGATCCGAGGTCAAGAACCCATAAAAGTACATAATTTTTACGGTGAAAATGTGGGAAATTTTACTTAACCCACAACACTAGAATTCTGCATGATTAGATATGCTAGGCTAAGTCACTTCAGTTGTGTCTGACTCTGTGCGACCCCACAAATGGCAGCCCACCAGGCTCCCCCATCCCTGGGATTCTCCAGGCAAGAACACTGGAGTGGGTTGCCATTTCCTTCTCCAATGCATGAAAGTGAAAGGTGAAAGTGAAAGGTGAAAGTGAAGTCACTCAGTCATGTCCGATTTAGCAACCCCATGGACTGCAGCCTACCAGGCTCCTCCATCCATGGAATTTTCCAGGCAAGAGTACTGGAGTGGGGTGCCATAAGTATATTAGATAATAAAAGCCTTTGCTGCTGCTGCTGATAAGTCACTTCAGTCGTGTCCAACTCTGTGCGACCCCATAGGGCAGCCCACCAGGTTCCCCCGTCCCTGGGATCCTCCAGGCAAGAACACTGTAGTGGGTTGCCATTTCCTTCTCCAATGCATGAAAGTGAAAAGTGAAAGTGAAGTCGCTCAGTCATGTCTGACTCTTAGTGACCCCATAGACTGCAGCCTATCAGGCTCCTCCATCCATGGGATTTTCCAGGCAAGAGTATTGGAGTGGGGTGCCATTGTCTTCTCCGAATAAAAGCCATTAGGTGCTACAATGAGATACCCATGGCATCACAGCTTTTAGAAATGTGCAAAATTCTCATTTTTTGGAACTATTTGAAAATAAAAGAGAATTTGGGTAACATCTCACAGTTTCTTCAAACTGTGATGTGTTCAAACTAAAACAATGGTATGTAATATGCCTTATTAGCCTGAACATAGAATATGACCATTAAAATAGCTTCAAAGTAACTATTCTCTCACTAGTCCTCCAACTGCCACTAATTCATTTAGAAAAATTTTAGGACTTGGCTGTGCTCTCAAAAAGTTCTCTATGCTAGTGCTTTCCAAAGTTTTAAAGTAACACACTCCTTTCAAGAAAATATTTTGAACATAGATCTCTAACATAAGAATATTAATTTGTTTAGAAATTATGGTGTGTTCCTATACTAAGTCCAAAAAATGACTGACTATATGCAAGAAAAGAATTAAGAAAGAGGAAATAAATGAAATATAAATAGATATTCTAAAAGTTTCTTCCCCAATGAGATCTTACATGCTTCCAGGGTTTAGTGCCATGCTTTGTAGACTACTATACAATGTCCTTCCTTAAGCAAATAACCTTTATTCACTCACAAGAGAAAAAAAGGAAGGAACTTTTTGTTGGGGACAGGGGATAGAGAAGAACTTTACTGGGTTTGCACCGTCACCCATTTTTACCAGTTACATCAATGAGAAAAGAGTCCTGGGTGCCAGGAGATATATCAGTCCTCCTGTAGAACTTGGGCAATCCCTCATATCTTTTCATCTGTTTCCTGTTTCGTAAAATGAACAATTACTTTCTTGTATAACTGAATGGGTTGCTGTGATGATCAAATGGACTATATGAGTATATTTTCTTGAGGTGTTGACATGGGAGATATGTTAGGCTCTTAATGTCCTGTCTCTCTGGTCCTTATACTAATTCTTCTGGGTAGAAATAATTTTATCCACTTCAAGATGGGTGAATTGTTGCTCACAGAGTTTGTGTTCAAAGTGCCTCACCATAAACAGTCCAGCTGGGATTTTATTGCAAAGCACTTGACATCATGCTGCCTTTCAAAAAAATTTCCATTTATTGGGTTTCTCAAGGTTGGGGATGTCTAATCACTAGATTCTTCATCACACTGAGCTCAGCAGTAAGCTCAGTAGACTATCAAAAACAATTGCTTAATGAATGAAAATAATAGTCACCTTAAACTCCAAATACAAGGTCATCTAATGATAATGAAGCTAGTGATAAATTCAAAAGGCCCATTTCAGTATCTTTCCTTACTTCAGCAACTGAACACAAGTGACTGCTTAAAAATAAGACATCTTGTATTAAATGTATTTAATTCAAAACCAGGTCTTTCAAATTTAATTTTTAAAATACTTATGTTATCTCTGTAGATATAAATATATACCTATATGTTGGTCATTACAATTGATATTTATAGATGACTTAAATTATACTAGTTTCCAGGAGCACTTCTCAGAAACTAAATCAAGACTATGACCTGCAGGTCTCTGCATACTGAATGTAAATTAGAAGTATTCTTAGCTTTGTGGCTGTGGTTGGTGTTCACAGGGCCCACTGATATTTATAATCTTCCTTTTCCTCCTGGCTGCCTTTTTCTCAACTCAGTGTCTTTTGTTCTTGCTTCTTCCCTCATTTAATAAACCCTCCTTTATCCTTTCTAAAAATCTGTATGTTTATTTATCAGTAATGCTCCCGTGTTTCCCTCATTAACTCTGTGCAATTCATACCATTCTTTTATGACTGAACACCTCTAGAAGCATAGATGCACGTATGCATGTATATATAGAGGGAATGCAATAAACTTTGACTGCTATTACTGATTTTAGTTTTCCTATCTTATGGTAGGTTAATACTGATGAGGCTAATTAAGAAGATTAACAGAGTAGTAGAGTCTGACTGGAGAAGGCAATGGCATCCCACTCCAGTGCTCTTGCCTGGAAGCTCCCATGGACAGAGGAGGCTGGTAGGCTGCAGTCCATGGGGTTGCTGAGTCAGACACGACTGAGCGACTTCACTTTCACTTTTCACTTTCATGCATTGGAGAAGGAAATGGCAACCCACGCCAGTGTTCTTGCCTGGAGAATCCCAGGGTTGGCGGAACCCAATGGGCTGCCGTCTGTGGGGTCGCACAGCGTCGGACACGACTGAAGCGACTTAGCAACAGCAGCAGCAGCAGCAGACTTTGACTACAGGCTTTTCTCTTGTTTTCTTTTCCTCCAGGAATCATAAAATCGGGTTTGGCCTTGATCTTGGATGCCATATTCCGTAAAACTACACAACCTATGATTCAGTTCTCTAACCAATATTCCTATATTCCAAACTCCTCCCCACTTCCTCATCCCCATCCTAGTTCCAAAATATCATGTATCCTTGACTTGCTCCTTGCATCATGAGACTTCCTATTAGAGCAGAACGTAAAAGCCTTAAAAAGAGAGATATGATTTTTTTTTAAAAGCTCCACAATAAAACTGAATTGTTTTATTATTTAATCTCAAGTCAATTCTGAGAAAATTCAAGTACTCTTTCAACAGAGTGACAATATACTTTCACAGTGTTTACAGAACACTGGGCTGATCATAGACAGTATAGGTTAGCAACTTTTGAAACCAAATTTCTCAATGCAGTTTTCTATCTCTTTACTTAAGACCATATGAAAGCATGATTTCATATAGGAATTACAATGAATTTCATTATTCCAGTTTACAAAATATCTTCTTTTTGTACAGAATCCCATTGAAAGAGATCTATTTTAGAGATTTTTAGATGCCACCATTGTCACACACCCATGCAAATTACCATGTGGAAAGAATGTTACTCTTATTAATAAATTCTATCAATATATGGATTAGACTCAAGGCTAAAACTGTGTTGACACTTTATCCCAGATTTAAGTAGTCTTTATGATTTTTTAAAAAACTGATTTGGCTGTCTTGGGTCTTAGTTGCAGCACGTGGGATCGTCAATCTTCCTTCGGCATACAGGATTTTTTTTTAGTTGAAGCATACAAACTCTTAGTTGCTGCATATGAGCTATTAGTTCCCCCACCACGGAATGAACCTCTGCCTATCCCTCTTGGAGACCCTCTGCACATGGCAGGAACAGAGCAGAACATCCTCTCTGTGTGGTAGGCTGAGTTAAGAGATGACGGCAAGGGACTGAGCTGAGGACCCTGTCTCCCAGACTTACCTCTTAGATACTCAGTCCTACTCTCTGCAGAGGAGTAATTCTAGCAGTACCATGCAGGATAGACTGGAGGGCGAATGAAAGCAGCAGAGACGCCAGGCAAAGGGTTATTTCAATGCCTTTAACTTTTTTTGTATCCTATGTGAAAATAAGGAAATAAAAGACTTCTAATGGGGGCTGAAATTAAGGTTTATTCTGTTGCCTTATTAAATTGCTTGACTCCAAGATGTGTCAGGAATATATTGGCATCTGGATTTCAGACAAGAGGAAAAATCTCTTTGAGCAGTTTTACAATTGCTCCTTTGGGGACCATCTATTGGCTGATAACGTCAATCCTATGCCCTTTGGAATTGTTCTTTTCTTTGGTCATCAGTTATTGGTTCAGGAAGCACCAGCAAGTTCGTTACATTATGTTATAGCCCACTCTGTGTTGAGAGGTAGGATGAAGAAGAAAGAGCACAAGACTTGGACTCAAGTTCTATCTCTGCCCCTGATGTAGGTTGCTGCAGGACTACCATCAGTTTGTTCATTCCTCACTGTATACACTCCCTTTGGAAATGTGACTTTTCTGCTCCTTCCATAAACAGACCATTTTCCTGCCCCTTGAATCTAGATTGGGTCATGCTTTGATAAATGTGACAAAAGCAGAGAATCAGGCAGTACTTGCACTTCGGGTTTTGCCCTCTCTTGTCCCTTGGCATTCCTTCTGCCAGCACGGGAACAAGTCTAGGCTGCTTGCTGACTGGAAGATGAGACTGCATGGAGTGTGATTCCAGTTGTTTCAGTGGGGTGGTTTCTAGCCCCCAAAACCAATTCTCTGATTCTCTTGGATACCAACTGGGTGTTCAACAATTCAGTTCAATTCTTTTTTTTTTTTTTCAGTTCAATTCTGATACTAATTACCTGCTCAAATTTAGTGAAGACCCTACAGCTTAATTAACAGCTGAGTCCCACGAAACTATCTCCTACTTCAATCACTAGCCACAAGTCCCAGATCTCCTGTCCTTCTCACTGACTGGCTAAAGTCAGGGTTCCCAGGACCCTTTCACAAGATTTGACAATTTACTAGAATGGCTCACAGAATTCAGGAAAACAGTGCTTACATTTACTGAAAAGGGAAACAAATGAACATCTAGATGAAGAGGTCGAGGTCTGGAAGGATCCAAAGCATGCATGTTACTGTCTCTGTAGAGATGAGGTATACCACCCCTCTGGCATATGGAAGCTTATTAAATCTCGTTGTTCAAGAGTTTTTATAAAGCTTAACCTCTTCCTTCTTGGAGGTTGGTAGGTGGGGCTGAAAGCTCCAACCCTCTAATTATTTGTTCTTTTGGTGACTAGACCCATCCTGAAGCTATCTAGGGGTCCCATCCTAAATTACCACATTAGTAAAAATTCTGATATGATGTAAAGGGGTTCACTAGGAGTGACAAAAACACTTCTATTAGGAAATTCCAAGTGTTTTAGGATCTCTATACCAGGAACTCGGGAACAAAGACTAAATATATTTCTTATACTAACACACTCAGTCATTTTACAATCCCAGCCAAGACCCCAAGCAAGTGAATGAGGGCATCCTAGACTATTAAGTCATAGCCAAGTATATCTGGACCCAAAGTATCATCAGTCAGCCACAGGGTGAGGAGAGATAGAAAATGCTTGCTGTTTTAGTCCACTAAGTTTTAGGGTGGCTTGATATACAGGAAAAGCTAATATAGCACCTTATCAGCCATAAAGACAAAGTGAGAAAATAGTTCTATTAAGACCATGAGAAAGGTGGTTGCTATAATTCAGAATCAATTTAATCTTGAGCTTTCTGAGAGCCAAGGAAAATTAAAGCAAGATGGGTTATAGTGTTCCCATTACTTGAGAAAATTAAGTATATAAATTCTGAAGAAGTGACCAACGTTTTGCTGATCAGAAAAAGGCAAATGCTATGTCATTATTAATGAGATACAAAATACCGTAACACGTAAGAGTGTTTTCACATTTATAAGCAAAAGAAAAACAATTCCTCATTTGATTTTGTTACATTGATCCTCCATATAAGTCAAGATAATCTAACATCTGAAAACCCAGCTTAGTAAACCCTAATGGAAGGAAAGATCAACATGTTCATAAAACTAACTGGTATTTTTCAAAACATTTTTGCAAAGAGCTGGGTATAAAGGTAAGTGTTTAGGATTTTTAAAAAATTCTTTAACCACTCCCCCCTCAACTACCACAGTTGCCATTCTTTTGTAATACAGCCACTCTTCATAGAATGTTAAGTTCTTATCTAAATAGCCTTTCACTTGGTCAAGAGCCTTACTAGACTACTTAAATATTTTAAACCTAAAAATGTTTTCCTATAGAACGCACAATAAAGTGAATATGATAATTATGAAATGTTAAGCACATGAATGAAATGTGAATTCAAATTTCAGCTTTGATTGTGTTATTTTTATTATTATCAATTGCTTGTATTTCCTTGATCTATATATTCTATTTATTGAGCCTAAACTATGAGCCATGTACTATGCTAAATGATATATGTGTTTTAATTAGTTCAATCCTTTCAACTGTCTTTGAAGGTAGACATTAAATGCTTTGTTCTAACCTGATCCCTTGATCACAGGTGCAAGCTTTCAGTGAAACTGCACAGAAAGTTGAGTCTTGAATCAATGAGGAAAGTTTTGGAAAATAACGTATTTAAATACAAATCAAATTACATCCTTACTACATGCCACATACTATATAATTTGTGAAGGATTTATTGGAGGAATTAAATGTAAAATTAAGCCATAAAAGTAGGTTATTTATCTCAGGATAAAGAAGAACCATATATCACACAGAAATTAAGAAAGTTACAAAGGGAACTATCAACAGGAAAATAGTTGAGTATACATAATGAAATAATGGTTACAATTTCTTTCCTGCAGGAGTATAAGCATTACTGGACAGAGTTGAGAGGAACTACACTTTTCTTTTACACTGACAAAAAAAGTACAACAGTAAGTAGACATGTTCAGCTGATTCAATTTTTTTTCCAATAAATACTTGTCATATAGTATTCTATTATTTATTCTTGTCTGTTATTCATTTTCTGCCTTCTGAAAGTAAAGATGTGCTAATATAACCAATTGAAATAAGAATATTTATATCTGTGATCCATGGTAAAAATTTCCTGGGCAACTCAGAAGAAGGTATTAACTCATGTTTTTAACTTTGCATTCTTTTCTCTCTGAGCCTGATAACAAAAACTTAGTTGAGAAGTGAAAATTTTAGCTAAACATCTGGATTCAAATTGCCTACTACCAAGTGATGGCTTTAATTTCCCCTACTTTTGGTCTTGCTGTAGCATGTATTTATAATCTGAAGGGAACTAGATGATCCCAAAGCCTGGTAACATAGAATATGTCACAATTTAAATTTTCTAGAAAGACACAAACAAACATGAGACAGGACTTTGAAGAGCTTGATCATGAGGATAACAATAAAGAAATTCTGAGATTATTTGTATTAATTCTAAAGAATTGATTTATATTTCAATTTATCCACAAAAAAATTGAAAATGGTGCATTTCATTTTTTTCCACAAATAAAATGTAGCATTTGGTAGCAAATGCATGCCTACCTTGGAATGCTATGCTTACGAGATTTTATAATCCAATAACTTAATAGACCATGGATACAGTAGCCCACACTTCTAGAATGCGGGTATCACATGACTAGATTGAATGAAAGATACAGAAAAAGAGTCTGTGTGATGTATCTTACCTGCAGGCATTTCAGCACCATTAATAATAGTAAGCTAACAAGAAGTCATTAAAAAAAAAAAAACAGAAAACCAACTTAAAATGGTCATATTTCACCAGATTTCTGGATAGAGATAAGATTTATATAAAACTGTTTTCAAATACCATAAAATAAATTTTAACAAAATTAATTTCTCTGTCTTGTCTCCAAATTCCCACTGATGTCAGTGAAAATAAAAGACGTTGGCCTAAACCTTGTATAATACGTGTATGTGAGAGAGTTAATAGTTACTATTTACTTACTCCATGGCAACAGAGGTACAACTTAGTGATTGGGATATGGTCTTTAGGTAGACTACCGGGGTTTTGTCCCAGCCCTGCTCCTGTTCATGGTGCCATTTTGGGATCTTGGGCTATTTACCTAACCCCTCTGTGTCTTAGTGTATCAGATAGGGTACTGGTAGGAAACAGATGACCTCTCAAATTAGGTAATTCAAAGACAGTTTAATGAAGATACTATATTCAAAGCAGTGGACAGGAAGTAGGAAAACCACAAAGGATAGTACAGAACCTGAGGCTCTGTAACAGTGCCCCATTACCACACCCATGAGGAGAGGAAAGAGGAGTACTGAGAGAGTGGAAGACTGCCTTGAAAAGAATGTGATCTTTGTCAGAGGAAGCAATTGAACAGAGTAATAAACACCCGACCTCACTCTCCTTATTCCTTTGATCTCCTGCCAGTGTTCACCAGTGTTCCAGCCCAACAGAAGTCAGAGGTGAAGGAAGCCCTTCATCTTGTCCAGAGAGTTCCTGCTCCTGGTGCACAGTGTTAGATGGTGAAGGAATAAAAGTGACTCTAGAGGAGCAAATGAAAGATCTCTAACATAATCAGTTTCAAATCAAAATTAGGATGGAAACAGTAGCCCATCTCATAAAGTCCCCCCACCCCCGCCCAAATTAAATGCAATAGTAAATAAAAGGACTAAAGAGAGTCTAAAGACTTGAGAGTAGCTGGGATATAGTAAGCATTTAAGCATTTTACATGTATTATCTCATTTAATTTTCACAACCACCTTGCAGAGTGGGTACTATTTTAATCCCAACTTTCTAGATGAGAACTGTCCAATTTAAGATTAAAAAACTTATACATGATCAGAAAGCTAATGCAAGTATAATCCAGATCTTGTTCTTGAGCCAGCATTCTTAACCATGACCCATGAAAAGACTGGAATAATGAGATTTTGTGGAATCGCTTGTTAAAAGAGGATGCAGACTTCTGGGGAATTTTTTCAGTGATAGTTTAAGAGAAAGCACAGAGATAGAGCAAATGAGATCTGTAGATACTTAGCCCCTAAGAAGGGAATAAAAGCAATGACAAATCTAGAAAGCATATTAAAAAGCAGAGACATTATTTTGCTGACAAAGGTCCATATAGTGAACATTATGGTTTTTCCAGTAGTCATGTACAGATGTGAGTTGGACAATAAAAAAGGCTCAGTGCTGAATAACTGATGCCTTCAAACTGTGATGTTGGAGAACACTCTGGAGAGTCCTTTGGACAGCAAGGAGATAAACTAGTCAATCTTAAAGGAAATCAGTCCTGAATATTCATTGGAAGGACTGATGCTGAGGCTGAAGTTCTAATACTTTGGCCACCTGATACAAAGAGCTGACTCAGTAGAAAACATCCTGATACTGAGAAAGGTTAAAGGCAGGAGGAGAAGGGGGCAACAGAGGATGAGACAGTTGGATGGCATCATCGACTCAATTGACATGAGTTTGAGCAAACTTCAGGAAATGGTGAAGGACAGGGAAGCCTGGCTTGTCCATGGGGTCACAGAGTCAGACACAACTGAGTGATTGAACAAGAAGAAGGGAAGAACTTAAAGCTGCCTTTAAATATTTGAAAGACCGTCAGGGGTCACGTGAAAGAGTCACTGAATCTGTTTAGTGTTATTCCAGGGGAGAGGGACTAATTCCCATGGATGGAAGTTGTCTAGGGAAAAACTAGCTTAATACAAGAAAAACCTTGCCACAGGCAGAGCTGAGGAGGATGTAAGCTTCATGTTGTTCCAGATGTTCCAACACAGGCTGGATGGCTGCGTGGAGGAATATGCTGGGGGAAATTCAAGCATCAGAGGGCAGCTAGATTAGACAGATGGCCACTAAGGGTCTTTCAATATTACAATTAAAATCAAAAGATAGACTCCTTTCTTATAATCAGTAGATAAGCTTATGATACTTTATCTAACTGCAACATTTCTTCCTCTGTTGCTTCCTCCTTTAGCTTTAGATAATTTATCAGAAAAAGATTCTGTGTAATTTAAAAAATTTTGTCCCCCTTCCCTTATACCTCTGCTTCTATTTTTAATTGTTTTTTGTTCATTGATCAACCCAGACTTACCCTCAACCATATCAATACAGGAATAACTCTGGAAAAAAATTCATTTCCTTATTTTTATGCCTTAGTCAGAAAACAAGAATAAGTATACTTACAAGAATAAAATAAAATAAGTTATATTGGGCACAACAGAGAGGAAAGTAAAGGAAATAAAAAGAAGTCAAGAATGAGGGGGATTTAGTAAAAATTATAACTAATATAATACCTAATAAGGTTAGAGATGGTAGTAATCTTTCAGATATTGCAGAGCATGTCTGGTCAGCTGCATTCAGACCAGACCACATAAACCAACTGCTCAGAAGGAATGTTGTTATTATACTAGCTGCTACTGCTAAGTCACTTCAGTCGTGCCCGACTCTGTGTGACCCCACAGACGGCAGCCTACCAGGCTCCCCCATCCCTGGGATTCTCCAGGCAAGAATACTGGAGTGGGTTGCCATTTCCTTCTCCAATGCATGAAAGAGAAAAGTGAAAGTGAAGTCGCTCAGTCTGTCCGACTGTTAGCGACCCCATGGACTGCAGCCCACCAGGCTCCTCCTAGAATAAGATAGAAATGTCTTAATAGGATCCTTATAACCAGCAGCATGTCAATCCTGAATATTCATTTGAAGACTGATGCTGAAGCTGAAGCTCCAACACTTTGGCCACCTGATGCAGAGTGACTCACTGGAAAAGATCCTGATACTGGGAAAGGTTGAGGGCAGGGAGAGAAGGGAGTGACAAAGGATGAGATGGTTCAGTGGCATTACTGATTCAGAGGACATGAGTTTGAGAAAACTCTGGAAGACAGTGAAGGACAGGGAAGCCTGGCATGCTGTAGTCCATGGGGTTGCAAAGAGTCTTAACACAACTGAGTGACTGAACTGAACCAGTAGCATTTGGTAAATGCTGAACAATGGCTTTCCAGGAAAAATTATATATGAACATATATATTTATTATATATATTACCGATACAGAGAATGTGTAATACATAATTAAAAAGTAAAATACATACTCTTTACTAACTTCCATATAGGCAATTAATTCTCACAGAATACTTTCACTGATTTTTTTGAACCTGTATCTGTAGCCAATTATTATTCAATTATGATTTGACAAATGGAATTGTTTTCCAATCTGCTGTTTCCCTAATATTTTTATTGTCACTAAATATTATATTTGACATGAATGTTGGCCAGTTTTTGTTTACATTAATGAGTAGGAGGTAAGCAAAGCAATAATTATGTATGTAAGAATGTCACCCATTTGTCAATGACGTGAGCAACATCTCTATTGAGTGAGATAATGATTTTAGAATTATGGAAGAATATTTTGTCATTTTTTGTTCTGTTTACAATGAAAAAGCTTGAGAGACAGCAAACTTTAAAATTTCATCTGCAGTACTGACATTTTCCCCTTCATTTTCTGAAGTTTAGATCAGCAAACTGTGGTCTTTGAGCTAAATTTAGCCTATGGCCTGTTTTTGTATAGTCTATGAGGTAAGAATATTTTTCACATTTTAAAAGTATTGTTTAAAAAAACAAGCATTTGCAACAAAAACTATATGGACCACAAAGCCTAAAACATATCCTATTTAGCCTTTGTAGAAAAATTTTGTGGGCCCCTTGGAAAATTAACAAAACAAAACCTAAATCAAACCTTAATTTGTTGTTTAATCGCTCAGTTATGTCTGACGCTTTTGAAACACCATGGACTGTAGCCCACCAGTTTCCTCTGTCCATGGGATTTTCCAGGCAAAAATACTATAGTGGGCTGCCATTTGCTTCTCCAGGGGATCTTTCCAACCCAGGATTGAACCTGAGTCTTCGGCACTGCAGGCAGATTCTTCACTGCTGAGCCACCAGTAAGGTTTGCCAATTTTCATGGTGTAAAAACTCCCACCATGAATAATTTTGCCCTATCGATATTATTTCACTGTACATGGGGTTGGAAAGAAAGGTTCAGCAGCACATCATCACAGTATGTTTATAGCATTTTCACTACATAGAAATAAAGATATAAATAAATACAAGAGTACAGAGAATGCTATATATTAGGGTTGGCCAAAAAAGTTCTTTCACATTTTTCTGTAAACATGAAAAACCTGAACAAACATTTTGGCCAACTGGATAGTAATATAACTAGGAAAACATGAGTTTTGAATTTTAATTACCTTTGTTGCTAATATGACTTATTTAATTTTATGTTTATATAATTTAATTTTTAATAATGACTATGGAGAAGGCAATGGCACCCCACTCCAGTACTCTTGCCTGGAAAATCCCATGGATGGAGGAGCCTGGTAGGCTGCAGTCCATGAGGTCGCTGAGAGTCGGACACGACTGAGCAACTTCATGTTGACTTTTCACTTCATGCATTGGAAAAGGAAATGGCAACCCATTCCAGTATTCTTTCCTGGAGAATCCCAGAGACGGGGGAGCCTGGTGGGCTGCCTTCTGTGGGGTCACACAGAGTCGGACATGACTGAAGCGACTTAGCAGCAGCAGCATGCTTAACAATTGGCTTGCAAAATTCCTGAAAATTTCTCAACTGGCTTTCTCAAGTATGAGCCAGTTGAGTCCACCACCACATAATACATTTTCCAATGCCTTCTGGGTTGGGAAGGGGCGCCACGCACAGCTGAAAGCCAGGATACCATGGCAAGTACAAATAAGTTGAAATGAAGATATTATTTATTTTCCTTCCTGCTAGAATTAATATCAATATATATTAGTTATGAAGTAATTTAATGAGATTTCCCTTTATCTTTGCAGTATGTTGACAAGTTAGATATAACAGACCTTACATGCCTTACTGATCAGAATTCAACTGAAAAGAACTGTGTACAATTCACCCTTGTTTTGCCAAAAGAGGACGTACAATTGAAGGTGAGTGAGAAGAAATTAGTCTAAAACAAGTCAGTTATAAATAGCATTCACCTCTTCAAAATGTTAAAAGGAATTAAAGAGGAATTATGTGACGAACACCAAGTCCTATATTTTGTTAACATTTCTTGTCTTTTGCCAAGAACCACAGTTTTCTAAATAAGGATTTGAAAGGGCACATTCCCTGTTTAGTATACAAGCACACTGAAACCATAGACTTCTGTCCTCTGGCAAAGTCAGAAATCCATCCCACCTGGTGTTTTTAGAAAGTTGTTCTTGAATTGGTATCTAAGTTCCCAGATTATTCTGAGATATGTCCAACATGATATATGTTTAGAACCACTGAAATAGACAAACTCATATTTCACAAATTGAGAGACATTATGCTAGGCAAATGGCCTATGTTAATCAAGAATATCAGTGTAAGAAAAGCCAAAGAAATACTGGATACCTGTTCACGTTTATGGAGACTATGAAGTCAGAACAACTAAATGCAAAGTGTGATACTGGATTGGATACTGGATCAGAAAACAAAAGCTATAAAGAACCATTAGAAAAATGAATGAGAATTGTTATATATACTCAATTTGTGAAATATGGACTTAATCTTGTAAAACTCTAAACTCTACACAGGCAGAAATGTTTGTTAAACTTACCACTGTATACCAGTACCTATATAGGAAAAGGTTTTATTCTTGAATTGACATTGAAAGTGAGCCAGTGAAAAGTCAACCGACAATTGCAACATAGAGAATTAACTTGCAATTGAATAAGATATAGTTGGATTTAATCTTCAAAGCGCTGGTCCTTTAGCTTCAGTGTACCAGAAATCACTTGTACTCAGGAAATGTGAGGTCCCATTCCCAAGCCTGGGCCTCTGAATCTGCGTATTAAACAAGCTCCCTGGATAATTCTGATGTGGCATTTAGAGTATAACCTTGGAGTCAGATGCCCAGATTTGAACTCTGGTTGTTTTATTTGTTAGTGTGTAATTATAGGCAACTTACTTAACCTCTTTATTGCCTTGGTTTCTTCATCCAGAAGTCAGCCTTAACTCAGATGGAACCCTCTTACTGAGGCCTACCTGGACCACTTTATTAAAATTGCTGCTGTTTTCCCTCTACCCTCAGCACTAATAGTGTTCCCAACCTCTCTTAATCTTGCTCTACTTTTTCTTATTTATTTCCACTTGAAGTTAAAACATTTACTCACAATTATGCTTATTATTTATTCCTTACTAGACCCTAAACTTTCTGAGAATAAGGAGTTTTGTTTTAGTCTTAGGTGTAAACTAGTACATAAAAGTGCCTAGCACTTAAAGACACTCAAAGAGTATCTGTTAAATGAAATTTTTTTTAAAAAGTCATTTTTTTTGCACAATTGCCATGACTAAAGCAGTTAATATAGCTGAAATGCTTAGAACAGTAGCTGACACTTAATAATAAGCACTTAATAAATGTTGGCTGTATCAGTGATATTTAGAGCTAAGAACTGGAAGCTTTTAAGGTAACTTACTACTTGGTTGCCTCAAACTTAAAGCCAATCAGTGTTAAATATCAGTAGGGGGAGTAACTGTGAACTGACAACTGTAGAAATAAGTGTGCTAACACTCTAACACTAACATTTTTTCAAATTAAATAAATATGTACAATTTTACTTGTTTAATAAGCAAGCAAATTAAAGCTATGTACTTCTGTCTTCTGACAAAAGGAAATGGTATAGAAATATTTCATAACAAATACACAATAATGGTTCTAAGCAAAAAGGAAACTGAATTATTGATTAACTGATTTTAAGTGGTTTAAAAAATACTCGACTTTTAAAAACTTTGTGCTTCAATAGAAGACTATGCATTTTGTCAATCTTGCTGGGTTTTGAGGGCTTACATATTTGGGGTCTTATAAAACAGTCATGTGAAATTCTAAAGTTATTCTAAGTTAACAAAAATATTAATGTTCATAGTTATTCATGTCTTTCCCTCATTGTCCTTACCTGTTTTTGTCTTCATCTTTAGACAGAGAATACAGAAAGTGGGGAAGAATGGAGAGGCTTCATTCTTACAGTAACAGAGGTAGGAAGGACATTTTTGATTGACTCACTCATTCGACAAATATTTACTGACTGAACACTTACTATGAGCCATGATGACTGAAGGGATTGATGTTATAGTAATTGAAAAGTACAGATATAAACCTTTATACTGAAATTTTTATTTTTAGTGGGTGAATGAAAGGAGAAAATAAGCAAGAAAACAAACAAGAAAATTTAAAATTGTGATAACCTTTATGAAGAAAATCAACAGGGCAATGATTCTAGCTGGTGAATAACAGGTGGTCAGGGAGATCTACTTTTCAGTTTTATCCTCTGGACACAGTGGTCCTTTGTGTATTCTGATATTCAGAGCTACATGGCATCTTCTAAAATATTTTCCATCTCCTTTTTATTCATTTAATACATATTTATAAAGTACAGAGATGGATTTTATTTATGTGCTATTCTCAGTTGCTTAGCTACATCTGACTTTTTGCAGCCCTGTGGACTATAGCCTGCCAGGTTCCTTTGTCCATGGAATTTTCCAGGCAAGAATACTAGAGTGGGGTGCCATTTCCTATTCCAGGGGGTCTTCCCAATCTAGAGATGGAACCTGTGTCTCTCGTTTCCTGCATTGTCAGGCAAATTCTTTACCACTGGGAAGCCCCAGATTTTATGAATAACATAGGCAATATGACAGGGCTTTCTTTGGAAGGAATGATGCTGAAGCTGAAACTCCAGTACTTTGGCCACCTCATGCGAAGAGTTGACTCACTGGAAAAGACTCTGATGCTGGGAGGGATTGGGGACAGGAGGAAAAGGGGACGAAAGAGGATGAGATGGCTGGATGGCATCACTGACTCGATGGACGTGAGTCTGAGTGAACTCTGGGAGTTGGTGATGGACAGGGAGGCCTGGCGTGCTATGATTCACGGGGTCACAAGGAGTCGGACACGACTGAGCGACTGAACTGAACTGAACTGAGGACAGGGATAGACTATCAAAATGAAAAGTGACCTTTCAACATTTTTTTAGTGAGTCTTAAGACAAAGGGAAGCTTATCTGTTCAACTCTGTGGCATCTTATCTGAGACAAACAGTAAGATCTACCTACGAACAGTTATAGTCAACTGTTGCAGCAAGACAAATACCATTATTTTAAATAAATCCATTAAGAAATATGAGGTACTTTGAAAACCAATTCCCTAAAGGCATTATGTTTTCTAACACTCTTAGAGGACGTGAAAACTTTCCATGTTTGTTAGGGTCAGATAAAGACAGACTTTATCCAAAGTTAGTTTCTAAGTAAAGGCTTTACATTCACATGAAATAAGCACTGCACTTTCAGCCAAAAACAAATAGAAGTTGGAGGTTCAACTACCACATAGGAAAGTCACAGAAAGCTAGAAGAGTAGGATTGTTAGAGATATAAAAGGAGTATTGACTTGAGGGGAGGGAGAAACTCTTTGGGGAACTGCATTCCTTCCCTCTGTTGTGGAAAGTCAGTCACTATTGTGTGTGTGGTCTGGCACTTCTTATACTGGAGTACAGTATCTCAAAGGTATGTGGTTAGGCATCAAGGAATACACTAAAATTACTGGGAAAAAACTTGGGTTACATTTTTCCTATAACACTATATTTGATGTTTTGGCACAAAATTTTTTTTTTTTTTTTAGTTTTTCCCCTCGGGTAAGGATAAAAAGGAGAAGAGTTGACTCACTGGAAAAGACTCTGATGCTGGGAGGGATTGGGGGCAGGAGGACAAGGGGACGACAGAGGATGAGATGGCTGGATGGCATCACTGACTCGATGGATGTGAGTCTGAGTGAACTCCAGGAGTTGGTGATGGACAGGGATGCCTGGCGTGCTGCGATTCATGTGGTCACAAAGAGTCGGACACGACTGAGAGACTGAACTGGACTGGAATGGAAGGATAAAAAGCATTGTTTTTTAATTAAAATGTGCAGAATTAAAATAAAATTCATGTGAACTTTCAAAAGGTGACAATTTGCCTCAAATGTTGTGCTCTATGGTAGTGGTTTAGTTGCTGAGTCATGTCCGACTCTTTGCGACCCCATGGACTGTAGCCCTCCAGGCTCTTCTGTCCATGGGATTTTCTAAGCAAGAATACTGGAGTGGGTTGCCATTTCTTCCTCCAGATCTTCCCAACCCAGGGATCAAACCTACGTCTCCTCCTGTATTGCAAGTGGATTCTTTACCACTGAGCCACCAGTTGTGCACAACGTTCCCAGGTCACTCTGTGTATGCATTCATACCATACTGTCGTTAGGGCAACTTTAGTAAAAGTTTCAGGAACATAGTCTATAGTTGAAAGTGCAGAGACATTGCTTTTGAATTAATTAAACTGGAGTTTGAATCCTGGCTCCTCAACTTTCTAGCTATGTGACCCTGGACTAGTTATTTAATCTTTCTGAGCCTTTTTTTTTTTTTTTTTCTTTAATTTGTAAAGTAGGAATAGCAATGTCTATCTTGTAGCATTACTGTGAGGATTTACAATAGCATGATGCTTGGGACATAACAGGCAATTAATAAGGGACAGCCATTTCATCAGTTTTTCCTCATTCTATTTTTTTTTTTCTGGATTGATATATAAGGGAATGCCTTACTGATTATTAGTTATTCAGAAGAATACTCTTTAAGATTCATTATATAATGTATAAACAGAAAATGAAGTTCTAGTGTTTTCTTCCCACACTTCAAAGAACTTTCTTATACACCCCCTGGAAACCGTGTACCCTACTCTGGAGCTCAAAATGACAAAGAGACACAGCTGATTATTTAGGCTAGGTAGTTCCACATGAAGAAAAATATTCTACCATTTAGATGATAACTTCCAAGAGTACATAGCTGGTCATAACAAAGTCTAAATCAGGGGTATGCATATAGCTAAGGTGAATATAGATGATTCAATCCAAACACATTCCAGAAAAGCTATTAAAAACAAGTTATTAAGAAAACCTTAGTAGGTAGAGCAGTATCATAATTGTAATGTGTGAGTGAAAATTCAAAATATAAACACAAATACATCAAAAATATGGATCTCTGATTGCTGATTCTCAGTTATTTAACAAATATTTCTCTCAACCCCGTTTGCCATATGGCTGGGGGAACTTATTCCAGGTTACCTTTGGGACAGCTGGGCAACTTGCAGGTGCTCTGGGACTTCCCTGGCAGTGAGATCCAGTGAGCTCAGAATAAAAAAATGAGAGGTTTGTTGTTACTTGAATCAGCTTGTACTGCCAGGTACACTTTGTTTTGGACCAGACCAAAAGGAATGTTTCTTGGAAGAAGAAACTAGTTGGTTTAGAGGCGGTTCTAAGACACTAAGATCCTCTATTCATGATCCTCTCCCTCCATCTCTGTTAGGTAACTGAAGCTTCTTAGGACCAGAACAGGCTCATCTTTGCTAAAACCAGTTAGTTACTTGGCTGCCTTTCTTGTTTGCCTACTGCTTTAATTGGTTTCAGCTGTCAGTTCCCCTACATGTGTCACTCCTTCCTGGGCAAGTAATTAGACTGCATGAAGTCCTAGAGAAAGAAAAGAAAAGGAGGATTGAGACAGAGCGGACACCAAACTCATCTCCAGAAAAAGGGAAGCAACCATTTGAAGATTATGAGGATGTACTGAACCCTATGCCAGCGTAAGTGCACCATGAACTCCAGTTTACTTATTAGTTGTTAAAAGTTTCTAGTTATCAAGGACAGCTAGTCACTGGACTCATTAAACCAGGAACAATAATTGTCTTGTGGATATACAGTATATCTGTGAGCTCTTGAGTTCAAGCCACATTTCCTCTTCTATGTTGTATCAACAAAATGCAGACTTGAACTAAGTTTCTTACCACAGAGGAAATCCCCTTTCACCCACACCTTTAGACTAAATATTTAAAAAAAAAAGCTCAATGAAACAAATAATGCATGTTCATTACAGATAAATAAAAAGAAGATTAAACTCACTCCTTGTTCCACCTCTCAGAAACACTTTTTCAATATCTTGGTGTATTGCTTATGAGTTAAATTTTTTTTCTGTTGAAAAACTAGACTTTTTAGTGACTAAAATATTTACTGTAAGTCCAAAATAATTGAAGTGCTTTCTACAAAATTTTACACATAAAAATGCTACCAATGCCGTTAAAAACCCATATTATACCAAAGAGTGAATTCAGACAAACCCTTAAGTATGTTATTTAAAAGAGATCAAACAACAAAACAAACTATATGTATATATATATATATTTTTTTTCTTTTTATAACTTTGAATTTTGTATTGGCATACAGCTGATTAACAACGCTGTGATAGTTTTAGGTCGACAGCAAAGGGACTCAGCTATACATACACATGTATTCATTCGCCCTCAGACTCCCCTGCCATCCAGGCTGTCCTCAGCAGACGTAGCAGTATAGCAGACTTCCTATGCTATACTATATATATGTTTTGTATCCCTGTAAAGAAACCACCAACAATTATTATTAGACTTTCAAGTGGTAATGGTAAATATATACCTATCAGTAGATAACTCTTCAGGTCTTCATTGTTTAAAAATAAAGGCTTTGGAGGAATGAAGGAAGCAGTGCCTTAAGTATTATATTCGCATACTCCCAGTGGCACATGTTTGTAATAACAGTAATTATATCACATTAACTCTAATAATAAAACTGGACATGGTAATAAAAGTTAATAACTGTAGCTCTTAAGAGTTATTTTTAGTAGCATCTTTTCAAGTAATGATCTTCATCAGTTAAAAACTTTTTTTTTAATCTCACCTCTGTAGATGTTTTTACTCAGTGTCCCGGAAAGAAGCAACTGAGATGCTGGAGAAGAACCCTTCCATGGGAAATATGATCCTGAGGCCTGGCAGTGACAGTAGAAATTACTCCATCACCATCCGCCAGGAGATAGAGTATGTTTAATTTTAAAATGTATGGAATTGTTAAAAACATGATTATCACTTTAGAAAGCAGTCATACAAGTTCAGATCTGCATCTGCTGTGTGCTTCATTGGGGATAAACATGTGAACATAAGAATAGGGAGGGAATGTTATATAAACAATGCTAGTCAAAACTAGTATTTGTAGTAGGGAAGAACAGTGAACAAATTACTTTGGTCCTGGATATAGTTCTATTATTCATTCCCTCACTCATTTCAACAAATATTGAGCAATTATAAGCCAAGTGATACTCTAGATACTGAGGATACAGCAGTGAACAAAATCCTTGGTTTAAGGAATGCCCTAAGTCACAAAGCTGAACCCAGGTCCATGGCGTGGTGGCTCTTGAGACTGTCTCTTACCTGTGTAGCATCTGATCAAGCCAGTGACTGGATGGAGCCACTCTTAGCTAGGAGCCAACTCTCAGGTTGAGGGTGTAGGAGAAAGTAGAGGCAGGTCCCGGCCCTTCTCCAGCAGTTCATGAACTTGGCATAGAGCTTAGAATTGTTAGCATTGAATCTGAAGCTGTGACTGAAATATTTCAAATCCTAGCTGTGACAAGTCAAACACTCCATATCTGTCCACCTCTCTCCAAATGCACTCCCCACCCCCAACCAGTCCTTGGAAGGTACACACTCTGAGTTACTCTCTCCTTCTCCATGTGTTTGTCCCTCAATTATCACACAGCATTGTTTTAAGTTTTAAGGAAATGATGTATAATACTCACCAACCTACAGTTTCATGTTTACCCTGAGGACATACTTTTGGATTAGTCCATATTGTTACTTGGAGATCTTGTCCTCTTGTAGGTCAATATTTAACTCATCTTTAATGCTCTTTAATAATATTTTATAAATTTTTAATATAGTACTGCATATTTATTGTTGGATTTTATCCTGAGTCATCTTAAGGTTTTCTAAATAAAATATTAAAAATTCAAATAAAATAATCCTTATTTAGCAAAAAACTTTATCTCACAGATTTTTTAAAAGAGAAATATAATCTAACTATTTGAAAGTTAAATTAGATCACATAAGTGATTTTCTTCTTTCATACTCTTGGTTAGGTTGAGTGTTTGATTCATTTACGTATGAGCCCTGTGCTGCCATTCTGCATGAAAGGAACAAAATCCTGAGATCTAATGGCTCTTCAAAGACTGTAGCAAGATCTTTTTTAGTGTGGTCTAAATTAGTCCAACTTTCAATTTGCATTTTCCATATGAGTGAGCTATGAGAAAGAACAGAGTTTTCTGTTGTAAATATGAGTTGTGACCGAATGCAATGAGTTTCTATTCTTAGGATATGGATTTAATGTGACAGTTTTCATTCATATTATATTTAAGTTACATTTAACCTCATTATAAAAAGTCTGGCAAAGGAGTTCATATCAAAATTACCTAAATTTAATTTTAGTAAACATACTTCTAGTTTAAATTCATACAGAAATTCATGCTTGTATAGCTGATGGTTATGAGAACTTATAACATTTCATAAAAGTGATTTTCTCTCCACTCTCAAGAAAAGTTGCTATCTAGAAAGCAAGGAGTAAGGTAGAATAGTCAAAGCAGAGTATTTTAACATAAGAGTCAGTATATGGTTATTTAGGCTTTGGGAACAGTTTATACTTGATGAAAGCGCCTAGGAAAAATTTTAACTGTTTTTGCACAAGTATTCCTTAAGAGCCAGATATATCTATGATGTAAAGGATTATTATATGTGTTCTTAAATGTCTCAAAATAAGTCTTTTAGGATGCCTGGATTTAGTATCTTATTTAACAGGTCATCTAATTTTAAAGGATAGCAACTATAGAGAGCAGTAGAAGTTAAGCCTGTTAGATTGTAGCACTTAATGTAAAGACTTTGGCAGAAAACTAGACTATTAAGAAGCACCTGTGTTACCCACAAAACCAATTCACTCTTTTGCAGGTTGTAGGAGAAATGTTCTTTCAGCCATGCAAGTTTAGACCCCTGTGTCTGATAAAACGCTAGCTGAAAAGGACAAGTTGGTTTACAAAGCCACACTTTAAAGTAAAATTATCTCCATCTGTTAATAAGTCAACTGTGGGGGGAAAGATTATAGTTCTCAGGAAGAAACAAAAGTCATTCAATGGTAACTTAAGAGGTGACTCCTCTCTCGACATAAGATATCATCCACCTTCACTCAGCCCAGTGATGTGTGAATTCATAAGACATAAAGCTATTCTTACAAGCGTCACAATTTGGTTTTGTTTTCTCAGAATTGTTATGAGTACATGGCAAGTTAGAAGTATAAACTCTTTTGGAAGCCATTAGCAAGAAAGCAATAGAAAATATTTACCCCAAATTCATTCCTCTGCAAAATTTGGGGTCAGAAGCTAAGATTTTATAGCCACACTTAAGGCCACACTGTCTTTTTTAAAAGACAGTTACTTCTTTTATGAGGTTAAAATTAGGACACCAGTAAATTTAACAATCTAGTTTTTTTTTCTTCCTATCCCTTTATTCCTTCGGAAACAGATATGCAAGCAACGCACAGGTCTGAAATGAGTAAAAACTCAAGTGACGTCAGTGGAATTTTTTCCCTATCTTATTTTTGGCCTTAGAACTTGGTCTTACTAGTTAAAAGTGCCAAGAGGTTCTTAGCTCTTGCTGCTTTTCCTCCCACAACTTTACCAGGGATGATAATGATGACGGTGATGATGCTATGATGATTATTAGCAGCAACAATTGCTATCCCAACTTATGGGGTACATTTGTGGGTGTTGAGTGTTTGACAAAAACTTCCTTCAAGCACAATAAAAACTGAGACAGTATTTTCCATGTTTTATAAGTGAAGAAGCTGAGACTGACAGAAACTAAGTTAAAACAATACATTTTAAAAAGTAGTAAAAAAATTTAAAAAACCAGCTATAATTTACTGAGTGTTTACATGTGACAGACACTGTACTAAGGATTTTTCAAACATTAATTCATAACAGCACTGTGAAGAAAGGCATTACCATTTCCATTATATAGATGATGAAATGAGGCTCAGAGAGTTCACACAACTGAACCAGAATTTGAATCTAGATAAAGGCCATGCCCTTCAAGATTTCTATCAGTCTTCCAAGAAATAATAATCACTTATTTCATAGGAATAAAGGAATGCCAGCTGGAATTGGTGAGGGTTTTCAGAAGTATGATTAAAAAGATCTTTCATGTAGGGATAAAGATAAATCCAGAGTCAGACACCCTAACAGATGGTATTTGTAGGATCTCCTCTGTCGAGAAGCTTCCTTCATCAGCCTCTGACTGATTCCTCCTGAAGGTTCAGCACTAGGGAATACATTTTTCCCCCCTTAGGAGGAAAGAGGGTTAGGTTTTATCATATGTTTTTAGAATAAAGCTTTAGAATAAGCCATTGGAAACAATTGTTAGCTGTTTTCCAACATGATACTCAATTAAGAGAAGATCTGGATATTACAGTAGATGAATAGAATTATAGATTAGTTCTAGAGGAATGTGATCTGGAAATGGAGAGAGGAATGATGTAAAAGAACATGGGAGGCTCTGTAGACAAACAATCTGAGGTATAACTTTGCTCGTGCAGGTTCTGTAAACTGGACAGATGTTGAATTAGTTTGTCTTTCAAGCAAATGGAGGTGTAATAAATGCTATTAACTTTTTAACAATGAGAAGTCTTGGTTCTGACACTACTGCCATGTGAATCAAGGGAAACATACTGACTTCTGCTTTCAGTGGAAATTAGTTCTAGCAAACAGCACTATTATATGTGTTACTAATGCTTTAAAATTCAGTTTTATAAATACTTATTGTGTGCCTAATGCTAGAGTACAAAAATGAATTGAATATCCCTTTTAATATAGAGAATATATATTTGATATGTATGCCTCATAGGATTTTATGTTTTCTACTTTGTAAATTACTAGCATTAAAAAAAATAGTTTCAGCCTGAAAGATTTTTCAGCTCTTGATTCCTTTTTTCATCTCAGTTATTCTTTCTCATTCATCCACTCAATGACCCAGGTTTCCTTTATCTCAAGTGTATAAGTGGGCTTCCCAGGTGGCGCTAGTGCTTAAGAACTCGGCTGCCAATGTAGGAGACATAAAAGATGTGGGTTCAATCCCTAGGTCGAGAAGATCTCCTGGAAGAGGGCATGGCAACCCACTCCAGTATTCTTGCCTGGAGAATCCCATGGATAGCAGAGCTTCGTAGGCTACAGTCCATAGGGTTGCAAAGAGTCAGACACAACTGAATCGGCTTAACACACAGAACACTAGTGTATACACAGAACACTAGTGTATAACATTCTAAAAAAGAGACACAAGAAATGGTGAATAAAACCCCCCACCCCTTTTTGGCTAAACTAGAATCATGGGAACGTAGTTTTTTACTGTACAGGTGATATTTTATACTCACTTTAGTTTGATTGGACCCTGTTGTGTACTCAAATGGAGATGAACTTCTTTTGATTTTTCAGCCTGCCAAGAATCAAGCACTACAAAGTGATGAGTATAGGGAAAAACTACACTATTGAATTGGAAAAGCCTGTAAGTAGCTATTTCCTTGTTGCTGATTTTCCTGCTCCCTCCCAAACACCTACCTTATAGAATTCAAAGTAAGGTGGAAAAGCAGACCCTCTGACTAGGAGCACAGGGCTGTGAAAAACAGCCATGTTAAGAGGCCCTAAAGGTGGCACACATCCAGGGTGAGAAGCGAGATGCAAGAGGAGGTGGAAGAGGCAGTGTAGAAAACCATTTTCTATCAATTCTTGCCATTTCTTTCTCTAAAAATCTTTTTCGATACAGTTGTCTCAAGGAGAGAAAAACATTTTTTACCATCTATTTTACATTCTCCAATTAGAAGTATATAGTATTCCAATATGTTTATTTCTAATGGGAAAAGAAAGATTTTTGTGTCTGGTCCTTTAATACCTACCATGCAGAAGTTCAGAAATTCCCCCTTTAAAAGTAACAAGCAGAGAAGAAAGGATGGTTCCTTGTCTTTAGCCCCTCTTCTACCCCAACTGACATATAGTATTATCACCATTCAGTACTATGTTAGGCACAGAACCAAATACTCTACACACAACACCTAATTTAAGTTTGATCACTACCCTGAGTCAGCACCTATTATACAGGTGGAAAAACTGGTGTTTACACTGGTTTCAGCCAATGAGAATGAAGTAATGTGGCCTGCAGTCTAGGATGCTGGGGAAACAGAGTATCTCTGATGTTAGGCTGCAGTGGTGGGAATTACCCTATTAAAATGAGATATTAAAATACTAAGTTTTCTGGGTTCAAAGGGGTCTTTAGTTTCAAGAAGAAGCCAATTTTCTTAAGACTAACTTAAGCAAAAAAAAAAAAAAAGAGAGAGAGAGAGAAAATAGAAAACTCATAGCATGACCAGAATGCTAGGAAACCTTTAGGGACTAGGAAGCAGTTACTTGTATTAAGCATCATCTGATTAGGAATCTGCTTTCTTGTTCTTCTACTCAAGTTCAAATTGCAGGAGAGAAGCTTTTTGGGCCTAACTTCAGTTACACTCTCATGCAACAACTGGGAAGGATCAGAGTATCCAATTATTGGCCACCAAATTGTATACAACAGGAAACGGGTAACTTCTTAATAGGGAAGAAGATATGTTGTATAGGAGAAATAAAATTCATGAATAGGTAAAATCTTGAACATTCAGTAAGCCACTGAAGTGAGGAACTGACATGATTTCCTGGAGGATAGGAAATACATAGTAATCTCCATTAAATTTCATTTGAGCTTTCTCTTACTCTATCATTAACACAGGCAACACTGAGACTTCTCTTCCTCTCTTTATACAGGTAACACTCCCAAATCTTTTCAGTGTCATTGATTATTTTGTGAAGGAGACGCGAGGAAATTTACGACCATTTATATTATATTCAACTGATGAAATCCTTGGTATGTTCTTCACTGTTGTATTAAAAAAAGGAAAACAAAATAACAAAAAAACGTATATATGATTTATAATAGCCACCAGGTAGGATTATAGTCTACTATAGTATAGTTTTAATAATATATTAATCCTGTAACACTATAGGATTAAAGTCTATGGTCTATTATATCCTGGTGGATAGAGTATAGGCCCACTCTGGAGAAAAAAACCCTGAGGCATGTATTGTAACTACTAGCTTCACTCCATCGTTCTACTCAGCTTTATCAAATAAGTTTGATAAGAAGAAAACCATACAGTCATGGAAACCGAATGGAATTTAAAGGTATGTTCTGTCAACAGTGTCAGATGCTTGAGACAGATGAAAATGAATGATGATTAAGGGGGAACTTGGGATTGGTCATCAGACATAGATGACTTGAGAGAGAAGTCTTGTTTCACTGTAAAGGCAGAAGGCAGAATGCAAGATAACAAGGATTGAGTGGGTGGCAAGGAACTAGAGATAAAGATTGTAGTTAGGATCGGCTACAGAATTTGTGGGGCCACTTGTTGATAAGTTATTAAGAATTTCAAAGCAGTGGCAGCAGACTGTTAAACCAAGCATGGGACCCAGTGCCAGTGCACAGTTCACGTGACCACAAGGCTGGCCCTGTTTGTAGTCCAGTTTTTGGCAAAGCAGGGCAGGCTGGATATGAGTTTCTTTCCATCCTTTTAAACAATTCCTGGTACACATGCTCACTTGACAAGCTGTAAGCAGCAGAGAAAAACATATCTCCAGCTCGTTTGGATTCAGTTATCAAAACAAACTCCTGTTTCTACAGATTATGAGGCAAAACAGCTTGGTTTGGTTACCTGCATCAGGGCATATCTGGAAAGTCTACTAATTAAAAAGACAGCCAAGTTTAAAAGTCCAAGTTTTAAAACATGAGTATGACTCTTGTGATGACAAATAGTTTTAACAAACTCAGAGTCTGAAGGAACTTTAGAAAATTACCCAGTAGTGTCTCATTCTATATAGGAATCAATACAAAAAACATTTCTAAGATGTGACCATTCAACTTGTTTGCAAATTCCTGATAGCCGCCTCACTGATTTCTGAGGCAGCAGAGTTCACTGTTGGTTAGCTCTCATTTTAGAGCATTTTTCTGACTATTAAATCTGAAACATTCTCCCTTTGACTTATACATATTAATCTGACTTGATTTTAAAACAACACGTGGTTTTAAAAAGCCCATCCCAGTATCCCTCTATCCTCTATAAATTACTGGTCCCATTAGCTCTTTCCCCTCATCTTTGACCTTCTCTATCTTGCAATATAACCACAAATGAAGAACATGTTATTATAGATATGATGGCATAATACATTACCTGGACTCTATATAAGAAAATACTACCTAGCAGAAATCTCTGGGAATGTGCTATTAATGTTTTTCTTTTCTTTTTTTTTCCTCCAGAGACGAAAGGATTTCCTGTGACATCTTCAAAATAATTTTTTAAAAGTTGGGGGGAGGCTGGGGAATCCAAATATTTTTTTTTCCTCCATGGATGATATTGTGTCAGCTATCTAATGCTATGTAACAAACCACCCCTAAAACATGGTGATTATATCAATGACCACTTTATTTACTCACAATTCAGTTGGGCAGTTCTTCTGCTAGCATCTTGATGTCATTTGTAGGACTATAACCAGCTGATGGCTTGACTGGCACTGGATAGTCTAAGTTGGCTTCATTCACACATCTGGTGCTGGTGGTCAGCTGGGCCTGGCTGAACCATTCTCTTCATGTGGTCTCTAATCCTGAAGGTTAGCCCACATTCTCTCATGTGAGAACGCAGAGCATTTAAAGAGAGAAGGATAGCTGCATGTCCTTGGGCTAGGAATTCTTAGTGATGAGAATTAAGTATGGCTCTCTTGGAGCTTTCATTATAGGAGAAACTGTGAATTGTGATATATCTTAAATACAGGGATTATTTTTCTTCCTTTAAAAATTTTAATTTGCATGCAATAAAATTAAATTTTTGGTGTATAGTTCTGTGAATTCTGTCATCACCACGATCAAGATATAGAAAGTTCCATCACCTCAAAAAATGCCCTATGTCCTTTCTTTTTAGCCAATTCTTCTCAGATAGTCCCTGGCAACTACTGATCTGTTTTCCATTCCTATAGTTCAGCATTTTTCCAGAATGTCATATAAATGGTTGGTACCACAGTCCAGAATCTTCTAGGACTTATTTCTTTCACTCATTATAATGTCTAGATTCATGCAAGTGTTGTGTATTGCAGTTCGCTCTGCTTTATTTATATACTATCATATTTATATAGAATAGTATATAAACATGGGGGGAAATGTCACTGTAGGGAGGTAGCAGTTTGTTCATCCATTAACCAACTTAAATATATTAGGGTCATTTCCAGTTCTGGGCAATTATTAAGCTACATGAATATTTGTACACAGATTTTTGTGTGAATATGTCTTTATTTCACTTTGAAAAAATATCTAGGAATGAAATTACTGGGTCAAATGATACATGTATGTCTAACTTTATAAGAAACTGTAAAACTCTTTTCACAGATGGTCCTACCTTTTTACGCCTCTACCATCAATGTCTGAGAGCTCTGGTTGCATCCTTGCCAGCACTTCATCTTATCTTTAAATTTGTAGTGGTGTCTCTGTGGTTATAATATGCATTGCCCTAATGATTAATGATGCTGAGTATTTTTTCATGTGCTATTTGCCATTCATGTAATCTAATTTGGCAAAATATACATTTAATTATTTTGACCATATTTTTATTGGGTTATTTGTTTGTTTTGACAGCTCTGTTCATATTCTGAATACATGCCCTTTGTCAGATAAATGATATGCAAATATTTCATTTTTTCATTCCTTTAAAACCATCTTTTGCAGAGCAGACCATCAACTTTTGCTTCTGTGGATTGCACTTTTTTGTGTTATATCTGACACATTTTTGCCTAGCTTAAAATTACAGACTGTTTTTCTTCCAACTAACCTTGGAAGTTGTACAGTTACATATACTGCCTTCTTTGGTATTACTTGAGCCAGTCATAAATTCCTGTTTCAAGGTAACTGAAAATATTCTGTCTCTTGATGGTTGGCTGCAAGGTTCTAAGAGAAAGTCACTTGCGCATGCAAATATCACTGTGGCCATCTTTGGAAATTATCATCTTCCAAAATGTAAATATGATGATTAACTTTAGTCTTACTTAATCTGAATACGCATGCTGCAATACAGATAATCATTAAAAGATAAAATTTACTAAATTAGTAAAGAAAAAAATGTATAATTCATAAAACGAAAAACCATATTATTTATATTAAGAAAGAATTTAAGGGAAGGAATTGGTTAAATAGGTTTTGTGAGAATTGAAAATGTCAGCAACGGACACAATTACTAAGGGGAAGAGGACAGGATTATTAGAACCTGGAAATGTAGAAGAGATACCCTGAAGAGAGGCAGAAAAAAGGTAGACCCTGGGAACCAACCACAACTACTGGAAGAAAAGCCATTACTGAGGTGATAAACTGATGACCAGGAACCAAATGCCAATAGTCAAAATCTCTTCTTCCTTTCTCCAGCTTTCCAGTCTCCTGCTATTGTCCCCTATGTGTGGAACCGAAGGGAAGCAAGATGATGAAGGACAAATAGGGTTTACAAAGTTCTAGAATACAGAAGGATATCTAGAATTGAGAGACAACGGTTTAATAATGCCTGGCATACACAGAAATTTAAAAAGTAAACAAATTTTAAAAAGCAATAGAGAAAAAACATAGAACAAACTAGACAAAAAAATAAATCCTCCCAAAATAAAATGTCAGAAATAAATTAGTCATTATATTAAATGTAAGTAGCCCATAGTGTTCCACTTTAAAGACAAAGAATAGCAAGTTGGATTACCCACACTTTAAGCTGGAAATAAAGAAACACTCTCCTAAAAAACCTAAGAGTTGAAGAGGAAAAACCCTTAATGAAAATTCTGAAATAAAGTGGGCTGAGTAATTTGGATTAACATTCTCACTTGAAAATATTTAGGAAAGTTGGACAAATTGTATTTGAAAAAGTACTGGATATCAGAAAGCTAAGTCAGTGAATAATTATCAGGCTAGTATCTGGGAGAAAATAGAAATTCATAAAGGAAATGAATTCTTCATCTGTGAGCACTTGTACCCTGGGAGCTTTCATAGATTTTTTAAAGGTCACTGAGAAGCTGAGCAAAGCTAAAACATTCAAAGGATTCAAGGTAGAATGTAGTACCGGCAAAGAGGTGAGGGCTCTGGCTCTGGTAACCCCAGTCCACAATAACAAGTTTGAAGAATTTTTGAACTAAAGATTAACAAGAAGTAAGGGTACTAGAACAGTCAGCTCAGCTCTGAGTCCCATGGATGACTCAGAAAAATCCCAGTTCCTGAAATTTTGTCAAAAAAGATCCTGAATTACTAGTGCTTCAGTGCTTACCAAAGTATAGGAAAAGTCTTATGGAAGATGAACATATCATGTTGGGAATCAAACTGCAGCTGATCTTTGAACATGGGAATTAGGCACCAACCCACTGCACAGTTGAAAATCTGCCTATGAGTTTACAGTCTGTCCTCTATAACTGAGGTTCCATTTCCATGGATCATAAGATACTGTAGAATGTATTTTGTGGAGAAACTAAAGAGCCTCTTGATGAGGGTGAAAGAGGAGAGTGAAAAAGCTGGCTTAAAAGTCAACATTCAAAAAACTAAGATCATAGCATCCAGTTCCATCACTTCATGGAAAATAGATGGGGAAAAAGTGGAAATGGGGAAAAAGTTTTATTTTCTTGGGACCAAAATCACTGTGAACAGTGACTGCAGCCATGAAATTAAAAGACGTTTGCTCCTTGGAAGAAAAGCTATTAAAAAATCTAGCCAGTGTATTAAAAGGCAGAGACATCACTTTGTCAATAAAGATCTGTATAGTTAAAGCTATGGCTTTTCTAATAGTCATGTATGGATGTGAGAGTTGGACCATAAGGAAGGCTGAGTGCTGAAGAATTGATGCTTTCGAATTGTGGTGCTGGAGAAGATCTTGAGAGTCCCTTGTGCAGCAAGGAAATCAAACCAGTCAATCCTAAAGGAAATCAACCATGAATATTCATTGGAAGGACTGATGCTGAAGCTTCAACACATTGGCCACCTGATGCCAACAGCTGACTCACTTGAAAAGACTGATGCTGGGAAAGATTGAGGGTAGGTGGAGATGGGGCAACAGAGAATGAGTTGGCTGGATGGCATCACCAACTCAATGGATCCAAGTTGGAGCAAACTCCGGGAGACAGTGAAGGACAGGGAAGCCTGGTATGCTGCAGTGCATGCTAAGTTGCTTCAGTTGTGTCCGACTCTGTGCAAGCCTATGGACTTAGCCCACCAGGCTCCTCTGTCCATGGGATCTTCAGCCAAGAATAATGGAGTGGGTTGCCATGCCCTTCTCCAAGGAATCTTCCCGATCCAGGATCTCCTGCATTGTAGGTGGATTCTTTACCACTGAAGCCACTAGAGAAGCCCAGGCTGCAGTCTATGGGGTCGCAAAGAGCCAGACATGACTTAGCGACTAAACAACAACTGGATGTATTTAGTGAAAAAAATCTGCACATAAGTGGGCCCATTCAGTTCAAACTGTGTTGTTCAAGACCTACAACCAGGTCTTCAAATATAATATTGGCACAAAGGTAAAGATAACCACACATACAAGAAAACAAGATAATGAGAATTAGCAAAAACAAGCATAGAGCACCAAGGAGAGCTTCATATTTGGGAATTATTAAACACAGACTATTGAATAATAATGCTTTCCATGTCCAGTTAAAGATATAAAATTGCAGTAGGACAATTAGAAACTGTGATGTGCTAGGTTTGCATATTTGAAATTAGAAATTTGAGAACTAACAAAAGAAAGGGCTAAAAATAAGCAAGATGCATTACAAAACATAAGTCAGGAAGATTTGTTTCACCAAGTATCAAAAATAATATATCAGCTATAGTGATGAAGACATTTTACCAGCACAGGGATAGAAAATGAACAAAAAATACACCAAGATATATATGGATATGTCACATCACTTTGGTGGCACTGCAGAAAAGAACAGACTTCAGTAAATGGTGATGAGGCACTTCCTAGGATATAGAAAAGTAATTCCTCATACATTAAAAACTTGAAAGCTTTATAAGATAATACAGATGAGTATCTTTTGACTTTGTGGCTTCAGAGAACAATTTTTAAAAATTCACAAACTCTAGCCTTAAACGAAAAATTTGATACTTTTCAGTAAATGACCATTAAAAAATTATTTATATCAAAGAACATCATAAGAGAGGGAAAGGCAAGCCAGAGTGGGAAAAAATATTTGCAGTTATATAGCCAACTAAGAGATGGGAATAACAGACCACCTGACCTACCTTTTAAGAAATCTGTATCCAGGTCAGGAAGCAAGAGTTAGAACTGGACATGGAACAACAGACTGGTTCCAAATAAAAAGAACAGACTTCAGTAAATGGTGATGAGGCAC
The DNA here is from genome assembly GCA_006410675.1 of Oreotragus oreotragus. Lineage (NCBI taxonomy): Eukaryota > Metazoa > Chordata > Mammalia > Artiodactyla > Bovidae > Oreotragus > Oreotragus oreotragus. Next base: position 316,807 of record SJYX01024891.1, read on the forward strand.
TTCCTAGGATATAGAAAAGTAATTCCTCATACATTAAAAACTTGAAAGCTTTATAAGATAATACAGATGAGTATCTTTTGACTTTGTGGCTTCAGAGAACAATTTTTAAAAATTCACAAACTCTAGCCTTAAACGAAAAATTTGATACTTTTCAGTAAATGACCATTAAAAAATTATTTATATCAAAGAACATCATGAGAGGGAAAGGCAAGCCAGAGTGGGAAAAAATATTTGCAGTTATATAGCCAACTAAGAGATGGGAATAACAGACCACCTGACCTACCTTTTAAGAAATCTGTATCCAGGTCAGGAAGCAAGAGTTAGAACTGGACATGGAACAACAGACTGGTTCCAAATAGGGAAAGAAGTACGTCAAGGCTGTATGCTGTCACCCTGCTTATTTAACTTATATGCAGAGTACATCACGTGAAATATTGGGCTGGATGAAGCACAAGCTGGAATCAAGACTGACGGGAGAGATATCAATAACCTCAGACATGCAGATGACACACCCTTATGGCAGAAAGTGAAGAACTAAAAAGCCTCTTGATGAAAGTGAATGAGGAGAGTGAAAAAGTTGGCTTAAAGCTCAACATTCAGAAAACTAAGATCATGGCATGTGGTTCCATCACTTCATGGCAAATAGATGGGGAAACAGGAAGACTTTATTTTTTGGGGCTCTAAAATCTGCAGATGGTGATTGCAGCCATGAAATTAAAAGATGTTTACTCCTTGGAAGAAAACTTATGGCCAACCTAGACAGAATATTAAAAAGCAGAGACATTACTTTGCTAACAACGGTCTGTCTAGTCAAGGCTATGGTTTTTGCAGTAGTCATGTATGGATGTGAGAGTTGCACTATAAAGAAAGCTGAGCACAGAAGATTTGATGCTTTTCAACTGTGGTGTTGGAGACGACTCTTGAGAGTCCCTTGCACTGCAAGGAGATCCAACCAGTCCATCCTAAAGGAGATCAGTCCTGAGTGTTCATTGGAAGGACTGATGCTGAAACTCCAATACTTTGGCCATCTGTTGTGAAGAACTGACTCACTGGAAAAGACCTTGATGTTGGGAAAAATTGAAGGTGGGAGAAGAAGGGGACAAGAGAAGATGAAATGGTTGTATGGCATCACCAACTCAATGGACATGAGTTTGGGTAAACTCTGGGAGTTGGTGATAGACAGGGAGGCCTGGCATGCTGCAGTCCATGGGGTTGCAAAGGGTGAGACATGATTGAGCAACTGAACTGAACTGAGCCAACTAAGAACAGGATTTATAATGCTCTTTAGTGAATCAAAGAAGAAAAAAATCTGCCAATACAAGCAAAAAAATGGGCAAAAGAATTTAAGTCGCTTCACAAAAAAGAGAGAGTGGCCAGCAAACATATAAAAATGTACTCAATTTCACAAGCAACTAGGGAAATGCAGAGTAAAATTTCAATGAGATAACTGTGCCGGGAGGCAGCGTGAGGAATCCCACCCGTGACAAGGTCATGCAGCAGAGGCCTGATGGGCAAGTCGAGTCAAGCCTCAGGGTTTCCCCTGGTATTTCCTGAGCATGTACCCCAAAAATAAGAATCTGCCTGCCTTATTGTACTGTGCTTTTCCACTCTTCTGACACTCTGGAAAAAGTTAACTCAGGGCTTTAGTCTTCTGCATTTGAAAGGGATGTTTCAGTTCAAACCCCCTCTGATAACTCTCTAGTTTGCCTAACAGGTTCCCCTGGACTTTTTACAGCTTGTGAATTGTTTGCAGCCCCCCAACCGCGAGAGGCACAGGAAGCTTAAAACATCCTAGGAATGTAGGGGCTTCCGAGGAGTCAAAATCATTAGAATAGGACTGATTAAAGGTTTCATTTGTTGAGCCAATACTTGCTGCCAAATTTTCCTATCTTTTATTTGTAGACATAGTTCGTACACAGAAAAAACAGGTACTAGACCTGGCATCGGGGAAGGCAATGGCACCCCACCCTAGTACTCTTGCCTGGAAAATCCAATGGACAGAGTAGCCTGGTGGGCTGCAGTCCATGGGGTCGCTAACAGTCGGACAGACTGAGCGACTTCACTTTCACTTTTCTCTTTCATGCATTGGAGAAGGAAATGGCAACCGACTCCAGTGTTCTTGCCTGGAGAATCCCAGGGACGGGGGAGCCTGGTGGGCTGCTGTCTATGGGATCACACAGAGTCGGACACGACTGAAGTGACTTAGCAGCAGCAGCAGCAGACCTGGCATTAGCAACATTAGATCTTTGAGTTAAGGACTTTCTTTGCTATAACCAACTGCACCTTTATTCTACACGAATGTAACTTTTAGTACTTTGAGGGTGATGCAGAGTAAAGAAAAAACACTTCTAGGGAAAAAGAGTTTTCTGGTTGATAGACATTTATCTAGGAAGAGAGCCATAAAAATGTTAACAGGCCTCTTGGCCAGAAGATAATGTAAACCACCTGAGACCTTTTGTATACGGGAAGGTACGCAAAAAAGAAGGCCTGGTTTCAATGAGGGTCAGGACTGCTGCCCCTGCATAACTCTGCATATTCCATTATTACTTTATGTACAACTTGGGGTATATAAGCTGATTCTGAAAATAGTTTTGAGTCTTGTACCGATGCTGGGCTCCCCCATGTCATTCTTTTCTCCCCTTTTCTGGCTGAATTCCCATCAGGAGCGGGGAGGCTCACCATGTCTACTTACTTGCCCTGGCTTCTAAGATCCATGTGAAAGGGAGCCTAAGGCAGGGCACCCTTCGATATTCAAGTGGGCGCTGGTGGCCTAACGTAGATGGTGCAAACCTCGTCTCGAGGTTTTATTGGATTTCCCCGTAAACCAAGTTATTCACCTCTTTTCTCCACTAATATTTCTTACTACACTATCCATTTCTAATCTCTCTCTATATCTGTAGTTAAATAAGTTTTTTCCTAGGAGGCTGACTCCGTCCCTGCTTCGAATTCCCTGGATCCACCGGGATTGGACCCCGGCATAACTTCACATCCAAAATATTGGCAAAATTAAAAACAAAACAAAACAAAAACCTGTTAACACCGGAGTTGAGCACAGTGGAAAAGCATGACATGCTCAGGAAGTTTTGTTTTAATCTCATAAAATTTAAGATGTAAATATCCTATGATCAAGAATCATTCCTAGGCATACACAGCTTAGTTGCACTAGGCAAAGGGATATGCTACCCACTCCAGTATTCTTGGGCTTCCCTAGTGGCTCAGATGGTAAAGAATCTGCCTACAAGGCAGGAGACCTGGGTTTGAACCCTGGGTTTGGAAGATACCCTGGAGAAGGGAATGACTACCCAGTATTCTTGCCTGGGTAATTCCAAGGACAGAGGAGCCTGGCAGGCTACAGTCGATAGAGTCACAAAGAGTCGGACATGACAGAGACTTTGACACATAAAATAATGTTCACTGTGCAACTGTGTTCCTCCTTCCCCCAAAACCCACTGTCCACAGTTAACAGAATGAATAGTGTTCAGTTCAATTCAGTCGCTCAGTTGTGTCCGACTCTTTGCGACCCCATGAATCGCAGCATGCCAGGCCTCTCTGTCCATCACCAACTCCCGGAGTTCACTCAGACTCACGTCCATCAAGTCAGTGATGCCATCTCATCCTCTGTCGTCCCCTTCTCCTCCTGCCCCCAATCCTTCCCAGCATCAAAGTCTTTTCCAATGAGTCAATTCTTCTCATGAGGTGGCCAAAGTACTGGAGTTTCAGCTTTAGCATCATTCCTTCCAAAGAAATCCCAGGGTTGATCTCCTTCAGAATGGACTGGTTGGATCTCCTTGCAGTTCAAGGGACTCTCAAGAGTCTTCTCCAACACCATAGTTCAAAAGCATCAATTCTTCGGCACTCAGCCTTCTTCACAGTCCAACTCTCACATCCATACATGACTACTGGAAAAACTATAGCCTTGACTAGACGGACCTTAGTCAGCAAAGTAATGTCTCTGCTTTTTAATATGCTATCTAGGTTGGTCATAACTTTTCTTCCAAGGAGTAAGCGTCTTTTAATTTCACGGCTGCAATCACCATCAGCAGAGATTTTGGAGTCCCCCAAAATAAAGTGTTACATTAATGCAAAGATAAATTATACATCAATGATGATGAATGAAGTTGTTACAAGCAACAACATGGATGAATCCTATGTTGAATGAAAGAAGAATCCCATCTTGAAGGAAAATATATATTAATTCTATTTACATAAAATTAAACCATCAAAAGTAAACAGTATTGTTTAGGTACAAACATAGGGGGTAACATTATAAATAAAAACAAAGACACAGTTATCACAAAAGGTAGCATAGTGCTAATTGCTAGAGGGTATGTGTGGGGAAGCTGGCTGTGAATGGGAAGGGACTATAAGGGGAGTTTCTGGGCTGCTGTCAATGTTGTATTGATTTGAGAGCTTGTTATACAACTAGTTACTTTAAAATTATTCCCAAAATTGTGTATTTGCATTTTATGTACTCTTTTGAATATGTATATACACACAAATGTGTATATATATGAATACATATATATTTCTTAAATAAGAAAGCTAAGACATGGCAAGAAAAACAAATTATCGATTGGTTACTTACTGGGACACCCAAGACTGCAACTTCTTGATTTATGTTTTGAATTTGTTAGAAGTAAAATAGTTAAAGCAATACCTAATGACTGTATACTAAATGGTTATGTGTTTACAATCATAATGAAATTTCTGATAATATTCACTGCAGTTGAAAGGTATTAGGTAGAGAGACTTTTCTCCCCACTCAAGATCTCACTTTATAATTACAAAATAATGAACTCTAAACACTGCTGACATTTTTTTATGCCTTATCACTGGCACCATCAGGGAGTATCATATTACACAAAAAATAAAAATACACATCTATATCCAACTTCTACCTTTGGGACAATTTAGAGGAACTTATACATTACTAACATTCTGCTCTGAACTCTATAAAGTAATGAGTAGGCTTTAGAAATCCTGATCAACAGTTTGGGATTTACCAGATCTTCCCCCTCAATTGTTTTAACAGAATTTCCAGGAGCCAAAATGTGGAAGTAATGTCCCTCCACATCCAGTGTGTGCTATATCTCCATGACTGCACAACTTGAAAACTAGGAAACACCAAAGCAATACTACTCATAAAATGAATAGTAAAACTGAAATCTCCAGAGTCAACTTCAGAACAGGATTTACAAAGATAATGTCAAATTTCTTGATTTAAGTAAGTAATCACTCAGCGGTACTGTACAAAATCAAATCATTAATTTTTGCACCTAGTATTTCAATTACCAGCAGTGATCTCATGGTATAGAAATAAAACAATGAAAAAAAAAAAACCTGTCATTAAATTCATGCTGGCTTTCCAGTTTAGCAGAACTGAAGAGAAGAAATAAACGGCAATACTGTTACTCATAGGAAAAAAAAAAGCAATGACAAAATGGTTTCACATTTAATTATAAAATGAACTTAAGCTTTGTTGATTCTATTTGTATCTGCTAAAGTACTGATCTCCAGAAATAAGAATTGATAGCCAGGTTCTGTTCTAAATTTACTTCTGAAGAGATATAGAGATTTATATAGAGTAAGTAAGATACTAGATCATAGTTGTGAATTATTGAATGGCTACTGAGAAAGTATCAGTTCCTGTTGTACAGTACAAAACAAAAAAGTGGAACAGACTTCTTATAGGAAAGTTCAGTTCAGTTCAATTCAGTCGCTCAGTCGTGTCCAACTCTTTGTGACCCCATGAATCGCAGCACGCCAGGACTCTCTGTCCATTACCATCTCCCAGAGTTCACTCAGACTCACATCCATCGAGTCCATGATGCCATCCAGCCATCTCATCCTCTGTTGTCCCCTTCTCCTCCTGCCCCCAATCCCTCCCAGCATCAGACTCTTCCAATGAGTCAACTCTTCGCCAAAGTACTGGAGTTTCAGCTTCAGCATCATTCCTTCCAAAGAAATCCCAGGCTTGATCTCCTTCAGAATGGACTGGCTGGATCTCCTTGCAGTCCAAGGGACTCTCAAGAGTCTTCCCCAACACCACAGTTCAAAAGCATCAATTCTTCAGCGCTCAGCCTTCTTCACAGTCCAACTCTCACATCCATACATGACCACTGGAAAAACCATAGCCTTGACCTTAGTCGGCAAAGTAATGTCTCTGCTTTTGAATATGCTACTTAGGTTGGTCATAACTTTTCTTCCAAGGAGTAAGCGTCTTTTAATTTCATGGCTGCAGTCACCATCTGCAGTGATTTTGGAGCCCCAAAAAATAAAGTCTGACACTGTTTCCACTGTTTCCCCATCTATTTCCCATGAAGTGATGGGACCGGATGCCATGATCTTCGTTTTCTGAATGTTGAGCTTTAAGCCAACTTTTTCACTCTCCTC
>SJYX01024891.1:325717-354947 GCA_006410675.1 Oreotragus oreotragus
GATGCCATGATCTTCGTTTTCTGAATGTTGAGCTTTAAGCCAACTTTTTCACTCTCCTCTTTCACTTTCATTAAGAGGATTTTTAGCTCCTCTTCACTTTCTGCCCATAAGGGTGGTGTCATCTGCATATCTGAGGTTATTGATATTTCTCCCGGCAATCCTGATTCCAGCCTGTGTTTCTTCCAGTCCAGCGTTTCTCATGATGTACTCTGCATAGAAGTTAAATAAGCAGGGTGACAATATACAGCCTTGACGTACTCCTTTTCCTATTTGGAACAAGTCTGTTGTTCCATGTCCAGTTCTAACTGTTGCTTCCTGACCTGCATACAGATTTCTCAAGAGGCAGGTTAGGTGGTCTGGTATTCCTATCTCTTTCAGAATTTCCCACAGTTTATTGTGATCCACACAGTCAAAGGCTTTGGCATAGTCAATAAAGCAGAAATAGATGTTTTTATGGAACTCTCTTGCTTTTTCCATGATCCAGCGGATGTTGGCAATTTGATCTCTGGTTTCTCTGCCTTTTCTAAAACCAGCTTGAACATCAGGGAGTTCACGGTTCACGTATTGCTGAAGCCTGGCTTGGAGAATTTTGAGCATTACTTTACTAGAATGTGAGATGAGTGCAACTGTGTGGTAGTCTGAGCATTCTTTGGCACTGCCTTTGCTAGCCTCTAATGTTCCAAGCCACAGAGCTTTGATATTCCTGAATTCAATTTTAAGTAATATTAATTTTAAGCGCTGTGTTCGCAATATACATGAAGTGAGAGGGAAGGATATGATGAATCAAAATTAATTGCTTATTTCTAAGGTAGTCAGTTCCTTTAGACGCATCTTGTCCACTTATCCTTGCCTCCAATGCAGATTACCCTTTAATCATACAAACTCAACCTCCATTCCCAAATATGTTTTCCCAATGGGAAGATGCTTTTATAAAAGAATGAAACAATATACCTGGTTGACTAAACTATATATAGGCAGATTAAAAGGAAAATTAAGGAGGGAATAGAAAAAGATATCAAATTGGATTAATAGTGATGTGAATCAGTTTTTAATTTATCAAAGTATTTATTAATGATCTGAACAGAAAAACAGAGGAAAAGCAGATAGAAGGAAATGACATTTTGTGGTTACAAAATGCTAATTGCTTTAGGACGCATGATAAAGTAAAAGAAACACTTGCCGTTTTCACCAAGTTTACAGTGTTGAGTATATGTTATGTTATTTTAATGAAAGCATTTCTATGAATACCTGCGATAGTTTCTAGCAGAAAACAGAAAGTTTCTATCAATAAAGATCTAAAAAAATAAATTTTTATTTTTGTCAACTCCCTTTCTGGGAATGTGGAATTAAATAATACATTTCCCTTTAAAATTAAAAAAAAAATTGTTTTTCTGTCCATTTGTTTGCTGGAAGAAAAAAAAATCAAGACTCAACTAGTGATAATTTTTTAATTTCTACTTTTCATCTATTTCTAAGGACACTCCCTTTACAAAAGCTTCTAGTCTTATATACTATGACAGTTAGGTTTAGAGTTCCAAATAAATAAAATAGCCACATTAGAAGGCATACTGATGAATCAAATGACCAACCATATTTATCTGTTCGCATTTGTGGATTCTCTAAAAGGGCTGTCAATAGTTCACACAGTATTGTTAACATTTAGCTCCGTTAACACCTGTCATCATGAATTATGACTCTGATGCTGTCAACAAAGATCCTGATTTTGGACAGACAGTGTTATAACAAACTTGTAAAATGAGCAGAGGTAACATTTATACAGTTGTAAATGTCTACTTTTTATCCACTGCTACTATCCCCTCTTCCGTTGATGTTAAATTCAAAGCCTCATCTTGAGAGGTACTATTGGAAGAGAAAAATGGGCCTCAGATACTAAACAACAACAACAAGAATTTATAAAATGAGATTAAACGTTTTGGATAATTACATTTGTAACTTTCAATTTCTTGATGTTTTATCTCTTCTAGTCTTGGATACATAATTTTTCCTTTGTTTCATCCAAAGAAGTTAATACACATATTTTTTGGTAAGCATTATAAAATGGCATTCCAGTTCAAAGTTGCTTATGATCACATCCACATATGAAGCACAACACGAGTGTATACACTATGCTTCAAAATCCTTTACAATTCTTCACTGTACTTTCTTTTTTTTACTGGTGGTTCCCTTAAATTAAGGCTTTATCAAAGAGAAATCCATAGCATTTTGAGCTGACTTTTTTAGTTCCTGAATTAAGTGCGTTCTTTCCAAAATCAAGTAGTCTTAAATTTAAGACAATTTCTGTTCATCAGTGTCATGACTAAAGTAGTATCTTACTGGAGGTCCAGGTAAATCTTCGTCTCCATCAGCATCTGGAGCAAACGACACAGTAAGATCCACATATTTCTTTTCAGCAGAAGGTTTCACAAGTTTATGCATTCTAAGAAAAATAAGCAAGGACAAATAATTTGGTAAAGTCTGTGAAATGAAAGAGTGATTCAAAGAATCTGATCTTATTTAAATTTACTTTTAAATGTAGTAATTCATCTGCTTTCGTACAATTAAGGAAATGAATGATTTACATCACAATTTTTACCTCTGTTGGTAATGATAAAGAATACAGATCATTTATTAAAAAACATCACCCCCCCCCAAAAAAAAACCTCATAGCAAAAAAAACCAAAATGTAAGCAATGCTTTTAAAAAATGAATATATAGATGGGAAATACAGATTCCTGCTCTTGTGAATGAAGCTTATATTATTAGTGAGGGGAGATGATAATATAGTGACTATTAGTGACAAATGTTATGAGGAAGGGAACAAGTAGAGCAGAATAAAGGGGATTAGGAGTGCTAGTCTGGGAGAGTGGACAGGATATAGTATTAGATGGGGTTCAGAGGGGCCTCTTTAGGAAGTGCAAAGACCAGAGGTGAGAGTCAGATGGCCATCTCAGAAAGAGTTATAAGCAAAGAGAAAAACTAGAGCAAAGGTCTCATGCTGGAGAATGGAATGTTCAAGGAAAAGTAAGGAGTTCATTATAACTGGAATATTGTGAGCAGGACGAAGTATGAAAGGAACTCAGAGGAGTAAGTGGGAACCAGATACTTTAGGGCCTTGCAGACCACTGTAGAGACTGGCTGATTTTGCTTCCTCTCTTCCTTATCTCTGCTCAAATGTCAGTTTATCAAATCAAAATATGACAGGCAGAGGGATTACCATGATTATCCAACATACCAATATACTGTAGCAATTTAACACACCTTTATTCTGCTTTATTTTTCCATAGCACTTACCACCATCTGATATTCATGTCCCTCCTCAAGAAGGGTACGGACTTTGCTTCACTCACTGCTGTAACCCTAATGCTCACAAAAGTACCTGGGATATAGCAGGCACTTTTCGAAAAAATGTGTTGAATAAATGAATGACAATAACAATTGGCTTTTTTTTTTTAATACTTCAGTCTCACCAGTCTAATCCTCAGTGCTTGCACATAAGAGGTGGATCTGCTTTTACTTAGTATATTGATCAAATCAGGTCTCTAAACCCATTAGTTTCAAAGCTGACTCAGAACTATAATAAATTCACAAGAATATTGTAATCTTATAAATCTCACTTGGATGATAGTCTATAGAGCTTGGTACATTCACTGTCTTTATTTCTGTCATTAGATAAGAGTAAATCATGTATTTTTATCTGAACTTCAATAATCTCTATACTTAATTTTCTAGTGTACACCCAACTTATATTTCAATTTCTGAGAATCTCTTGCATACAATGTTTGATACTTACGTTAACTTCAATCTTTTTGCATGACCAGGCATTATAGGAACATAGAGCATTTTGACTCCCTGTACCACCATTGTTGGCTCAATTCCATACTTCTCCTAAAAAGTGAATACCGAAAAGAGAAACAATCAAAGCTCCATCCAAATAGAAAATGGTATGTGACAATCTTTTACAACCAGTAAAAAGAGAGCAAATTTCTGATAAATAATATTTATAAAAACCTCTAAGAGTCAGACATGACTGAACACCAATGAGATCATATATAAAAACTAACAGACTCAAAGCAACTAATGAATAATTGTCTCACTTTGACTGCATTTATGAAATCCAAGAGGGTGAAATCTTCTTTTCCATGTATAGTCCATCTGTCCCAAATTGTAAATGATATTCCATTTCTGTTGTAGAAAAATATTCAGAACAAAAACGTTTACATTTTCTCCCCTTGAGTAATAATAAAAAAACGCCCAGAAACCCACTATTTGTGATTTAACTAGATATTAATGTGTGAGTAAAAAAAAGGAAAATATAACTTAAAATATTCCAAAATCTTACTTCCCCAGTACACTACACAGGTAACTATTTTTATCAGTACTTTGTTATCTTTCCAATGTCTCATTATAAACCAGCATGTCTTAGCAAGAGAGTTCAGTTTCTCAATAGCTGCCTGAGTTTCACTGTGTGGATGTTTCAGTCTCCTATCATTGGACGCTTGGGTTGTTCTAATCTTTGGCTATGATAAACAATGCCAGAATGAACATCCTATACATGTATCATTTGAAATGAGTGAAACCATTTATGCAAGTTTGAAATATGTGCTGTATATGTTTTAATATGGGTTATATTATTTTATATTCTCATCAATAATGTGTGAGAGTAAAGCTTTCTCACACTCTTGCCAAGATGGTAATTTTCAAATTTTTTGCTCTTACCAGTTTAAACTGTAAAAAATGAAAGTCCCAGGGAATTGTTGTGCTTTGTCATACAGCTTTTGGAACTAGATGCTTATTCTCATTATCCATTAGTCAGACACTAGGGGTGGCTTCTAATTCATCCGAGTTAGGCAAATGTAGATTAAACCATAAGAAAGTACAATGCCGAACAGCGTGGCAGATTAATAATGTGCTCACTATACTATGGCTAGTTTAGTCAGCAGTGCTTCATGCCAGATGCATAAGAATGAAACTGGACTCCTATCTTCCACAAAAATTATTGATTATCAGAATGAATCGAACACCTAAAACCATAAAATTCCTAGAAGAAACCTAGGTGGTAAGCTCCTTGACACTAGGTTTTGGTGATTTGACAGCTAGGTTTTAGATTTGACACCAAAGTAAAGGCAACAATATAAAAAATAAACAAGCGGGACTGTGTCAAGCTCAAAATTCCACATAGAAAAAAAAATCAACAAAATGAAAAGGCAACCTACTAAATCATAGAAAATATTTGCAAATAATATATTTGATAAGGATTTAATACACAAAATATATAGCAAACTCAGACAACTCAACAGCAAAAAAAAAAAAAAAAAAAAAAGCATACAATCCAATAACAAAATGGGCAAATGACCTGAACAATTTTCCAGAGCAAACATACAGATGGCCAATAGATAGAAAGCCACATTGAAGTATCATCACACACCTGTTAGGATGGTTATCATCAAAAAAACAAAAGGTAAATGCTGGCAAGGATGTGAAGTAATTCAACCTCTTGTACATTTCTAGAGGGAATGTAAAATGATAGAGCCACTACGGAATGCAGTATTTAGGTTCTTCAAAAACAACAAAAATCGAAATACCATATGATTTAGCAAATCCACTTCTGGGTATTTATCCAAAGAAGATGCCAACACTGACTTGAAAAGGTATCTGTACTGCCATGTTCACTGAAGCATTGTTTATATAATAGCCAAGACATGGAATCAATATAAGTGTCCTTTTTTAGGAATGGATAAAAAATTGTGGTGTCATATACAGTGAAGTATTATTCAGCCGTAAAAAGAATGAAATCCTGCCATTTGCAACAACAGAGATGGACCTTAAAGACATTATACTAAATAAGTCTGACAGAGAAAGATGATACCTTATCACCTTATGGTGTATGTGGAATTTAAAACAATTTCTCTTCCCCAGAAATCTCAATCAACTAACTAGAAAAAAAACAAAAAACTGACAAGCTCACAGAAACAGAGGCAGGTAATGAGGGTGAATGAAATGGAGAAAGGGAATCAAAAGGTACAAACTTCTGGTTGTAAGGTCAGTCATGGATATATATAATGTGCAGCACAGTGACTATAGTTAATAAATAGTATTACATTGCATATTTGAAAATTGCTGGGTGAGTAAATCCTGAATGTTCTTTCTCATCATAAGAAAAATTCTGTAACTATGTTTGATAATGGATGGTGACTGAACTTATTGTGGTAATCATTTCACAACATATACAGGTGTCGAATCATTGTGTTGTACACCTGAAAGTAAATTAATGTTGCAAGTCAATTACATAATTAAAAAAAGAAAAGGAAAAAAATGCTACATGAAGATGGGGTTATGACCTTGTCTTGAAGTGATAGAAAAGATACGTATATGTAGAGAGGAAAAGGAGAGATAAAGCTATTATTTTTCCCTTTTAAAAAGGAAAAAAAAAAACTATTTCATTCTCATTATACAAGAGAAGCAGACCTTCATGCATACCTGATTTCAGTTTTTCTTACTTCAGATGTCTCTGTAAACACTAAGATTGGAATGGCTAAGTTAAGGAAACAATTTTTGTAAGCTTCAAATGGATAGTCACCCGCTACTTTGATCATCTCCAATGCAACCTAGGTAAAAAAAAAGGTGATCTGATTATATAAATAGCCTAAAACTAACTATGGATTTAATTGCACTTATATAATTTTCCTGAATTCTTCTCAAGCAATTCTGTGTAGAGTATAAAAGTAGTTATTAGACTAGAGCAATAAAGATTTCTGTAAGTCTAAGTAATCTGACCATATAATCTTCCTACTTTGAAAGCAGACACCAGCACTCAAGAAATACGGCTGTCTGAAATCATCTGAACAATAAATACATAGCTTCCACGAGTGAAGTGAAGTGAAGTGAAGTCGCTCAGTCGTGTCCGACTCTTTGCGACCCCATGGACTGTAGCCTACTAGGCTCTTCTGTCCATGGGATTTTCCAGGCAATAGTCCTGGAAGGATTGCCATTTCCTTCTCCAAGGGATCTTCCCAACCCAGGGATCGAACCCTGGTCTCCTGCATTGTACACAGACGCTTTACCATCTGAGCCACCAGGGAAGTCAGCTTCTACGAGTAACACTACAGTATAGTATAACTACAGTGGTCCTAAAGATTCTAAATTGTTAAGGAGTTGTTAAGGAAAGACTAAATCGAAAGAAACCCAAATCACTATTGAGAACAGCATTTTTTTAAGGCAAAGAACTAAAATCTAATATTATCAAAGTGCAAAGTCTAGGATAGTTCATTTTATTCAAGAAAAATAAAGCACATGGATTGTATGGAGGATACAAAGGATTAAGAGGATTACTGCTTATAAGAAAAATTATACTCTAACTCAGTGGAGCTTATTTTAAAATGTTTGCATTATCTGTAAAAGTTCAAAATACAACATTACTGTATTTTCAGAAATACCTTACAATTTTAAATTATAAGATCAATAAGTATCCTTCCTTCTCTAAGATCTCCGAGTGGTATAATAGGGGTGGTATAATAGGGAAGACAGGAAAGAAGCAATGATATAGCAACATTTTCACAGAATAATAATCTCACCAAGCCAGAAACTGCAGCAGTAGATGTTGCTATAGCAGGTATAATTCTACCTGCTATGCGCTTTGTTTTCAAACGGTCAGCGGGTTCAATACTATACATTTTGGCACGAAGATTTGATGCAGCTGTGATGAAATCTATGTGCCCATTACGATCATCATCTTTTTCAAATGAAAGCACTGCCATCTGAAGGTCATCTGATGATAACCAGAAAAACAAAGTTTGCTAGTAAGTAATAAAGGCTTTACTAAGTAAAAAGCAATGTGGGCTCACTACTGTTGAAGAATCTTTTCTGTGTTTTGTTTAGCTTTGTAAGTAACTGAAAAATACCAAAAAAGAAAAAAAGAAAAAAGAAAGAAAAGTCAGAGAACTTAAATTATAGAAGGACATGAAAATGATGGCTTTAATACCACTAAATTAGAGAAATTTTGATATTAAAAAACTTTTCTAAAAAATATAAAGTTGCGGCAGATTCATGTCCATGTATGATGAAACCAATACAATACTGTATAGTATATTAGCCTCCAAAAAAATAAAGTGAAAAAAAAAAAAAAAAGCCATGTACATTTACTATTAAGCAGTTTACAATAAAAAAGTCAACATTGGGTACTGTTCAAAAACCAATTCCCTAAGTAATACTCTGAAATATTTTACCTCTGATAACTAAGAATAGAGTCAACTGGTCAAATCAAAACAAGTATTTTGGGGTAAGTTTTTTAGATTAATTTGTGGTTCCCCAAATCATTCTGCAGACAGCTGTAGCTTGATCTGTGATGAAATAAAAAGTTAAGAAATAGTAATGTTTTTTCTAGAATTCTAATTATTAAGTTAGGATATCAACTGTTTACTTGCAAAATAAATAGTTGGCTATAAATCACACAGTTGTGTCCAACTCTTTGCGACCCCATGAACTGTAGCTCGCAGACTCTGTCCATGGGATTCTTCAGACAAGAACACTGAAGTGGGTTGCCATTCTCTTCTCCAGGGTAACTTCCCAACATCAGGGATTGAACCTGGGTCTCCTGCATTGCAGGGAGATTCTTTTACTGTCTGAGCCCATCAGGGATGCCCTAAATAGTTGGCTAATCTAGGCTTTTCTTGAGTTTTACTGGTCTTTACGTAAAATCCCCAAAGTTTGGAAACTGCTGATTTATGTAATTAAAGGATGCTGAGGAGGTCTCAAAACATAAGCTAGTACAGATCTGTTTTTCAGTAATTAAAATTCAGTTTTCTATATTTAAGATCATTTAGTAAGGGTGTACAAAGGTCAGATTTATATTACCTGTGTATAATTATGGAAGCCAAGCAGAAATCTGTCTATAATTTTTTTAATCCTAAAGTGATTTAACTGGGTCTCAGGTTTAGTCCAGCTTCCCCGATATCTTAGCTGGTAAAGCATCTGCCTGCATTGCAGGACAGCTGGGTCCGATCCCTGGGTTAGAACATCCCCTGCAGGAGGGCATGGCAAACCACTCCAGTATTCTTGCCTGGAGAATCCCCATGGACAGAGGAGCATGGTGGGCTGCAGTCCATGGAACTGCCAAGAGCTGGACATGACTGAGCAACTAAGCACGCATGCACACACACAGGGTTAGTCTCCACAAGGACTCCATTTTTCATTCATTATGCTAGCGGTAAGTTATAAAGCAATGACATGACAGAATCTCAAGGATTTAAAGAATCAGAACAACAAAAACAAAGCAGACTTACATATCAGCCTTTAAGGATAAGGAAATGGTAGAGAAAACTGGTAAATTTAATTATAGTTCAAGATGAATAGTGACTTTCATATGATCATGAAATCAAGTAATATTATTATTTCTGATTTAATTTCACAACCTTCTGAGTGTAGAGTTTAGTGAAAATAAAATATTTTTAGCTCAAAATAGTTTTATAAGGATTTCCCCTTACTTGTGGTAGCTTCATTAGATGAAATAGCCTTTTCTAGTTGGAAAATAGCATTCCTCTCATCTTCACTGCTCACAGGAACATGATCCGGTTTCCTTGCAGTTTCATCTGTTTGAACAACCTTTAAAGATATGTATACGTATTCATTAATGATATCACCTCTTACACATAAGCTTAATTAACATATCTGCTTTTATCAAACAAGTCATAAAGAGGAAACATTCTATCTAGTTTACTTAGGTTATTAACCATTATGGTCCAAAGTATTTTATACCTTATATTGGTAAATAATATTATTTATATATTTATTATCTACTGCCTCACACTGACATAAACTCTATGAGAACAGGAGTTTTTATCTGAGAGAATCTCAATATATCTAAAATAAACCTCCCTAAGTTAAAAATACTTACTGAATACTTTATAAGATCTGAGTTCATAGAAATTTCTTTTAAAATTCCACACTAAAATATATTATTAATCAATAGCTTGCAATTCTGAAAAATCAACTTCAAAACAAATTACATATCTCTAACTAGTGCAAATTTCTTTTGTGTCTCAAAGAAATTGAAGAAATCCACAAATCATACAATATGGGCGTGTAAAATATTTATTGAATGCTGACATGAAGTTCTATCTCAAAGAACATGTGTTCCTTCTTACAGCTGCATGCTTAGGACAGCACATAAAAGTAATTTATCTTTAAGAAATTACTTATTAAACACAAGGTCAGAGAAGTTCAGATCAGCTCAGTTCAGTCGCTCAATCATGTCTGACTCTTTATGATCCCATAGACTGCAGAAGGCCAGGCCTCCCCGAGGCCTACTCAAACTCATGTCAATCAAGTTCGTGATGCCATCCAACCATCTCAACCTCTGTAGTCCCCTTTTCCTGCTGCCTTCAATCTTTCTCAGCATCAGGGTCTTTCCCAATCAGTCAGTTTTTCACATCAGGTGGCCAAAGTATTGGAGTTTCAGCATCAGTCCTTCCAATGAATACTCAGGACTGATTTCCTTTAGGATTGACAGGCTGGATCTTCCTGCAGTCCAAAGGACTCTCAAGAGTCTTCTCCAATACCACAGTTCAAAAGCTTCAAGTCTTTAGCGCTCAGCTTTCTTTATAGTCCAACTCTCACATTCATACGTGAGTACTGGAAAATCCATAGCTTGATTAGACGGACCTTTGTTGGCAAAGTAATGTCTCTGCTTTTTAATATGCTGTCTAGGTTGGCCACAACTTTTCTTCCAAGAAGCAAGCGTCTTTTAATTTCATGGCTGCAGTCACCACCTGCAGTGATTTTGGAGCCCCCCAAAATAAACTCTTGTCATTGTTTCCATTATTTCCCCATCTACTTGCCATGAAGTGATGGGACCGGATGCCA
Source organism: Oreotragus oreotragus (assembly GCA_006410675.1). Classification (NCBI taxonomy): domain Eukaryota; kingdom Metazoa; phylum Chordata; class Mammalia; order Artiodactyla; family Bovidae; genus Oreotragus; species Oreotragus oreotragus. The sequence continues at coordinate 336,575 of SJYX01024891.1, forward strand.
TGATCTTACTTTTCTGAATGTTGAGCTTTAAGCCAACTTTTTCACTCTTCTCTTTCATCAAGTGGTTCTTTAGTTCTTTGCTTTCCACCATAAGGGTGGTGTCATCTGCATATCTGAGGTTATGATATTTCTCCTGGCAATCTTGATTCCAGCTTGTGCTTCATCAAGCCCATGTTTCTCATGATGTACTCTGCATATAAGTTAAATAAGCAGGGTGACAATATACAGCCTTTACGTACTCCTTTCCCGATTTGGAACCAGTCTGTTGTTCCATGTATAGTTCGAACTGTTGCTTCTTGACCTGCATACGTTTCTCAGGAGGCAGGTCAAGTGGTCTAGTATTTCCATCTCTCTAAGACTTTTCCACAGTTTGTTGTGATCCACACAGTCAAGGCTTTGGCATAGCCAATAAAACAAAAGTAGATGTTTTTCTGGAACTGTCTTGCTTTTTCGATGATTCAGCAGATGTTGGTAATCTGATATTCTCAAACCAAGAAACTAGTTCCATCATTACTAAAATACTTCTTTTTTAAAAAAACACATCCAACTCACATTTTACATATTACATATTATTATAAGTATTTGGGGACTTTCCTGGTGGCTCAGATGGTAAAGCATCTCTCTACAATACGGGAGACCAGGGTTCGATCCCTGGGTTGGGAAGATCCCCTGGAGAAGGAAATGGCAATCGACTCCAGGATTATTGCCTGGAAAATCCCATGGATGGAGGAGCCTGGTGGGCTGCAGACCCATAATTCAAAAGGAGTCAAGGAAGTAGTAATTTTTATTTGCCAGAATGTGCAGTTGGTATTTTTGTCTTTGGCCATCTGTTAACTAGGAGTGCCAGACCCTGAAGCTTTGGGGAAGCGGATTCAAGGAGTTTTAAGCTAATTAGTCCCGTTAAAATTGTGGCTTATTTGCTCAGGATAATATATTACCCCTCAACTTCAATACCGGGGAAGGCAACGGCATCCCACCCCAGTACTCTTGCCTGGAAAATCCAATGGACGGAGTAGCCTGGTGGGCTGCAGTCCATGGGGTCGCTAACAGTCGGGCAGACTGAGCGACTTCACTTTCACTTTTCTCTTTCATGCATTGGAGAAGGAAATGGCAACCCACTGCGGTATTCTTCCCTGGAGAATCCCAGGGATGGGGGAGCCTGGTGGGCTGCCGTCTATGGGATCACACAGAGTCGGACACGACTGAAGTGACTTAGCAGCAGCAGCAACTTCAATACAGAAAGAAGCAATTCAAGCTAGAAAACACTGAAGAGCAGTAAAGACCTGCAAAGTTATTGATGCATATTTCCTTGGTGGCTGTCTAGTAGTTTTGTGCATTAAAACATGGGCTAGGAATGTTTATAAAGGAATTTTGTTTATCCTTTCTGTACTTTTGTGACTACAAGTCATGAATATCTCATTCAGAAAGTCCATTTACTTGTACAAAATGAACTACCTACAAGTTTCCTTTTCTCTGAAATAAAAATGCAGAGTGGAAGACTGCAAAAGCATTTCCGACTTGAATTTTGCATGGAGGCAGTCATTACTCCACATTTTCCAGTATAGTTAAAGGATAAGGGGAACAGAGTTCTGTTTATTGTTAAGGGTTTATAGTTTATTGTTACCGTTAACGGTTTTGTGGTTTATGTATTTTTTTTAGAGTGCATACAAAAAGGGGCATGATGAACTGAAAAAAATATTTAGTATTTCAGACTTTCCTATTTACCCCTGTCTCTTATACACATCTAGATGTGTATAAGAGACAGAAATAAACCTCCCTAAGTTAAAAATACTTACTGAATACTTTATAAGATCTGAGTTCATAGAAATTTCTTTTAAAATTCCACACTAAAATATATTATTAATCAATAGCTTGCAATTCTGAAAAATCAACTTCAAAACAAATTACATATCTCTAACTAGTGCAAATTTCTTTTGTGTCTCAAAGAAATTGAAGAAATCCACAAATCATACAATATGGGCGTGTAAAATATTTATTGAATGCTGACATGAAGTTCTATCTCAAAGAACATGTGTTCCTTCTTACAGCTGCATGCTTAGGACAGCACATAAAAGTAATTTATCTTTAAGAAATTACTTATTAAACACAAGGTCAGAGAAGTTCAGATCAGCTCAGTTCAGTCGCTCAATCATGTCTGACTCTTTATGATCCCATAGACTGCAGAAGGCCAGGCCTCCCCGAGGCCTACTCAAACTCATGTCAATCAAGTTCGTGATGCCATCCAACCATCTCAACCTCTGTAGTCCCCTTTTCCTGCTGCCTTCAATCTTTCTCAGCATCAGGGTCTTTTCCAATCAGTCAGTTTTTCACATCAGGTGGCCAAAGTATTGGAGTTTCAGCATCAGTCCTTCCAATGAATACTCAGGACTGATTTCCTTTAGGATTGACAGGCTGGATCTTCCTGCAGTCCAAAGGACTCTCAAGAGTCTTCTCCAATACCACAGTTCAAAAGCTTCAAGTCTTTAGCGCTCAGCTTTCTTTATAGTCCAACTCTCACATTCATACGTGAGTACTGGAAAATCCATAGCTTGATTAGACGGACCTTTGTTGGCAAAGTAATGTCTCTGCTTTTTAATATGCTGTCTAGGTTGGCCACAACTTTTCTTCCAAGAAGCAAGCGTCTTTTAATTTCATGGCTGCAGTCACCACCTGCAGTGATTTTGGAGCCCCCCAAAATAAACTCTTGTCATTGTTTCCATTATTTCCCCATCTACTTGCCATGAAGTGATGGGACCGGATGCCATGATCTTACTTTTCTGAATGTTGAGCTTTAAGCCAACTTTTTCACTCTTCTCTTTCATCAAGTGGTTCTTTAGTTCTTTGCTTTCCACCATAAGGGTGGTGTCATCTGCATATCTGAGGTTATGATATTTCTCCTGGCAATCTTGATTCCAGCTTGTGCTTCATCAAGCCCATGTTTCTCATGATGTACTCTGCATATAAGTTAAATAAGCAGGGTGACAATATACAGCCTTTACGTACTCCTTTCCCGATTTGGAACCAGTCTGTTGTTCCATGTATAGTTCGAACTGTTGCTTCTTGACCTGCATACGTTTCTCAGGAGGCAGGTCAAGTGGTCTAGTATTTCCATCTCTCTAAGACTTTTCCACAGTTTGTTGTGATCCACACAGTCAAGGCTTTGGCATAGCCAATAAAACAAAAGTAGATGTTTTTCTGGAACTGTCTTGCTTTTTCGATGATTCAGCAGATGTTGGTAATCTGATATTCTCAAACCAAGAAACTAGTTCCATCATTACTAAAATACTTCTTTTTTAAAAAAACACATCCAACTCACATTTTACATATTACATATTATTATAAGTATTTGGGGACTTTCCTGGTGGCTCAGATGGTAAAGCATCTCTCTACAATACGGGAGACCAGGGTTCGATCCCTGGGTTGGGAAGATCCCCTGGAGAAGGAAATGGCAATCGACTCCAGGATTATTGCCTGGAAAATCCCATGGATGGAGGAGCCTGGTGGGCTGCAGACCCATAATTCAAAAGGAGTCAAGGAAGTAGTAATTTTTATTTGCCAGAATGTGCAGTTGGTATTTTTGTCTTTGGCCATCTGTTAACTAGGAGTGCCAGACCCTGAAGCTTTGGGGAAGCGGATTCAAGGAGTTTTAAGCTAATTAGTCCCGTTAAAATTGTGGCTTATTTGCTCAGGATAATATATTACCCCTCAACTTCAATACCGGGGAAGGCAACGGCATCCCACCCCAGTACTCTTGCCTGGAAAATCCAATGGACGGAGTAGCCTGGTGGGCTGCAGTCCATGGGGTCGCTAACAGTCGGGCAGACTGAGCGACTTCACTTTCACTTTTCTCTTTCATGCATTGGAGAAGGAAATGGCAACCCACTGCGGTATTCTTCCCTGGAGAATCCCAGGGATGGGGGAGCCTGGTGGGCTGCCGTCTATGGGATCACACAGAGTCGGACACGACTGAAGTGACTTAGCAGCAGCAGCAACTTCAATACAGAAAGAAGCAATTCAAGCTAGAAAACACTGAAGAGCAGTAAAGACCTGCAAAGTTATTGATGCATATTTCCTTGGTGGCTGTCTAGTAGTTTTGTGCATTAAAACATGGGCTAGGAATGTTTATAAAGGAATTTTGTTTATCCTTTCTGTACTTTTGTGACTACAAGTCATGAATATCTCATTCAGAAAGTCCATTTACTTGTACAAAATGAACTACCTACAAGTTTCCTTTTCTCTGAAATAAAAATGCAGAGTGGAAGACTGCAAAAGCATTTCCGACTTGAATTTTGCATGGAGGCAGTCATTACTCCACATTTTCCAGTATAGTTAAAGGATAAGGGGAACAGAGTTCTGTTTATTGTTAAGGGTTTATAGTTTATTGTTACCGTTAACGGTTTTGTGGTTTATGTATTTTTTTTAGAGTGCATACAAAAAGGGGCATGATGAACTGAAAAAAATATTTAGTATTTCAGACTTTCCTATTTACCCTGCGTACATTTCATGTTCCACCTTAATTAATACTCCCTGTCTCTCTCTCCTTCCAACATATTTGCCTGGCAAAATTCCAACCCTTACTAAAATCCTATTCCCAGCTATTCTACAATAGCATCCAAGCAGCTAAACTGCCTTTTCCCCAGACTCATTTGGTGGAATACATTAGTGGAATTAACATTAAGTTGATTCTAAGTATTGTCTCAAAATTATACAACATTTTCTAATTTCTCACTTAGCCCATGGCAATTATTCATATCTTTCTTTTTTTTTTTGCTCTGCTCAAACATCCTCCATCTTTTCCCCATCACTCAGAGCTATTAATGTTTTCTTTTCTTCAATTAAGAAAACAACAATCTTTTTTTTCCCCTCTCATACTCAGAGCAATTCCTTATAATTCCTATCAGGGCTACAGCAAAATATACACAAAATTCAACCTCTTAAAACTTCCCTTACTTCATTCAAATCACCATCATCTCTTGCCTATAATATCCTAATAACTTATTTTGCTTCCTCTCTCATGTCCCATATAATCCTTCTTAACACAACTGCCAAGGTCCTCCTTTTAAATATGTCAGATTGTACCCTGTGTTTTAAATCTTCAACTGCCTTATTCCATAATAAAACATAAAGTACTTATCATAACCCTCACCATCTCTGCAATCTCACTGTCTACCATTCTTCTACCACAGTCTCCTCAAGAAAAATTCTCTCGTCTTCTTGCTCTGCTGTTTGCACTGCTTTTTCACCAGATAATAGCATGGCTCACTCCTCATTTCCTTCAGGCTTCTGTTCAGACATAACCATATCAGAGAAGCTGTCTTCTTTTAGCTCACATAAAATGTCACCAGCTACATCATCTTTGTTTCCCCTGCTTTGCCTTTTCTTATTAGCTCTTCTGCCCATAATGCAATATTAATTAATTATTGGCACTTCTATCTTTGGTCCCTTAGAATATAACTCCTATAAGAACAAGAATTTTGTTCATTATGGGCTTTTCCAGGTTTAGAAAGAAACCTGACACAAGAAGTAGTTCAATGACTATTTGCTGAATGAATGAACTTGTACACGTACCTTGTCAGATGGTTTGAATTCCTGAATCTTTACTTCAGATAGAATATTCAACAGGATATCTGCTGATAAGTCCTGATTTTTAAAACAGTAATTTTTATCACCATATTCTTAAAATTCTGAATTCTAAAGCTAAATACAACCAAAAAACGGTACTTTAACATGCTAAAATATTTGAGTAATTTATAACTGTTTAGACCACATCTGTTTGTGACATTTACTTTTATTTCTATAGAAATATCATCCATAACGGCTGGGAGGTGGGGGTGGTGCATGTAAAAAAGTACTTAATAGTCAACATATTAGTTGACCAAAATCTTGGTCTTTCCACAAATTCTTAAAAAGTTAGTTTTAGGACTGCTTGTGAGTATCACACAGAGTGCCCTGAGATCAGGAACTATCTCCTCAATGTTTTACAAAGTTCCCTGCAGAAAGTTTTATTCAATATACGCTGACTCAATAAATAAATGAATAAATAAGTAAATGGAATTCATATCTTCAGAAGCTGGAAAATATTTACATGGTTCAAGATAAACTTAGATGAATTTAAAGCTGTTAAGAATCTGCTTAGGAAAAACTGAGACATAGTGCTTTTGAGGTCACCTACAACTCTTATCACAAATTACCACTTTTTTCACAAGAAGAATAACTAACTGGATACCACTATCTTTACCAGACATTTATGGTATATTTTACTGTGTTTTAACCCCAAAAGGGATTAATCTACATTTTTATGTAGATTCAAAAGAGCCAGTGCTAGTTATGAATCTGGCTGATGTTCTCCCATTCAGCCTAGTACCTGTAAGTATAACCATTTATTTAGCTCTATTATGCATTTGAGGATGAAGATTCACTATTGCAGACCTCCCTTTCAAATAAATCCTTTATATATTAGTCAATGAAGACAATGTCTAAGAAAAAATGTATAAATGATAAGAGTTAAGAAATGTTAATATGGGAGAGCATTTTCAGGTCTCCTGAGATTTACAGGTTAATTTCACAAAATAAGCCAAACAAATGTTAAAAAAGAGAACCACTAAGGAATATTTAAAATTTGTTATGATGTAGGTCACTTTGGGTTTTCAAAGTAATTATAATAGTCAAAGTTTGTAGGTCACAAATATTTTTAAAAAAAAGATAAGATTTCTCTTACAAATATTTGTTTCACTACATAAATTCAGAAAGAAAAATTCTACTTTCTTTTACTTAATAATGCTGCAATGAGTTGTTTAGCTTCTGCTATATTAGAAAGGGCAACACTACAACAAAATTAAAAGTTTATAACAAAGAATGATTCCTATAAAACACGTTCTGATGATGCAATTAAACTAGGTCTTCTAATTCTAATTTCTATCTGTTAGGGTTTGAAGAATATCTTACCTCTTCTGTAAACGGAATGCAATAGATTGCAGCATATAATTTTGCAGTATTTAGAAGAAAACTGAAGTGCCTTTGAAATTAAAAAAAATAAAGTGTGAGTGTACAATTTCAAAGACGTTTGATTCATCAGAAACTATAGCCTTTAAAATGTTGAAGACAAGTAATGTTCAGGATTATTATTTTAATTAAGCAATGAAATTCTGGTCTAGACCAAGGCATTGCCAAAGCTATAAAAAAGAAAACAACAGATGTTTATTTTCATAAGGACTATTATTCAGGTAGTGATCAAGACTACTCTGGGGAGAGAAGTGGCCAGAAGTAGAAAATTAAAGTATTGAAAGAAAATTCATTTTAATTCATAAGAAAACATTGCAAATTTGGTTTTAAAAGGTGTATAATAAGATCAAACTAAGCAAATGAGTGTTTAAAAACAAAAACGTCAAGTTTTACAGAAGCAGCAGTAGGATAAGGTGACTAGAATAAGCTCCAGAGAAAAAAAACAAAGCACAGAGTTACTTGTTGAAAGTGCTTAATTAAGCTAAGTGCTTAATTAAAATGTGTACATAACAGTGAGTGTGTGTGTTTATAAATGTGTATCTAATACAGACAGGATATACAGGTATTTACTCAAAGATCAACTCCTTTGAAAATTAATCTGAGAATATTTAGGGAGTTATTTAGTAATAATCATTCTCCCCCATATAATCAAAGTTTCTTATATACTGAGTTCATTAAATAGGAGAACATTTGTTTTCATTTTACATTTTCTATGAATAAAGTCAAAGAGATGACATTTTGGTTGCACTTTAGAAAAGATAAAAATAATGAAGTTATTTTCCATGTAAATAAACAGATTTATCTATGTGGGGAGAGAAGAATTGGGGCTTGCTTTCTTGGCCAAAATGCTATGATAATTCTTCGATTAAGATGGATGCAATATTTTAACATTAAAATGTTTGAAGTTTTTACCCTGCAATGTAAACCTAAACAATTGAGGTTTACAATGAAGGATATATATAAAACTGGATATATATACTTACAACGGTTCATTTAGATCAAATTTTAATGGAGAAGGGGGTCTCTTCGGTGACTGCCAAAACAAACCTAACAAAATGAAAAAATATATTATTTTCAATTTCAGCAGTCAATAATAAACCACATTAAACTTTCTTCTCAATACTTACTGCCATCTTTTAGTCGTGTGTCCAGAGGGAAACAGTGAAGCAGCTGAAGAGCCTAAAGAAAAAAACTGAATTAAAAATAATCACTACTCATTATTAACTGAAGTAAAAAAAAAAAAAGATATACAGTAAAGTCTCCCAATCATCCTGTACATTATTTGTCCATTCTCCTGTCACTGACCCTGACTCTCACTTGGAATAACCTCTTGCTATTTTTTAATCAACATTTACATATATATTTTTTTCCATCTATGACAAACATGAATATAGATTATTTTATCCCTTTTACACAAATGGTGGCATACTTTACATCTCATTCTGCCCCTTTTGGAGAAGGCAATGGCAATCCACTCCAGTATTCTTGCCTGGATAATCCTGTGGACACAAGAGCCTGGTGGGCTACTGTCCACGGGATTGCAAAGAGTCAGATATGACTGAGCAACTGAACAGCAAACTGCTCCTTTTGAAGAGCTAATTCTTAAACAAACCAACCAAAAAATGCAGTAAAAATACATAATATTTTTTATTTTGAAATGATATGATGTTTGAGATTTGCTTCAAAACCATCTGGGGGAGGGTATACTAGGAGGGATATACATGAAACAGGATTTCTATGAGTTCTGTGATTCTATGCATGCATGCCCAGTCATGTCTGACTCTTTGTTTCCATGGACTGTATGTAACCTGCCAAGCTCCTCTGTTCATGGGATTTTACAGGCAAGAATACTGGAGTGGGTTGCCATTTCTTCCTCCAGGGGATCTTCCCAACCCAGGAATAGAACTTACATCTCCTGAGTCTCCTGCATTGGTAGGCAGATTCTTTACCACTGAGTCACCTGGGGTTCTATGTGTTGGTAATTGTTAAACCTAGGTGAAGAATATACGAGGACTTCATGGAGATTCACTACATGCTACTTCCTCTATTATTTCTGTGGTTGAATTTTTCCATAATAAAAAAAGTTAAAAAACCCACAGACGATAAAGACAAAAAAAAAAAAAGAGTTCTTTAGATTTTGAAACACGAGGTCACTGATAGTCATGGTAAGAATAATTTCAATGGCCGTAGGGAGAGAAGACACATATTGGGTAGAGATATGGCAACAGTGAGTACAGATCACTTTTCCAATAAGCAGAGCAAAAAAAGGAAGTGAAAAGTAGGGTTAAGTATAATTAAAAAAATGTTTTAAAACAGATGAACTTATTTTATATTTCAATAGGTAAGAGCCTAAAAAGAGGGAGAGATGAAAGACAGTGATGGACACATTTCAGGAACTGTATGTAACTGGAGAAAGAATAACATCTAACATTTCACTAAATATTCACGGGCATTTATTTATGGGCCAGGTTCTATACTAAATACTTTGCATGTATTAACTCACTTAATCCTCACCACTATACTATGAGTCAGGTACCAATTTATAACTCCCTTTTTACAATGAGGAAACAGACAAAATGTGATTGTTAGATTTAGATGGAGAAGGCAAAATTCCAAGAAATTTCTGATGGAATCTCTATTCTCTCGATCTCGTTTTAGTTTGAACAAAAAATTTCTTATAAGACTGATTAAATGTATTCCTTCTCTAGAAGGAATCTGTATTTTAAAACCCATTTTGTACACAGAAAGACAAGAATTACTTAAACGCACAACTGACAACTCGACGAGTGGAGTTGAAACACATTCTACCTAGTGACTCAGGTGGTAAAGAATCTGCCTGCAATGCAGGAGACTACGGTTTGATCCCTGGGTCGGGAAGATCTCCTGGAAAAGGGTATGGTACCCACTCCAATATTCTTGCCTGGAGAATTCCATGGACAGAGGAGTCTACAAGCTACAGTCTATGGAATTACAAAGAGCTGGAACGACTTAGCGACTAACACTTTCACGCCCGAATCAGCAACATTCAGAAAGAAATTGGTTGTGTGTCCATCACTTGCTCTCAGTTAACTTATTCATTTTTGAAAAGATTCCAAAAAGAAAGAGTAGACATTTCAGGTCAATGAAATGAATGTCATAATAATTAAATGGGTCAAGTTTAGACTTTTTCTAAATGTTTTACAGTATACACATACCTTATGGTTAAAATATTTTTCAAATTTTAATCTTGCTAATTCTACACACTGGGACCAATTTCTAGGTCTTCTGCTAAGTAACTTAATCACTTGAAAACAGCCTTCTAAACTGTGTCCAGTTTGTATCTTCTAGAATGAGGAAAAAACAAACACATGTCCAATTAATCACACAAACATACACATGCATTTCCCAGGAATTGTTAGGTAACTTTTGAAGTGCTAGCTCATGTGCCTTAATTTATTATTTTCATATCAAGCTCCCTGTCTCTGTCTTTCTCCTTTCCCTCTCTCTTTTTTGGAGGGGGAATAGTTAAAGATCACATGTAAAATTTTAACTCTCAGACTGTTTCTTATCTCACAAGTCATCATCATGTCTGGCTAGCTGCAAGTTAATACTATAAATGTACTTATTATAAGAAGTGCTATGAATAATATTTTACATTAAAAAGTTGACCTTTTTAGTGCAGAATTGAAGGAAAGAAAGAAAGCAGCTTTGAAGCTGTCCTCACCATGAAGACTAATAAAATCTGAAACCTCGGCCTATTTCTGAAATTTTCGCTAGAACTTACCTCAGTTTTTTCGAAAGAGCTTAACAATCTTGTAGCTTTCTCATCGTTATTATCACACCCTTATTAGGCTGAACCATATGAACTGCTGTTCTGTGAGTCAAACATGGTAAAATAGTGGCAATTCCATATAGTTTGACCAAACTAAAAAAAGAAGGGTTGTGACCTTCTAACTTCAATTCAGTCAGTTCAGTTCAGTTGCTCAGTCGTGTCCGACTCTTTTCGACCCCATGAATCGCAGCACGCTAGGCCTCCTTGTTCATCACCATCTCCCGGAGTTCATTCAGACTCACATCCATCGAGTCCGTGATGCCATCCAGACACCTCATCCTCCGTCGTCCCCTTCTCCTCCCGCCCCCGATCCCTCCCAGCATCAGAGTCTTTTCCAATGAGTCAACTCTTCTCATGAGATGGCCAAAGTACTGGAGTCTCAGCTTTAGCATCATTCCTTCTAAAGAAATCCCAGGGTTGATCTCCTTCAGAATGGACTGGTTGGATCTCCTTGCAGTCCAAGGGACTCTCAAGAGTCTTCTCCAGCACCACAGTTCAAAAGTATCAATTCTTCCACGCTCAGCCTTCTTCACAGTCCAACTCTCACATCCATACATGACCACAGGAAAAACCATAGCCTTGACTAGATGGACCTTAGTTGGCAAAGTAATGTCTCTGCTTTTGAATATGCTATCTAGGTTGGTCATAACTTTTCTTCCAAGGAGTACGTGTTTTTTAATTTCATGGCTGCAGTTACCATCTGCAGTGATTTTGGAGCTCCAAAAATAAAGTCTGATACTGCTTCCACTGTTTCCCCATCTATTTCCCACGAAGTGATAGGACCGGATGCCATGATCTTCGTTTTATGAATGTTGAGCTTTAAGCCAACTTTTTCGCTCTCCTCTTTCACTTTCATCAAGAGGCTTTTTAGCTCCTCTCCACTTTCTGCCATAAGGGTGGTGTCATCTGCATATCTGAGGTTATTGATATTTCTCCTGGCAATCTTGATTCCAGCTTGTTTCTTCCAGTTCAGCGTTTCTCAAGATGTATTCTGCATATAAGTTAAATAAGCAGGGTGACAATATACCTCCTTGACGTACTCCTTTTCCTATTTGGAATCAGTCTGTTGTTTCATGTCCACTTCTAACTGTTGCTTCCTGACCTGCATATAGGTTTCTAAAGAGGCAGGTTAGTTGGTCTGGTATTCCCATCTCTTTCAGAATTTTCCACAGTTTATTGTGATCCACAAAGCCAAAGGCTTTGGCATAGTCAATAAAGCAGAAATAGATGTTTTTCTGGAACTCTCTTGTNATGACCACAGGAAAAACCATAGCCTTGACTAGATGGACCTTAGTTGGCAAAGTAATGTCTCTGCTTTTGAATATGCTATCTAGGTTGGTCATAACTTTTCTTCCAAGGAGTACGTGTTTTTTAATTTCATGGCTGCAGTTACCATCTGCAGTGATTTTGGAGCTCCAAAAATAAAGTCTGATACTGCTTCCACTGTTTCCCCATCTATTTCCCACGAAGTGATAGGACCGGATGCCATGATCTTCGTTTTATGAATGTTGAGCTTTAAGCCAACTTTTTCGCTCTCCTCTTTCACTTTCATCAAGAGGCTTTTTAGCTCCTCTCCACTTTCTGCCATAAGGGTGGTGTCATCTGCATATCTGAGGTTATTGATATTTCTCCTGGCAATCTTGATTCCAGCTTGTTTCTTCCAGTTCAGCGTTTCTCAAGATGTATTCTGCATATAAGTTAAATAAGCAGGGTGACAATATACAGCCTTGACGTACTCCTTTTCCTATTTGGAATCAGTCTGTTGTTTCATGTCCACTTCTAACTGTTGCTTCCTGACCTGCATATAGGTTTCTAAAGAGGCAGGTTAGTTGGTCTGGTATTCCCATCTCTTTCAGAATTTTCCACAGTTTATTGTGATCCACAAAGCCAAAGGCTTTGGCATAGTCAATAAAGCAGAAATAGATGTTTTTCTGGAACTCTCTTGTTTTTTCCATGATCCAGCGGATGTTGGCAATTTGATCTCTGGTTCCTCTGACTTCAAGATTCCTCAAATACTTACTATGTAAATAATAATGCATAACTGTTTAAGAACATGAAATAAATGATTTATAGGCAACTTGAAAGTAAGATTACAATGACAAAATGTTGGGGCTAGCAGATACCGGAATGGATAAACAACAAGGTCCTCCTGTACAAAACAGGGAACTACATTCAATACCCTGTGATAAACCATAATGGAAAAGAATATGAAAAACAATGTGTGTGTGTATATTTGTATATACAGAAAATGGAAGCATCTTACTATACTGCAAAAATTAACACTATACTGTAAATTAACTATACTTCAAAATAAAGTGTATTGATTTTTACCTGTAAGACTTCTTCTGCAGATGGATATGTTTGCCAAAATTTGTTAAACAATGAAGGCTTGTAGGAAAAGGAACTTTCAAACTATAACAGAAAAGAGGAAAAAAATATTATAAATAGGAGTCTGTTTAAAAGACAGAAATACCATCTTTTCTACTTCAGGGAAAAATTTCTTATACAATATCTTTATTACCTTATCTCTTGCCCATTGTATAGTGTGTTCAATAGCAGCTGGAAAGGATTTTAGGGTACAAAATGGTATTTCTTCTTCTGGGGGATCCCGCTAATTTATAAAATATGACAACAGTTAGCAGCAATGACAATTTTTAATAGAAAAATAAAATTAAAAAATGAAATAAATCCAACTTTTAAATAATCTTTTTCCTAGGCATTAAGAGGAAACATTGATTCTTTTGACGCTCAACAGACTTGTTTATATGTCAAGGTGACAACAAACTCCTCTGGTATCATGTAGTACCATAACAGACTACCATATATAATTATTTTATTTTTCTCAAAGCATAAAGGTAACATAAATATTGTTTATTTTGAAAAGTAATTAGAGAATTCCTAATACAGTGCTCAGCATACCATGAGTTTCTTTCTCCAGGGAGAAACAATATTTGCAACAGGAATCATGTGCTCTTGATGCTTGGTGTGGTCTCTTACAGAAAGCATGTATTAAATAAATGACAGATGTCTTTGTTGTGTCATGTGAAAATGAAGAAATTCATATTTATTACAGGTACTTTTGTACGGTTAGTCTTACTGGCTTACCTAATCTAAAACAACTCACTTTGTCTCTTTTTACTTAGAGATTTTTTTTGTTGTTATTGTAAAGATTTGTGCTTATTAGTTTTTAATTTTTTATTTCATGGCTGTGCTGGGTCCAGTGTGCAGGCTTTTTCTACTTGTAGCAGGAGGGGGCCACGCTCTAGTTGCTGTGTGCAGGCTTCTTTTATCATGCAGCATAGGCTCTAGGGGCACACAGGCTTCAGTAGTAGCAGAGTACAGGTTCAGTAGCTGTGGCTCATGGGCTCTAGAGAACGGGCTCAGGAGTTGTGGCACACAGGCTCTGCTGCCCCACGGCATGTGGAATCTTCCAGGACCAGAGATCAAACCCATGTTCCCTGCCCTGGCAGGTGGAATGTTAACCACTGGACCACCAGGGAAGTCCTTACTTAGAGATTTGTATTTTACTTTGTTGATCTATAAAATACCATAAAATATTTTATAAGCCAAGAGGAAAGTCAGAAGGAACATTTAATTCTATTTTTCCTGAATATGAAGGCACAGTCTATAAATAAATAGGAGAAGGGTTGGGAAAGATGTGGTAGTATAATTTGCAACATCCCCTATTTTGAAAATCTTCCAGAATGACCCCAGCATATCATGATTTTCTTCATCTAATTTACTTCAAAACAAACTTATCAACTTTGTCTCTTATCATGTCTTTACTATATAAACTTCTGATTTCATGAGTAGAGGGGGAAACAAATTTTATTAAAATTTAAAAATTTTACTAAACCATGTATATCCATTAAATAAAGGGAATGTTTATGCACATAAAATAATATTCTTTCAATTTTACAAATAGGGCTGATCTTTTAAAAATTCTTTTTAAAGCCTACAATTATTTCCTAGACTAGTTTTAGTAGTATCTCAATATCACTTGTAGAGGTTTAAAAAAAAAGGTTACATCTATATCATTTATATAAAATACATGGGTATAAATGACTTGGTTCCTCATATGGAGAAACTGAGCCTTCAGTAAGATTTTGGGTGGGTCAATAAGGATGTTAGGAAACTAANTTTTAAAAATTCTTTTTAAAGCCTACAATTATTTCCTAGACTAGTTTTAGTAGTATCTCAATATCACTTGTAGAGGTTTAAAAAAAAAGGTTACATCTATATCATTTATATAAAATACATGGGTATAAATGACTTGGTTCCTCATATGGAGAAACTGAGCCTTCAGTAAGATTTTGGGTGGGTCAATAAGGATGTTAGGAAACTAATCAAGCAGCAATAAGAAACAGTAAACTCATAAGAATACTATTCCAGAAAGACAAGAGACAAAATTCTGATTATTAAAAAAATACATTTAGGGCTTCCAGGTGGCTCAGTGGTAAAGAACCCATCTCCCAATGCAGGAGGCACAGGTTCAATCCCTGGGCCAGGAAGATCACCTGCAGTAGGAAATGGCAACTCACTCCAGTATTCTCGCCTGGACAGAGAAGCCTGGTGGGCTACAGTCCATTGGGGTAAGTAACAGAGTCAGACATGATTTGGCAAATAAAACAACAACAAGAAAGTAAGTTTAACTACATTTAAAAAATGTCTAACTGGGCCAGGAAGATCACCTGCAGTAGGAAATGGCAACTCACTCCAGTATTCTTGCCTGGACAGAGAAGCCTGGTGGGCTACAGTCCATTGGGGTAAGTAACAGAGTCAGACATGATTTGGCAAATAAAACAACAACAAGAAAGTAAGTTTAACTACATTTAAAAAATGTCTACGCATATATGCACAAACATCATTGGCAGATCAAAATCAGAACAGATTAAAGTTGCTTAACCAAATGTGCTGACTGATAAAGAGAAACAAATCATGAGATAGAAAAATGATAAGATATAAAAAAGAAACATTTACTTAAAAAAACTGGTTCACTTACATGACTATTATAGGATTCAGTTAAATGAGGTACAATAACTTCAGTGTGTCCCTTAGTGCCCATTGTTCCAGAATCTAAGAGGGGTCGTAGATTTGCTAAGCATCGGCTAAGCAAAAAGAAGATAGGTAACAAACACAGAAGTTAGCAATAATAACGTTAAGCAGAGGACATTCTACCAATGTTTACTGACCATTACACATGCTGATCACTTCTTGGACATAATATTTTAGGAAACAGATACATTACCACCAAAAACCCATTTATTATTTCTATCCCCTTCCTCCTGTAAACTTTGTTGCTCGATGTAGCAACTTTTGCCTCCACCTTCCATTACCAAAATTGAGTATTTGTAGAATAAGATACACTATATTTATCTTGTTCTAAAATGCCTATAAAATTGTGGGCTTTTTTCCTTCTGGATTAACTCTTAATTAATGTTT
Organism: Oreotragus oreotragus; assembly: GCA_006410675.1. Taxonomy (NCBI): domain Eukaryota; kingdom Metazoa; phylum Chordata; class Mammalia; order Artiodactyla; family Bovidae; genus Oreotragus; species Oreotragus oreotragus. The sequence continues at coordinate 352,830 of SJYX01024891.1, forward strand.
ACTCTTTCTTCTCTTGCTTTCTATTTTTTCTTTGGTTATTTTCTGTATTTTCTGACTCTCTCTCTATATATAACTATATAACTATATATACATATAAAACTCTCTCTGTATATATCTACCTTACTATAGGCTTCCCTGGTGGCTCAATGGTAAAGAATCTGACTGTAATGCAGGAGCCACAGGTTCTATCCCTAGGTCGGGAAGCTCCCCTAGAGAAGGGCATGGTAACCCATTCCAGCACTCTTGCCTGGAAAATCCCATAGACAGAGGAGCCTGGCAGGCTACAGTGCGTAGCATCACAAAGCGTTGGGACACAACTGAAGTGACTGAGCACAAACACACCTTACTATATCTTTTCAACATTTTCTTTATCCCAAACCTTCTTTCTAAAGAGTTACATATCTATATTCTATATACTTTCATTTCTTAAAGTTTCTTTTTGTTTTTTGCTGGCCAAGATTATAAACTTTCCATTATACTCTCAACTGGTAAATATTCCTGCTAATAAATCTGCTCTAGCACTCTAACATTAAAGAGTCATATAAACATGTAAGAAAGATTATATAAGGTATGTACATCACAGTCATTTATTCATCTACTTATTTAAAAAATATTTACTGAGTGACATCATGTATTCAGCACTGAAGACAGAGTGATGGGAAAATAAATAAAAACTGAATAAATGATTTAGTGAGGAGACAAACATTAAATAAATATGCATGTCAATAAAAATAAGTGCTATGAAGGAAGAAAACAGTATTATGAAAGATTATCAGAGAAGGATCTAATTTAGAATTTTGGGGTTAAAGAAAGTCTTTTTCAATAAAGACATTCAGGCTGAAACTAAAAGGATGAGGGGGAAAAAAACTAAAGGAAGTGAAGAATAAGGTAGATTTGGGGTTGACTTTTAGAATATAAACACAATTTCTTGACATTGAAGGAGAGTATGTGCAAGTCCCTGAGGTGAAATGTGTTAGATGTTCCCCTGTAAGAACAGAAAGAAAGAACGTGTAGCTAGAAAAAGGAGAGCCAGGGAAAAAGAGCAAATTTTAAGCTGGAGTCATGGACAGGTGGCAGATACTCTATGAAAAAAATTTAGGTCATTTTAAAGATTTAAAATTTTATCCTATCTATAGTGGAAAACATCAGAAGTTCTGGGTTCAAGAACTATAAAAGGAATGTAAAGAATAATCAGAAAATTTAGTAATTGTTCAATAAATAGGTATTAAAAAATGAAGTAAAAACAAAACAAAGACAATTTCTATGAACCTGAATTTTAAGAACATACCTGTCTACATATCTCCTGGCTTCCACATTATCTAATGCTGTAATAATTATATCCTGCTTAGTATAGAACTCATCATTGTAAATTGCCTCAGTGGCTGAACATACTTTGTTCAAATGTGCATCTATCTTTAACTGAGGATTTATTTTCAGGATTGCATCAGCAGCAGTATAGCTTTTAGGCTTCTAAACAATATATAAAAACAGAGGAAATAAATGTTAACAGGAAAAATAGACCATGATTGAACATATACAATTTACATATGAAGAATAATGTAATGAGACTGGTTTTCATTTTTAGTTTGTGAAAATTATATTTGTTTTGGTCATGCTAAATTCCAATACTGCATATTAGAATTAATAATTCATACATTATTATGCCTACAAAAAGTTTAGAACACATTCAGCAAAATATCAGAAATGTAAGTAAGTTCTGCAGAAAATGAGCTCAGAGGTATGGTAATTTAACATTTTAAAATCTAAAATCTTTTTAAAAAATTTAACATTTCTGGATGGATATATTTAAGAAATTATTTGTTTCAGTTATAATTTTTTAAAATCACTGGTATCATTTCAAGTGTTACAAACTGTAAACATTAGAAGTTTAAAGCAAACAGGCCTTAATAGTTCTTTTATAAGTAAAATGCACACAATTCAGTGAATGAATATTATGACATAAATTTTAGTTCATTAAAGACCCTGTTACCAAAAAAAAAAGACCCTGTTATTTAGTTCTTTATATTTGGATAGGTGAGCCATTTGGTTAACTATGCCACTTATACAACTATATAAAAGTATGCTTTATCTTTCTGTTTATATTTCTAAGCTAATTTA